>OX031006.1:127388140-127993140 GCA_943735925.1 Pollenia amentaria | reverse complement strand
CATTATCATTATCATTATCATTATCATTATCATTATCATTATCATTATCATTATCATTATCATTATCATTATCATTATCATTATCATTATCATTATCATTATCATTATCATTATCATTATCATTATCATTATCATTATCATTATCATTATCATTATCATTATCATTATCATTATCATTATCATTATCATTATCATTATCATTATCATTATCATTATCATTATCATTATCATTATCATTATCATTATCATTATCATTATCATTATCATTATCATTATCATTATCATTATCATTATCATTATCATTATCATTATCATTATCATTATCATTATCATTATCATTATCATTATCATTATCATTATCATTATCATTATCATTATCATTATCATTATCATTATCATTATCATTATCATTATCATTATCATTATCATTATCATTATCATTATCATTATCATTATCATTATCATTATCATTATCATTATCATTATCATTATCATTATCATTATCATTATCATTATCATTATCATTATCATTATCATTATCATTATCATTATCATTATCATTATCATTATCATTATCATTATCATTATCATTATCATTATCATTATCATTATCATTATCATTATCATTATCATTATCATTATCATTATCATTATCATTATCATTATCATTATCATTATCATTATCATTATCATTATCATTATCATTATCATTATCATTATCATTATCATTATCATTATCATTATCATTATCATTATCATTATCATTATCATTATCATTATCATTATCATTATCATTATCATTATCATTATCATTATCATTATCATTATCATTATCATTATCATTATCATTATCATTATCATTATCATTATCATTATCATTATCATTATCATTATCATTATCATTATCATTATCATTATCATTATCATTATCATTATCATTATCATTATCATTATCATTATCATTATCATTATCATTATCATTATCATTATCATTATCATTATCATTATCATTATCATTATCATTATCATTATCATTATCATTATCATTATCATTATCATTATCATTATCATTATCATTATCATTATCATTATCATTATCATTATCATTATCATTATCATTATCATTATCATTATCATTATCATTATCATTATCATTATCATTATCATTATCATTATCATTTATCATTATCATTATCATTATCATTATCATTATCATTATCATTATCATTATCATTATCATTATCATTATCATTATCATTATCATTATCATTATCATTATCATTATCATTATCATTATCATTATCATTATCATTATCATTATCATTATCATTATCATTATCATTATCATTATCATTATCATTATCATTATCATTATCATTATCATTATCATTATCATTATCATTATCATTATCATTATCATTATCATTATCATTATCATTATCATTATCATTATCATTATCATTATCATTATCATTATCATTATCATTATCATTATCATTATCATTATCATTATCATTATCATTATCATTATCATTATCATTATCATTATCATTATCATTATCATTATCATTATCATTATCATTATCATTATCATTATCATTATCATTATCATTATCATTATCATTATCATTATCATTATCATTATCATTATCATTATCATTATCATTATCATTATCATTATCATTATCATTATCATTATCATTATCATTATCATTATCATTATCATTATCATTATCATTATCATTATCATTATCATTATCATTATCATTATCATTATCATTATCATTATCATTATCATTATCATTATCATTATCATTATCATTATCATTATCATTATCATTATCATTATCATTATCATTATCATTATCATTATCATTATCATTATCATTATCATTATCATTATCATTATCATTATCATTATCATTATCATTATCATTATCATTATCATTATCATTATCATTATCATTATCATTATCATTATCATTATCATTATCATTATCATTATCATTATCATTATCATTATCATTATCATTATCATTATCATTATCATTATCATTATCATTATCATTATCATTATCATTATCATTATCATTATCATTATCATTATCATTATCATTATCATTATCATTATCATTATCATTATCATTATCATTATCATTATCATTATCATTATCATTATCATTATCATTATCATTATCATTATCATTATCATTATCATTATCATTATCATTATCATTATCATTATCATTATCATTATCATTATCATTATCATTATCATTATCATTATCATTATCATTATCATTATCATTATCATTATCATTATCATTATCATTATCATTATCATTATCATTATCATTATCATTATCATTATCATTATCATTATCATTATCATTATCATTATCATTATCATTATCATTATCATTATCATTATCATTATCATTATCATTATCATTATCATTATCATTATCATTATCATTATCATTATCATTATCATTATCATTATCATTATCATTATCATTATCATTATCATTATCATTATCATTATCATTATCATTATCATTATCATTATCATTATCATTATCATTATCATTATCATTATCATTATCATTATCATTATCATTATCATTATCATTATCATTATCATTATCATTATCATTATCATTATCATTATCATTATCATTATCATTATCATTATCATTATCATTATCATTATCATTATCATTATCATTATCATTATCATTATCATTATCATTATCATTATCATTATCATTATCATTATCATTATCATTATCATTATCATTATCATTATCATTATCATTATCATTATCATTATCATTATCATTATCATTATCATTATCATTATCATTATCATTATCATTATCATTATCATTATCATTATCATTATCATTATCATTATCATTATCATTATCATTATCATTATCATTATCATTATCATTATCATTATCATTATCATTATCATTATCATTATCATTATCATTATCATTATCATTATCATTATCATTATCATTATCATTATCATTATCATTATCATTATCATTATCATTATCATTATCATTATCATTATCATTATCATTATCATTATCATTATCATTATCATTATCATTATCATTATCATTATCATTATCATTATCATTATCATTATCATTATCATTATCATTATCATTATCATTATCATTATCATTATCATTATCATTATCATTATCATTATCATTATCATTATCATTATCATTATCATTATCATTATCATTATCATTATCATTATCATTATCATTATCATTATCATTATCATTATCATTATCATTATCATTATCATTATCATTATCATTATCATTATCATTATCATTATCATTATCATTATCATTATCATTATCATTATCATTATCATTATCATTATCATTATCATTATCATTATCATTATCATTATCATTATCATTATCATTATCATTATCATTATCATTATCATTATCATTATCATTATCATTATCATTATCATTATCATTATCATTATCATTATCATTATCATTATCATTATCATTATCATTATCATTATCATTATCATTATCATTATCATTATCATTATCATTATCATTATCATTATCATTATCATTATCATTATCATTATCATTATCATTATCATTATCATTATCATTATCATTATCATTATCATTATCATTATCATTATCATTATCATTATCATTATCATTATCATTATCATTATCATTATCATTATCATTATCATTATCATTATCATTATCATTATCATTATCATTATCATTATCATTATCATTATCATTATCATTATCATTATCATTATCATTATCATTATCATTATCATTATCATTATCATTATCATTATCATTATCATTATCATTATCATTATCATTATCATTATCATTATCATTATCATTATCATTATCATTATCATTATCATTATCATTATCATTATCATTATCATTATCATTATCATTATCATTATCATTATCATTATCATTATCATTATCATTATCATTATCATTATCATTATCATTATCATTATCATTATCATTATCATTATCATTATCATTATCATTATCATTATCATTATCATTATCATTATCATTATCATTATCATTATCATTATCATTATCATTATCATTATCATTATCATTATCATTATCATTATCATTATCATTATCATTATCATTATCATTATCATTATCATTATCATTATCATTATCATTATCATTATCATTATCATTATCATTATCATTATCATTATCATTATCATTATCATTATCATTATCATTATCATTATCATTATCATTATCATTATCATTATCATTATCATTATCATTATCATTATCATTATCATTATCATTATCATTATCATTATCATTATCATTATCATTATCATTATCATTATCATTATCCTTATCATTATCATTATCATTATCATTATCATTATCATTATCATTATCATTATCATTATCATTATCATTATCATTATCATTATCATTATCATTATCATTATCATTATCATTATCATTATCATTATCATTATCATTATCATTATCATTATCATTATCATTATCATTATCATTATCATTATCATTATCATTATCATTATCATTATCATTATCATTATCATTATCATTATCATTATCATTATCATTATCATTATCATTATCATTATCATTATCATTATCATTATCATTATCATTATCATTATCATTATCATTATCATTATCATTATCATTATCATTATCATTATCATTATCATTATCATTATCATTATCATTATCATTATCATTATCATTATCATTATCATTATCATTATCATTATCATTATCATTATCATTATCATTATCATTATCATTATCATTATCATTATCATTATCATTATCATTATCATTATCATTATCATTATCATTATCATTATCATTATCATTATCATTATCATTATCATTATCATTATCATTATCATTATCATTATCATTATCATTATCATTATCATTATCATTATCATTATCATTATCATTATCATTATCATTATCATTATCATTATCATTATCATTATCATTATCATTATCATTATCATTATCATTATCATTATCATTATCATTATCATTATCATTATCATTATCATTATCATTATCATTATCATTATCATTATCATTATCATTATCATTATCATTATCATTATCATTATCATTATCATTATCATTATCATTATCATTATCATTATCATTATCATTATCATTATCATTATCATTATCATTATCATTATCATTATCATTATCATTATCATTATCATTATCATTATCATTATCATTATCATTATCATTATCATTATCATTATCATTATCATTATCATTATCATTATCATTATCATTATCATTATCATTATCATTATCATTATCATTATCATTATCATTATCATTATCATTATCATTATCATTATCATTATCATTATCATTATCATTATCATTATCATTATCATTATCATTATCATTATCATTATCATTATCATTATCATTATCATTATCATTATCATTATCATTATCATTATCATTATCATTATCATTATCATTATCATTATCATTATCATTATCATTATCATTATCATTATCATTATCATTATCATTATCATTATCATTATCATTATCATTATCATTATCATTATCATTATCATTATCATTATCATTATCATTATCATTATCATTATCATTATCATTATCATTATCATTATCATTATCATTATCATTATCATTATCATTATCATTATCATTATCATTATCATTATCATTATCATTATCATTATCATTATCATTATCATTATCATTATCATTATCATTATCATTATCATTATCATTATCATTATCATTATCATTATCATTATCATTATCATTATCATTATCATTATCATTATCATTATCATTATCATTATCATTATCATTATCATTATCATTATCATTATCATTATCATTATCATTATCATTATCATTATCATTATCATTATCATTATCATTATCATTATCATTATCATTATCATTATCATTATCATTATCATTATCATTATCATTATCATTATCATTATCATTATCATTATCATTATCATTATCATTATCATTATCATTATCATTATCATTATCATTATCATTATCATTATCATTATCATTATCATTATCATTATCATTATCATTATCATTATCATTATCATTATCATTATCATTATCATTATCATTATCATTATCATTATCATTATCATTATCATTATCATTATCATTATCATTATCATTATCATTATCATTATCATTATCATTATCATTATCATTATCATTATCATTATCATTATCATTATCATTATCATTATCATTATCATTATCATTATCATTATCATTATCATTATCATTATCATTATCATTATCATTATCATTATCATTATCATTATCATTATCATTATCATTATCATTATCATTATCATTATCATTATCATTATCATTGTCATTATTTCTTTTCTTCTTCACTTCTCCCTTTTCTCTACCTCTTTGCTGAAGGAATTCACAATGAACCGCATTGGTCTCCGGTTGAAGGTGTGCCCTTGAGTGCATAACCCTTTTTAACCTAACATAAACTACAGTGCAGGGCACCAAAGAGAAAAAATTTTTGAGTTAAACTATTAAATAAAAAACGACTTTTACCTGTTTTACTAAAAAAATTGTCAAAAACTCATTTCTTAATATATTCCTTTCAAACTTAGTAGTTTTGTTACGACTCAACGCATAAACAGGGGAAATTACTGTTGGTAAACAATATTACTGAGAAAATTTTTTTTATAACGTAAACTTTGAGATTTATTATTTAAACTGCCCGAAAGAGCTAAAGTTTGGTAGAGTATAATTAACTGTATTGATATAAAATTTCATTCTGAATGATGCAATTTTCTTTGTTTTGTATGTTGATCTGCCTGGTTTAAGGTAATATGTTTTTGTAAAAGAAAAATGGGGTGAAGTTTTGAAGTGTGGCTTAAAAGGGAACATATTAAAACCTAGACATACTAAGTATAAGAAGGGCTTCCTTGTAACGTGCAAAAAATTAGACATTAGTGCGGAAGAACCCGACTTAGCATACGTGGCTCCCAGAATTCAATTTGGGGTAAAAAATCACCGAAGACAAAACTGAAGCCATAGTAAGGCCATTAATAATAATATCCGAAACGATGAAATCGGACTTGAAACGGCTGCACTATATATAAAAAACAAAAAGGACAATGTAATTTATATGTAAAAATGGGCCTAATTTCGGGGCGTAGCATACACGTGATTACAATAAAATCTAGAGGTACATCATTTTAAAAGGGCAAAAGCCATACAAGCCATATATAAGCCATCAATAACGATATACAATATACTATGAGCGGACTTTAAATGGCGGCGCCGTATACAAAAAACTAAAAGGACAGTATCCACAGGCTTGGCAAAATTAAAAAAAAAATTATGGAATCCTTTTTATCTAATCTTGAATACTAGGGGGTGACTGGCTCAACTTTTTTTTTTTGTATGGGGATCGAACCACTCTAATGTTCATATATTATTAAGGGTTGGAAATAGAATACCTCCCCACGAAAAAGTATCCTCTTCCAGTGAGTAAAGATGAGATACATTAAAGAACAAATTTGAAGTAATTTTTTAGGGAAAGATCAACTTACCTTCAAAAAGAAATGATAGACATAGCAAGAACAGTACTGCACATAGTAAGCATCCTGCTGATATAATCACAATAAGACTTTTCAACTTAGGAAACTGCAAAGAAGTTCCGGTTACTCTGTAAAATCTGAGCTGAAATCAAGTAAAAAGGTTTGAATTAGATATTTATATGTATCTGTTCTGCGTCTCTGGACCTCATTAATTTGCTTTAATGTAAATCTTAATTTACATTTAGCTTGTTAATAGCCTGTTTACATTACAGCGAAAGCTAATGACATGCTTATAACCCGTTTTTAATGTTTTTTTCTGTCAGTTACTTAAAATCTTATTACTTTTTTATATTGTCAGTTTACTTGATGCGGCGAAAAATGGGCTAAGCAAAGTTGGATAAAGTATAATGTATGTTTGATTTTTGTGTAAAATGTGATTAGTGTAAGCTTTGCTAGATTTTTTGAATGCTGCTTCTAGCACGTTTTAATTCTTCTAAGCACCTTTCAGTGCTCGGGTAGAATGGTGAGAAAGACGATCTTAATTTGTTAAATCAAAAAAGTATTCTATTAACGTTCGTTTACAATGCAAAATTGACCAATTTGGTAAGAACATCATTAGGAATATCTATACCAACAACGTTTGAAGAATTAAAAACGCATCTTTCTAGCAGATTCAAAACGACAAAGACCTTTTCACACATACAGGCTACTCTTAGCAATTTTTCACAAAAAAGCATGAATGTAAACACATACCATGAGGAACTTTTAAATTTGATAGCCGAACTGAACGAGCTACAAATTAAAGAGATAGAATACTGCAATACTACACATTGTTTTTAGGTGGTTGTGATGCGTTTTGACAAACACACTACACATTGTTTTAAGGTAGTTGTGATGCGTTTTGACAAACGCACTACAAGAGTTGTATTCGCCCCGCGGGAAATTTGTGTAAATTGCTCTTAAAGCACTTACCCTGTGATCAGTGAACAATATTTTTTAATTAAAAGGAACGAATTGTGATAAGTTAAAACAACACCTATCCCTTAATTGGTGATAATGTGTTTAGAGTGTAGTTGGTACAGAGCAAAGGTAATTGGCACAAAACTATTCATGTGACTGGATTTTGTGCGGGTAGTGGCTGATTCTCTCTAGTTCTATTACTTTATATGAAGGGTATCTATCATATTGACATGGTTCATTTGTGACAATATCTGCGACAGGCATTATTTTAACCGAAATTGGATGTGTCCATTAAGGTTATTTGGCAATTTAATTTAAGAGACACATAAAAAAAACACATGCATAAATAAATATTCGATTGGCACCTTGCCTTTTAAGTCCAAAAAAATGGTTTGTATAATTATTTTTATCTGGGGTTAGCGTTGTACTGGCTAAAATGGATATCCTTTTCTTTTTTCTTCAACACTGCCCACCACACTATTGTATATATGTAGGTACGTATATAAAAAACTGTTACCTGGCTATACTCATGTTGTTGTTTGGGAAAAGTTCCTCACATAGACCCAGTAAATAGTTTCCCGAGGAAATAGCCAGAATGTACTAACATATTATTATTACCTTAAAACTCTAAACACAACACAACAACTTTTGATTTATTTCTGTTCTTTATTTTTATTGCTATAGTGGTTTTCATAATAATAATTCCTGATTTATATATCTTTCTTTTTCAAATTTGTATTTAAATATGTGTTTTTTTCATTTTAAACTTTTTAAAATCTTATTATTCTGAACACTACCTCTATAGCAATAAATACTGTATACACACTTCACAAAATCAAAACTTGTTTATTGTAACTACGCACTACACTTGGCACTAACTTACGTTTATTTTTGTATATTTTTTTTGTCGTCCTTAAATTTTCTTTATTATTTCCAACCATTTTTTTATTTTTCAAGCTGCGGACGGTATCCTGCCTCAAAAAGTAGTCTTATTAATAAAAAACTTCACTTATACACATTATTACTTTTTCTTTTGGTTGGCTGTCTCACTTTAAAATTTTGTTCACTAATAAACCTATCTCTCTTATTTTGCCGGTTTAAATACCTTGCACCTATTTACTCCCATGGCGGCATTTTCCCAAGATCTTTGTTTCGATTCCAAAAATCACACGACTGAATTCATTTGAACAAAATATGTATAAACCAAATCTTTCTCTTGGCGCTAATCATTTTACAACCAACAAAAAAACTATCTACTTTTAGATTCGCGCGTTTCTGTTTCTATGTACATACATTATATTCAATATATTTTTCTTGGCGCCATTCAAATTCCCACAAAAATTTACATATATGCAAAAAAATCTTTATAAATTTGCGCGCTTTACGTTTTTACTTAATAAAACGCGTTAAGGTTTATTTCCTTTCTAATAAACCTTTGAGTTCTTTTAATTGCAAATTAAAATTGATGCACACACGAATTCAACTTAACCAACTTTATTGAAATTAATTATAATGTTCACAAAATTTAACCACTATTGTAAGTAACGATCTGAACCGTTTAATGTCTCCAATCAAACTAAACTAAACAAATTGATGTTATGATGGTTTCTGAAACTCATCTGACCTCAAGAAACACGTTTAAAGTCAATGGTTATATATTATATGATACCAAGGACCCTCGAGGTAGAGCTTGTGGAGGTTCTGCTATTTTGATAAAAAACCGAGTAAAACACTACATAATGTGTGATCATCGTGAAGATTATCTCCAAGCAACGAGCATTTGCGTTGAGGAATTATCTCGAAACCTAGTAATTTCATCTTTATACTCCCAACCTAGATTTTCAATATCAGAAAGCCAATATAATAAATACTTCAAATCATTAGGACCCTGCTTCCTGGCTGCTGGCGATTATAACGCTTAACACACTTTATGGGGGTCACGATTTATTATACTAAGGGTCGTGTTTTGTTTACACAATTTGTAAAATGGACCTAAATGTGGTCGCGAGCGGACAACCAACATATTGGCCTACTGATCAGCAAAAAGTTCCAGATGTCATAGATTTTGGCGTGGTTAATAACATCCCCATAGACACGATTGATGTGGAAGCGTCCCTAGAATTATCTTCCGAACACACACCTACAATTGTTACTATAATGAATCCAAATAAAATCGTATCTCCGTCTGGTTACTTATCGACATCAGCCTCACAAATAAATTGGTTAAAATATAAAAAATATCTTAGTGCCATTGCACAGAAAACATTCCGCTTAGCACACCGGAGAACGTGGATCTCGCTATTGTTAATTTTGACAGTTATCTCAAACTAGCTGTTCAACATTCCAGCATAACCCTCAAAAAAAACCAAAAACAAAATGATATATTCTACAGATGTCGAGCGTCTATTGACTGAAAAAAGGAGAGTTCGAAGAGACTGGCAATTGCACAGATCCCCCCAACTTAAGACTTTATTAAAAGAGTGCACTAAAAGGCTGAGAAAGTTACTGCAGTCTCAGAAAACGGCTTCCCTGGAAAAATATCTTAAAGGACTTGCTGCAACTCCACAATCAGACTACTCATTATGGCGTGCAGCTAGAAGCCTCAATAGACCAGTTATCTCTAAGCCACCATTGAGAAACTTGAATGGAAGCTGGGCAAGAAATGATAATGAAAAAGGAAATCTGTTTGCTAATCATCTGAAAAATGTATTTACCCATAATATATTTCACGATATAGCAGTCGAGTTACCGCCTGTAAATGTTAGAGCAGCTATTCCCCTAAGATTCGAGTTTAAAGAACTCGGGATTTAAACACCAAGAAGGCACCCGGTATTGATAAGATCAGTAATAAAATGCTTTTGGAGCTACCAAGTATAGCGAAGAAAATTATTCTTTTTATTTTTAATGCTATTTTACGCCTTCAATACTACCCTCAGGAATGGAAGGTTTCCTTAGTAACCATGATACCAAAGCCAGGAAAGGATCACACAAAAGTTGAGTCATACAGGCCTATTAGCTTATTATCTAATATTTCAAAGCTATTTTAGAAACTAATAGTGTTAAAATTAACGCCGATTTTAAATGAAAATATATGTATTTCTAATCATCAATTCGGGTTTAGAAGAAAGCACAGCACAATTGAACAAACTCATCGAATAGTAAATGTAATAAGAAAAGCCTTTGAAGAAAAAAAATATTGCTCAGCACTCTTCATCGATGTGTCTCAAGCTTTTGATAAAGTCTGGCATGAAGGTTTACTACTGAAATTGAAGCAAAACTTACCAGCAAACATACACAAGCTGTTAGAAAGCAACTTAGTCGGTCGTCAATTTATTATAAAAGAAAGCGATTTTTTAAGTTCTCCTCAGCCAGTTAACGCTGGAGTCCCACAAGGCAGCATCCTGGGCCCTCTATTATACTTAATTTATACTGCGGACATGCCAACAAACAGCTACACACAAACCTCAACATTTGCGGATGACACAGCTTTAATAAGCGTACATGAAAACTGTCAAGAAGCATCTCGTTACTTACAGGATCACATTTTTGAACTGGAAAGGTGGTTAAAACAAAGGAGGATAAAGATCAATGAGCAAAAATGCTAACATATAACATTCACATTGCATCGGGAAACATGCCCCCATATTAAAATCAATAATCAAATAATACCCCAACACTCGCATGTAAAATATCTCGGTATACATCTAGATCGCCGTTTAACGTGGAAATGGCACATAGAAGCAAAATTAACTCAAATGAAACTAAAAGCAATTCAAATTAATTGGCTCATTGGAAGAAATTCTGTTCTTAGTCTCGATTGCAAGCTTCTACTTTACAACTCTATCTTAAAGCCAATTTGGTGCTACGGTATTCAGTTATGGGGCACTACCTCTGCTTCTAATATCGAAAAAATTCAAAGGCGCCAAAATAAACTTCTTCGAATAATCACAGCCGCTCCGTGGTATGCCAAAAACTCAAATATCCACAAGGATCTCAATGTGCCATTGGTAAAAACTATGATAACGAAATATGCAGTAAAATATTTAAAAGGCTGGAACTGCACCCAAATCCATTAGCTCGAAATATTTTAAATTATGGCGGCTACACTCGCTTAAGAAGAAGAGACACTGCAGCACTCACCCAATCAGATGAGCGATAAACACCTACATATGTAAACAGAAACCGTGATGACTAAATCTTTTTTGTTTGGCACTGGCAGGACATAAAGTAAATATTAGGATAAGATTTGATTAATTATTGTTAGTTCATATTTAATATATGAAGATTCAATAAATAAATACTGATAAAAAATAAAAAAAAAAAACTTTTATGAGTTAGCCTGTATTTATAGTTCAAAACTATTCCTAGTTGGTTCAAGAACCGTCTAGTAGTTTCTAGAAAATTATGTTCGAATTATTTTATATCTAAAGTCTACAATTACAATTGCTAGAAAATTTAGTTACAGTGGCGTTCATAAAAATAGTAACTTATATGACATAAAACTATAATTAACAAAATAATTTATAACTAAAACCATAGATAATTCTTAGACAAATCTAATTTCGTAACACTGCCCTCCACTTAAGCCTGTTCGTCCCGAATAGGCTCAGATTGTCCGTTTTCATAATGGGCTAGTTGTTCTAAATGTACCACCTTCATTTTTGATCTTGGACCCTTATATTTCTGAATTCGATACTCCACGTCATTCAGTTTCTTTATCACCTTATATGGTCCATCCCAATGAGTCTGCAGCTTGGGAGATAATCCTTTCTTGCGTTGTGGATTAAAAAGTAAAACCAACTGGCCTTCTGTAAAGCCTTCCGAATTCGCCGCTCGATCGTATCTGGCTTTCATCTTGTCACTGGACAGCTTAATCCGGCTTCGTACGAACTCATGAAGTCCATTAAGGTTTTCTTGTTCTTTTGAGGTAGAGCTTTCATTATTTTCATCTGTTAGTCCAGGCTTAACGCCAAATTCTAGATCTCCAGGTAGTCTGAGTTCTGTTCCAAAGACAATTTTGGCAGGTGTACGAGAGATGGAATTGTGAACAGCTGATCTGTATGCCAACAGAAACTTTGGAATGTGTTCATCCCAGTCCTTCTGATGTGTGCTTACTACTTTACGTAAGTGTTCTTCTAATGTGCGGTTAAATCTTTCAACCATGCCATCGGATTGTAGATGCAAAGGAGTTGTTCTAGTTTTCCTTATACCGTACAATTCACACATTTTTTTGAACACAGCAAATTCAAAATTTCTGCCTTGGTCGGAGTGTAATTCTATTGGACTCCGTAGCGGCACACCCAGTTATTCACAAATCCGTCTACAACGGTTCTGGCTTCTTGATTTGGGATGGCATACACCTCTGGCCACTTACTAAAGTAGTCGATGACTACTAACACATAACGGTTACCGGAATCACTGGACTTTCAGATGAAATTTCGTTTCGAGTCGGACTTCTGCCTTCTTCTTTGGCCTTCATTATTTTTTTCAATATAGGGTCAGTTTTCTGTGCCATTGTCCAGTCTTCGCTGGATTCTATCTGTAATAGGCGAACTTCACAGCTATATTCTTTACCTTCGGCTTTAACACAATACTTGCATTCCAGTTTGCAGGGCGGCCTTGATAGGGCATCCGGATTTCCATGTTTCACGCATTTTCTGTGCTCAATGCGAAAATCGTAACTCTGATGGCGCTCAATCCATCGAGCTATCTGTCCTTCCGGATTCTTGAATTGAAGTAACCACCTGAGTGCAGAATGGTCTGTTCTTAACTCAAAATGTTGACCATACAAATACTTGTGAAAATGTTTTATGCACTCTAGTACTGCCAGGAGCTCTCTTCGCGTCACGCAGTAGTTCCTCTCGGGCTTTGAAAGTATTCGACTGTAATAGCCTACGACTCGCTCTATGCCATTGACCACTTGGGAAAGCACACCTCCAATTCCGTATCCGCTAGCATCGGTATCTAGCACAAATTTCTCCCCAGTAATGGGATAAGCCAAAATTGGTGCTGAGCACAATAGTGCCTTCAGTCTCTGAAATGCTGCTTCCTGTGCTTCACCCCAGACGTATTTTTGCGCCTTTTTAGTCAACTCGTGTAAGTTTGCAGCAATATTTGCAAAGTTCGGTACGAAACGCCTGTAGTATGTACATAAGCCTAGAAAACTGTGTAATTCATGTAGATTTTTCGGACGAGGCCACTCCATTACAGCTTTTATTTTATCTATATCCGTTGAAATGCCTTTAGAGGTTACTCGATGTCCCAGGTACTTTACTTCCTTCTGAAACAGCAAACATTTCTTAGAACTTAGCTTAAGTCCTGCCATGGATACACGTTTCAACACTTCTTCCAGGTTTTTAAGGTGTTCATCAAATGTTTTCCCCATTACAATAATGTCGTCAAGGTACACCAAACATGTCTTTTGGTGAAGACCTTTTAACACCTGCTCCATTAAACGCTCGAATGTAGCCGGAGCATTGCAGAGTCCAAATGGCATCACATTAAACTGCCATAAACAATCACTTGCACTAAACGCAGTTTTCTCCTTATTATATTCTGAAATTTCCACTTGCCAATAGCCGCTCTGCAAATCTAATGTAGAAAACCATTCCGTTCCGGCTAATGTGTCCAAGGCAAGGACCCAAAATAACTATTATCTTCATTTCCAAAATCGAAAAAATTGCCCATTTAGAGGAATATTTTTAAAAATTGGTTAATAATTATTATGAACGACCTAAGTAGCAATTAATTGCAAATAACGATTAATATCCAATTAATATTTTTATTTATTGCTTTGAAATAGTTATGCATAACAAAAAAAGTATATGTTATGGATAATTATTATTTTCCAATTTATATTTTAAAATTGGTTTTTAATAGTTATTAATACATTTTTACAAATAATAATTAAAATTTTGCTATTTTTATGAAAAATTCTTAAATAAATAAATCTGTATGAAACGGAACAAAAATAAAAAAAAAAAAATTTTTGCTCCAAGCTGAACTTGAAGATGAGAATGACAAAATTGATTAAAATAAATACATGTTCAAGAGAGTCAATTCGTCAGAAATTTTATTTGTAACTAGAAATTTGTTTTTAATTTTAGTTTCTAAACATTACATATTAAAAAAAAATGTTAAAAAAGCAAAAAAAAAAAAAATATCCAGGATTGAACTTAGGCGTCTTGGCTCGTAGTCCAAAAGCCTTACCCTTTGAGCTAACGTTACCTGTGAAATTTATGCATTAACACACAACAACGTTTGTTTAATTAATTCAAACGGTTAAACGTTAAAATGGATTTACTAAACTATTGGCATGAAAATAGATATACGCTTCCATTCCTTAAACATCTAGCGTTTATTATCCACGCTGTTCCAGCTACGCAGGTAACCGTTGAAAGAGCATTTTCCGCTTTGCTTATATGATTTTGAATGACCAAAGATGCAATCTATCTGACGAAAAATTGGCACTTATTATGTTTGTAAAGCTTAATCAGAGTTATTTTAAGTGAAGAACCAATATTAAAACAGTTGTCACTTTTTATTCATATTTTCATTATAAATACAATTGCTTTAAAAAAATGAATTCGTTAGTAAAAAATAAATTTAGTCAAAAAACTGTTTACTTCAAACTATCATATTTTATTTTTAATACGTCAGAAAACTTACTACATACGACGATACAATGCATACGACAGGGCTTGTTAATAACCCAATTATAATCGCGCATTTTACAATATTGATCAAAACGTGTACATTTATAATTATTAATTGTTAATATAACTATTACGAATAATTATTATTTCACTGTCTTTCGAGTAACTATTATCGAAATAATCTATAACTAAACAAAAATCAAGAAATAAGAGTTATTTGAAACAAATTTTTTTTTCCTTATCAATAATTATTATCATGCAATAAAAAAAAATAAAAATTGCGAGATAATAATTATAATAAGGAAAACCGAATAACAGTTACAATGTAATACTTATTCCTTAACTAATTCACGATAAAACTTATAACAGTTAAAACCTTGGTCCAAGGTATCGTCAATTCTAGGCAATGGATAACTATCTTTTTTCGTGACGTCATTAAGTTTTCTGTAGTCAACGCAGAATCTGGTACTTCCATCTTTCTTTTTCACTAACACCACTGGTGAGCTTGATGATGGTTCAATAACTCCGCTCTTTTCCATCTCGCTAACCAGCTCTCTTACTTCAGCTCGCTTTGCTAGAGGAATGCTTCTAGGTGCCTGTTTTATTGGCTTAGCGTCGCTGGTGTTGATTTCGTGTTTTACGATTGAAGTTCTACCTTGTTTTTGACCTTTCAAAGCAAATACATAGGCATATTTACGTAGTAGTTGTTTAGCCTTATTTTTACTAGGCGGCGTTAGTTTTTGGGTCCATTTTCGCACATGTTCCTCTAGTAATTCGTGGTCCTTAATTCTCTTTCTTGCTGCCCCCTGATGCTGCTCGTAATTAAGTATTGCTTCAGTTGAAGTACATTGTCCAATCTTGCAGTTCTGCGCAAGGACTTTTTGACTACTGGATAAATTTAATATTCTCACGGGAACTAAACTCTTGCTAGGTTTTACGAGGGCATTTGCTGTTACGACATCGCCTTTAATTTCTGCTGGCTCCACCACCCACAAACTGTTGTCCTCACATTCTCCATCCATTCGCGCCCATACTAAAGTTTCTGATTTCGGTGGCAATTTTTCACATTCAAGGGCGATTAATTGTCTTACATGGGCCTTGATTTCGTATCCAACTTCAAGGGGTATTTCAACATCACGCCAATACATAATTTGCTGACCCATATACAAACGAATACTCTGTCCAATCATGAAATCTGCGCCAATGATTACCTCATCTACAATATCAGCCACTATAAATACGTGATGGACGATTGTATTAGCCATATTTAATTGTACTTTTACTTTTCCATAGACTGTGGCAGACTCTCCCGTAGCTGTTCGCAGTCTTACCCCTCTCAGTGGTTCAATAGATTTTTGTATTAAATCGGGCCTTATAATAGAATGTGATGCCCCAGTGTCCACAGTAAAAATGTGTTTTCGTCCGTTAATATAACCGCAAGCAGTAAGATTACTGTTACTATGTTGCACAACTGATATAGAAATTGTGGAACCATCAGATATGGAAGCTGGCCCATGCCCCGCAGCGCTAGCTCTTTCTAGTTTAAAAGTGACTCTTGTGATGAATGTCGATACGCACTTTGGTTGTCTCTTTGTGGCGAAGCGGATCGGGATCGTTTTCTTGGTGACTTGCAGTTTCTTTGAAAATGACCAGTCTTACCACAGTTATAGCATTTTACTTTGCTTTTGGTTTTATTTTGTTTGTCGCCCAAAGCTTGAAAAACTGCCTCCTTCATGCTTCTCATTTCCTTTAAAACATCTCCTTCGTCCTCAGCAGAGAAATCAAGCTTTCGTACATTATACGCTTGCGGCCTTGAAATTATCCTGGCGGTTTCTTGGGCTAGGGCAAATGATACCAGTATATGGGTAATGAGAGTTTACCGCCACTTCATCCAAAAAGCCATTAAAATCCCCCAAAAGCCATTAAAAAGCCATTAAAATCCCCCAAAAGCAATTAAAAAACCCCAAAAGCCATTAAAATGAACACGTGTTAAAGTAGGTCAAATGAACACGTGTTAAAGTAGGTCAAATTTAAAAAAAAATTCAAAAACAAAGTAATAAAAAAAGTCGTTAAATTTTATAGCTGAGATTTAGAAAAATGTTGAGGGAGCAATGCACAAGTGTTGGGTGCATTGTTGAATTTTTCTATCTATAAATTATGATTTTATTTAGTTATTAAAAAAATTGTATAGATGCAATTGGTGTTTCTATTTTATTTGGAGTGGATAGGGAAATATGAAACCATTCTTGAAAATTTTTTTAAAAAATTTCAAAAACAAAGTAATAAAAAAAAAGTCGTTAAATTTTATAGGATAGCAATGCACAAGTGGTGGGTGCATTGTTGAAGCCTTTCTTTTGTTGTGATCGATAGACAGACAGCCAGACAGACGGACAGACATAGAGATAGATAGATAGACATACAGACCTTGTAGAAGCAATTGGAAAATATTGTTCATAAGGCTTTTTTTTTTTTTTTTTCTATCTATAAATTATGAGTTTATTTAGTTATTAAAAATGATATAGATGCAATTGGTGTTTCTATTTTATTTGGAGTGGATAGGGAAATATGAAACCATTGTTGATAATTCTTTCTTTTTATTTTGAATTATGTGAAAAATAACCCATGCCCATGCCCCGCAGCGCTAGCTCTTTCAAGTCGTTAAATTTTATAGGATAGCAATGCACAAGTGGTGGGTGCATTGTTGAAGCCTTTCTTTTGTTGTGATCGATAGACAGACAGCCAGACAGACGGACAGACATAGAGATAGATAGATAGACATACAGACCTTGTAGAAGCAATTGGAAAATATTGTTCATAAGGCTTTTTTTTCTATCTATAAATTATGAGTTTATTTAGTTATTAAAAATGATATAGATGCAATTGGTGTTTCTATTTTATTTGGAGTGGATAGGGAAATATGAAACCATTGTTGATAATTCTTTCTTTTTATTTTGAATTATGTGAAGAAAAATTTTGTAGAATCCATTGGAAAATATTTTTGATAATGCTTTTTTCGAATTAGGTGATGAAAAAAAAAAATATTGGATGGACAGAAAAAAGGAGGAAAAATAACTAATTAAATTGTGAATATTAAAAAAAAAATTTGTATGTAGATGTAATTGATGTTTAAAATTCGGTTACTTAATAATAAATAATTTATGACATACATATACCTAAATATTTTCAGATAAGAAAGTGTATGTTATGGAAAGTTAGTCAGACAGACAGACAGACAGACATACAGACAGACCGGTTTTGTAAAAGCAAATGGTTTTTCAATTTGATTTGGGTGGAAGAAAAATTCAAAGTATTTGTTTTGATTGATAAAAGAAAAGAGAAGAAAAAAAATATATGTCTGTAGTAGCGATCGAGTGGAAAATGAAAATATTTTTGATGAGCCTTTCTTTTGTTTATTGTTCTGAATTGGGTGTTAAACAAATTAATTGAGCGATTGACATGTGTTAAAAACGCTAGTAAATGTAGGTCATCATTTTTCTATATATAAATTATGAATTTATTTAGTTATTAAAAATTTTATAGATGCAATTGATGTTTCAATTTTATTTGTAGTGGATAGGGAAATATGAAACCATTCTTGATAATTCTATCTTTTATTTTGAATTATGTGAAGAAAAAATTTATTAGGTGAACAATCAGACAGACAGTATTTAAACTAGTTTGCATGGATTTTCCTATATAAGTCAACTTATTCGTAATTGATGATGATGAGGAAACACAGCTGTTTCCAGTTAATGGACAACAACTACCATCATCACCAACACCACCATCACTATCCCAACACCTTCCTTCACCAGCATCATCACCAACACCAGCGCCACCATCAATCACACCGGCGACTACAATAGAGGATAGGGTTTCCACTCTGTTTACCGAACGTTTGAACAATATCCAGAGGATACATAGGAAATGGAATATATATATATTGAAATGGGAAGTGATAAAGATGTTGATGATGATGATGATGATGATTTATAAAAATAAAAAAATAATAAAAAAAATTGTTTTTTATTTTTGAAAATATTATTAGATATTTCTTTTTTTTTCAGTTTTTACAGATTTAAAATTAAAAAGTAAGAGTGCTATATTCGGCTATGCCGAATCTTATATACCCTTCACACTTTCTGGGGGTCACGATTTATTATACTAAGGGTCGTGTTTTGTTTACACAATTTGTAAAATGGACCTAAATGTGGTCGCGAGCGGACAACCAACATATTGGCCTACTGATCAGCAAAAAGTTCCAGATGTCATAGATTTTGGCGTGGTTAATAACATCCCCATAGACACGATTGATGTGGAAGCGTCCCTAGAACTATCTTCCGAACACACACCTACAATTGTTACTATAATGAATCCAAATAAAATCGTATCTCCGTCTGGTTACTTATCGACATCAGCCTCACAAATAAATTGGTTAAAATATAAAAAATATCTTAGTGCCATTGCACAGAAAACATTCCGCTTAGCACACCGGAGAACGTGGATCTCGCTATTGTTAATTTTGACAGTTATCTCAAACTAGCTGTTCAACAGCATAACCCTCAAAAAAACCAAAAACAAAATGATATATTCTACAGCTGTCGAGCGTCTATTGACTGAAAAAAGGAGAGTTCGAAGAGACTGGCAATTGCACAGATCCCCCCAACTTAAGACTTTATTAAAAGAGTGCACTAAAAGGCTGAGAAAGTTACTGCAGTCTCAGAAAACGGCTTCCCTGGAAAAATATCTTAAAGGACTTGCTGCAACTCCACAATCAGACTACTCATTATGGCGTGCAGCTAGAAGCCTCAATAGACCAGTTATCTCTAAGCCACCCTTGAGAAACTTGAATGGAAGCTGGGCAAGAAATGATATTGAAAAAGGAAATCTGTTTGCTAATCATCTGAAAAATGTATTTACCCATAATATATTTCACGATATAGCAGTCGAGTTACCGCCTGTAAATGTTAGAGCAGCTATTCCCCTAAGATTCGAGTTTAAAGAACTCGAAAAGGCTATTCGGGATTTAAACACCAAGAAGGCACCCGGTATTGATAAGATCAGTAATAAAATGCTTTTGGAGCTACCAAGTATAGCGAAGAAAATTATTCTTTTTATTTTTAATGCTATTTTACGCCTTCAATACTACCCTCAGGAATGGAAGGTTTCCTTAGTAACCATGATACCAAAGCCAGGAAAGGATCACACAAAAGTTGAGTCATACAGGCCTATTAGCTTATTATCTAATATTTCAAAGCTATTTTAGAAACTAATAGTGTTAAAATTAACGCCGATTTTAAATGAAAATAGATGTATTTCTAATCATCAATTCGGGTTTAGAAGAAAGCACAGCACAATTGAACAAACTCATCGAATAGTAAATGTAATAAGAAAAGCCTTTGAAGAAAAAAAATATTGCTCAGCACTCTTCATCGATGTGTCTCAAGCTTTTGATAAGGTCTGGCATGAAGGTTTACTACTGAAATTGCAGCAAAACTTACCAGCAAACATACACAAGCTGTTAGAAAGCAACTTAGTCGGTCGTCAATTTATTATAAAAGAAAGCGATTTTTTAAGTTCTCCTCAGCCAGTTAACGCTGGAGTCCCACAAGGCAGCATCCTGGGCCCTCTATTATACTTAATTTATACTGCGGACATGCCAACAAACAGCTACACACAAACCTCAACATTTGCGGATGACACAGCTTTAATAAGCGTACATGAAAACTGTCAAGAAGCATCTCGTTACTTACAGGATCACATTTTTGAACTGGAAAGGTGGTTAAAACAAAGGAGGATAAAGATCAATGAGCAAAAATGCTAACATATAACATTCACATTGCGTCGGGAAACATGCCCCCATATTAAAATCAATAATCAAATAATACCCCAACACTCGCATGTAAAATATCTCGGTATACATCTAGATCGGCGTTTAACGTGGAAATGGCACATAGAAGCAAAATTAACTCAAATGAAACTAAAAGCAATTCAAATTAATTGGCTCATTGGAAGAAATTCTGTTCTTAGTCTCGATTGCAAGCTTCTATTTTACAACTCTATCTTAAAGCCAATTTGGTGCTACGGTATTCAGTTATGGGGCACTACCTCTGCTTCTAATATCGAAAAAATTCAAAGGCGCCAAAATAAACTTCTTCGAATAATCACAGCCGCTCCGTGGTATGCCAAAAACTCAAATATCCACAAGGATCTCAATGTGCCATTGGTAAAAACTATGATAACGAAATATGCAGTAAAATATTTAAAAGGCTGGAACTGCACCCAAATCCATTAGCTCGAAATATTTTAAATTATGGCGGCTACACTCGGTTAAGAAGAAGAGACACTGCAGCACTCACCCAATCAGATGAGCGATAAGCACCTACATATGTAAACAGAAACCGTGATGACTAAATCTTTTTTGTTTGGCACTGGCAGGACATAAAGTAAATATTAGGATAAGATTTGATTAATTATTGTTAGTTCATATTTAATATATGAAGATTCAATAAATAAATACTGATAAAAAATAAAAAAAAAACTTTTATGAGTTAGCCTGTATTTATAGTTCAAAACTATTCCTAGTTGGTTCAAGAACCGTCTAGTAGTTTCTAGAAAATTATGTTCGAATTATTTTATATCTAAAGTCTACAATTACAATTGCTAGAAAATTTAGTTACAGTGGCGTTCATAAAAATAGTAACTTATATGACATAAAACTATAATTAACAAAATAATTTATAACTAAAACCATAGATAATTCTTAGACAAATCTAATTTCGTAACACTGCCCTCCACTTAAGCCTGTTCGTCCCGAATAGGCTCAGATTGTCCGTTTTCATAATGGGCTAGTTGTTCTAAATGTACCACCTTCATTTTTGATCTTGGACCCTTATATTTCTGAATTCGATACTCCACGTCATTCAGTTTCTTTATCACCTTATATGGTCCATCCCAATGAGTCTGCAGCTTGGGAGATAATCCTTTCTTGCGTTGTGGATTAAAAAGTAAAACCAACTGGCCTTCTGTAAAGCCTTCCGAATTCGGCGCTCGATCGTATCTGGCTTTCATCTTGTCACTGGACAGCTTAATCCGGCTTCGTACGAACTCATGAAGTTCATTAAGGTTTTCTTGTTCTTTTGAGGTAGAGCTTTCATTATTTTCATCTGTTAGTCCAGGCTTAACGCCAAATTCTAGATCTCCAGGTAGTCTGAGTTCTGTTCCAAAGACAATTTTGGCAGGTGTACGAGAGATGGAATTGTGAACAGCTGATCTGTATGCCAACAGAAACTTTGGAATGTGTTCATCCCAGTCCTTCTGATGTGTGCTTACTACTTTACGTAAGTGTTCTTCTAATGTGCGGTTAAATCTTTCAACCATGCCATCGGATTGTAGATGCAAAGGAGTTGTTCTAGTTTTCCTTATACCGTACAATTCACACATTTTTTTGAACACAGCAGATTCAAAATTTCTGCCTTGGTCGGAGTGTAATTCTATTGGAACTCCGTAGCGGCACACCCAGTTATTCACAAATCCGTCAACAACGGTTCTGGCTTCTTGATTTGGGATGGCATACACCTCTGGCCACTTACTAAAGTAGTCGATGACTACTAACACATAACGGTTACCGGAATCACTGGACTTTCAGATGAAATTTCGTTTCGAGTCGGACTTCTGCCTTCTTCTTTGGCCTTCATTATTTTTTTCAATATAGGGTCAGTTTTCTGTGCCATTGTCCAGTCTTCGCTGGACTCTATCTGTAATAGGCGAACTTCACAGCTATATTCTTTACCTTCGGCTTTAATACTTGCATTCCAGTTTGCAGGGCGGCCTTGATAGGGCATCCGGATTTACATGTTTCACGCATTTTCTGTGCTCAATGCGAAAATCGTAACTCTGATGGCGCTCAATCCATCGAGCTATCTGTCCTTCCGGATTCTTGAATTGAAGTAACCACCTGAGTGCAGAATGGTCTGTTCTTAACTCAAAATGTTGACCATACAAATACTTGTGAAAATGTTTTATGCACTCTAGTACTGCCAGGAGCTCTCTTCGCGTCACGCAGTAGTTCCTCTCGGGCTTTGAAAGTATTCGACTGTAATAGCCTACGACTCGCTCTATGCCATTGACCACTTGGGAAAGCACACCTCCAATTCCGTATCCGCTCGCATCGGTATCTAGCACAAATTTCTCCCCGGTAATGGGATAAGCCAAAATTGGTGCTGAGCACAATAGTGCCTTCAGTCTCTGAAATGCTGCTTCCTGTGCTTCACCCCAGACGTATTTTTGCGCCTTTTTAGTCAACTCGTGTAAGTTTGCAGCAATATTTGCAAAGTTCGGTACGAAACGCCTGTAGTATGTACATAAGCCTAGAAAACTGTGTAATTCATGTAGATTTTTCGGACGAGGCCACTCCATTACAGCTTTTATTTTATCTATATCCGTTGAAATGCCTTTAGAGGTTACTCGATGTCCCAGGTACTTTACTTCCTTCTGGAACAGCAAACATTTCTTAGAACTTAGCTTAAGTCCTGCCATGGATACACGTTTCAACACTTCTTCCAGGTTTTTAAGGTGTTCATCAAATGTTTTCCCCATTACAATAATGTCGTCAAGGTACACCAAACATGTCTTTTGGTGAAGACCTTTTAACACCTGCTCCATTAAACGCTCGAATGTAGCCGGAGCATTGCAGAGTCCAAATGGCATCACATTAAACTGCCATAAACAATCACTTGCACTAAACGCAGTTTTCTCCTTATCATATTCTAAAATTTCTACTTGCCAATAACCGCTCTGCAAATCTAATGTAGAAAACCATTCCGTTCCGGCTAATGTGTCCAAGGCAAGGACCCAAAATAACTATTATCTTCATTTCCAAAATCGAAAAAATTGCCCATTTAGAGGAATATTTTTAAAAATTGGTTAATAATTATTATGAACGACCTAAGTAGCAATTAATTGCAAATAACGATTAATATCCAATTAATATTTTTATTTATTGCTTTGAAATAGTTATGCATAACAAAAAAAGTATATGTTATGGATAATTATTATTTTCCAATTTATATTTTAAAATTGGTTTTTAATAGTTATTAATACATTTTTACAAATAATAATTAAAATTTTGCTATTTTTATGAAAAATTCTTAAATAAATAAATCTGTATGAAACGGAACAAAAATAAAAAAAAAAAAATTTTTGCTCCAAGCTGAACTTGAAGATGAGAATGACAAAATTGATTAAAATAAATACATGTTCAAGAGAGTCAATTCGTCAGAAATTTTATTTGTAACTAGAAATTTGTTTTTAATTTTAGTTTCTAAACATTACATATTAAAAAAAAATGTTAAAAAAGCAAAAAAAAAAAAAAATATCCAGGATTGAACTTAGGCGTCTTGGCTCGTAGTCCAAAAGCCTTACCCTTTGAGCTAACGTTACCTGTGAAATTTATGCATTAACACACAACAACGTTTGTTTAATTAATTCAAACGGTTAAACGTTAAAATGGATTTACTAAACTATTGGCATGAAAATAGATATACGCTTCCATTCCTTAAACATCTAGCGTTTATTATCCACGCTGTTCCAGCTACGCAGGTAACCGTTGAAAGAGCCTTTTCCGCTTTGCTTATATGATTTTGAATGACCAAAGATGCAATCTATCTGACGAAAAATTGGCACTTATTATGTTTGTAAAGCTTAATCAGAGTTATTTTAAGTGAAGAACCAATATTAAAACAGTTGTCACTTTTTATTCATATTTTCATTATAAATACAATTGCTTTAAAAAAATGAATTCGTTAGTAAAAAATAAATTTAGTCAAAAAACTGTTTACTTCAAACTATCATATTTTATTTTTAATACGTCAGAAAACTTACTACATACGACGATACAATGCATACGACAGGGCTTGTTAATAACCCAATTATAATCGCGCATTTTACAATAATGATCAAAACGTGTACATTTATAATTATTAATTGTTAATATAACTATTACGAATAATTATTATTTCACTGTCTTTCGAGTAACTATTATCGAAATAATCTATAACTAAACAAAAATCAAGAAATAAGAGTTATTTGAAACAAATTTTTTTTTCCTTATCAATAATTATTATCATGCAATAAAAAAAAATAAAAATTGCGAGATAATAATTATAATAAGGAAAACCGAATAACAGTTACAATGTAATACTTATTCCTTAACTAATTCACGATAAAACTTATAACAGTTAAAACCTTGGTCCAAGGTATCGTCAATTCTAGGCAATGGATAACTATCTTTTTTCGTGACGTCATTAAGTTTTCTGTAGTCAACGCAGAATCTGGTACTTCCATCTTTCTTTTTCACTAACACCACTGGTGAGCTCCATGGACTTGATGATGGTTTAATAACTCCGCTCTTTTCCATCTCGCTAACCAGCTCTCTTACTTCAGCTCGCTTTGCTAGAGGAATGCTTCTAGGTGCCTGTTTTATTGGCTTAGCGTCGCTGGTGTTGATTTCGTGTTTTACGATTGAAGTTCTACCTTGTTTTTGACCTTTCAAAGCAAATACATAGGCATATTTACGTAGTAGTTGTTTAGCCTTATTTTTACTAGGCGGCGTTAGTTTTTGGGTCCATTTTCGCACATGTTCCTCTAGTAATTCGTGGTCCTTTCTTGCTGCCCCCTGATGCTGCTCGTAATTAAGTATTGCTTCAGTTGAAGTACATTGTCCAATCTTGCAGTTCTGCGCAAGGACTTTTTGACTACTGGATAAATTTAATATTCTCACGGGAACTAAACTCTTGCTAGGTTTTACGAGGGCATTTGCTGTTACGACATCGCCTTTAATTTCTGCTGGCTCCACCACCCACAAACTGTTGTCCTCACATTCTCCATCCATTCGCGCCCATACTAAAGTTTCTGATTTCGGTGGCAATTTTTCACATTCAAGGGCGATTAATTGTCTTACATGGGCCTTGATTTCGTATCCAACTTCAAGGGGTATTTCAACATCACGCCAATACATAATTTGCTGACCCATATACAAACGAATACTCTGTCCAATCATGAAATCTGCGCCAATGATTACCTCATCTACAATATCAGCCACTATAAATACGTGATGGACGATTGTATTAGCCATATTTAATTGTACTTTTACTTTTCCATAGACTGTGGCAGACTCTCCCGTAGCTGTTCGCAGTCTTACCCCTCTCAGTGGTTCAATAGATTTTTGTATTAAATCGGGCCTTATAATAGAATGTGATGCCCCAGTGTCCACAGTAAAAATGTGTTTTCGTCCGTTAATATAACCGCAAGCAGTAAGATTACTGTTACTATGTTGCACAACTGATATAGAAATTGTGGGGCCATCAGATATGGAAGCTGGCCCATGCCCCGCAGCGCTAGCTCTTTCTAGCTTAAAAGTGACTCTTGTGATGAATGTCGATACGCACTTTGGTTGTCTCTTTGTGGCGAAGCGGATCGGGATCGTTTTCTTGGTGACTTGCAGTTTCTTTGAAAATGACCAGTCTTACCACAGTTATAGCATTTTACTTTGCTTTTGGTTTTATTTTGTTTGTCGCCCAAAGCTTGCAAAACTGCCTCCTTCATGCTTCTCATTTCCTTTAAAACATCTCCTTCGTCCTCAGCAGAGAAATCAAGCTTTCGTACATTATACGCTTGCGGCCTTGAAATTATCCTGGCGGTTTCTTGGGCTAGGGCAAATGATACCAGTATATGGGTAATGAGAGTTTACCGCCACTTCATCCAAAAAGCCATTAAAATCACCCAAAAGCCATTAAAATCCCCCAAAAGCCATTAAAAAGCCATTTAAATCCCCCAAAAGCAATTAAAATGCCCCAAAAGCCATTACAATGCCCCAAAAGCCATTAAAATTTTTCAAAAGCCATTAAAATCCCCCAAAAGCCATTAAAATGAACACGTGTTAAAGTAGGTCAAATGAACACGTGTTAAAGTAGGTCAAATTTAAAAAAAAATTCAAAAACAAAGTAATAAAAAAAGTCGTTAAATTTTATAGCTGAGATTTAGAAAAATGTTGAGGGAGCAATGCACAAGTATTGGGTGCATTGTTGAAGCCTTTCTTTAGTTTTTTTGTTTTGAATTAGGCGATGAAAAAATAAATTATTGGATGGACAGAAAAAAAGGGGGAAAAGGAAAGTTAGTCAGACAGACAGACATACAGACAGACTGGCTTCGTAACAGCAAATGGTTTTTCAATTTTATTTGGGGTTGAAGAATAAATTCAAAGTATTTGTTTTGATTGATAAAAGAAAAAGATTTTTCTATCTATAAATTATGATTTTATTTAGTTATTAAAAAAATTGTATAGATGCAATTGGTGTTTCTATTTTATTTGGAGTGGATAGGGAAATATGAAACCATTCTTGAAAATTTTTTTAAAAAATTTCAAAAACAAAGTAATAAAAAAAAAGTCGTTAAATTTTATAGGATAGCAATGCACAAGTGGTGGGTGCATTGTTGAAGCCTTTCTTTTGTTGTGATCGATAGACAGACGGACAGACATAGAGATAGATAGATAGACATACAGACCTTGTAGAAGCAATTGGAAAATATTGTTCATAAGGCTTTTTTTTTTTTTCTATCTATAAATTATGAGTTTATTTAGTTATTAAAAATGATATAGATGCAATTGGTGTTTCTATTTTATTTGGAGTGGATAGGGAAATATGAAACCATTGTTGATAATTCTTTCTTTTTATTTTGAATTATGTGAAAAATAACCCATGCCCATGCCCCGCAGCGCTAGCTCTTTCTAGTTTAAAAGTGACTCTTGTGATGAATGTCGATACGCACTTTGGTTGTCTCTTTGTGGCGAAGCGGATCGGGATCGTTTTCTTGGTGACTTGCAGTTTCTTTGAAAATGACCAGTCTTACCACAGTTATAGCATTTTACTTTGCTTTTGGTTTTATTTTGTTTGTCGCCCAAAGCTTGCAAAACTGCCTCCTTCATGCTTCTCATTTCCTTTAAAACATCTCCTTCGTCCTCGGCAGAGAAATCAAGCTTTCGTACATTATACGCTTGCGGCCTTGAAATTATCCTGGCGGTTTCTTGGGCTAGGGCAAATGATACCAGTATATGGGTAATGAGAGTTTACCGCCACTTCATCCAAAAAGCCTTTAAAATCACCCAAAAGCCATTAAAAAGCCATTAAAATCCCCCAAAAGCAATTAAAATACCCCAAAAGCCATTACAATGCCCCAAAAGCCATTAAAATTTTTCAAAAGCCATTAAAATCCCCCAAAAGCCATTAAAATGAACACGTGTTAAAGTAGGTCAAATTTAAAAAAAAATTAAAAAACAAAGTAATAAAAAAAGTCGTTAAATTTTATAGCTGAGATTTAGAAAAATGTTGAGGGAGCAATGCACAAGTGTTGGGTGCATTGTTGAAGCCTTTCTTTAGTTTTTTTGTTTTGAATTAGGTGATGAAAAAATAAATTATTGGATGGACAGAAAAAAAGGGGGAAAAGGAAAGTTAGTCAGACAGTCAGACAGACAGACATACAGACAGACTGGCTTCGTAACAGCAAATGGTTTTTCAATTTTATTTGGGGTTGAAGAATAAATTCAAAGTATTTGTTTTGATTGATAAAAGAAAAAAATTTTTCTATCTATAAATTATGATTTTATTTAGTTATTAAAAAAATTGTATAGATGCAATTGGTGTTTCTATTTTATTTGGAGTGGATAGGGAAATATGAAACCATTCTTGAAAATTTTTTTAAAAAATTTCAAAAACAAAGTAATAAAAAAAAAGTCGTTAAATTTTATAGGATAGCAATGCACAAGTGGTGGGCGCATTGTTGAAGCCTTTCTTTTGTTGTGATCGATAGACAGACAGCCAGACAGACGGACAGACATAGAGATAGATAGATAGACATACAGACCTTGTAGAAGCAATTGGAAAATATTGTTCATAAGGCTTTTTTTTCTATCTATAAATTATGAGTTTATTTAGTTATTAAAAATGATATAGATGCAATTGGTGTTTCTATTTTATGTGGAGTGGATAGGGAAATATGAAACCATTGTTGATAATTCTTTCTTTTTATTTTGAATTATGTGAAGAAAAATTTTGTAGCATCCATTGGAAAATATTTTTGATAATGCTTTTTTCGAATTAGGTGATGAAAAAAAAAATATTGGATGGACAGAAAAAAGGAGGAAAAATAACTAATTAAATTGTGAATATTAAAAAAAAAATTTGTATGTAGATGTAATTGATGTTTAAAATTCGGTTACTTAATAATAAATAATTTATGACATACATATACCTAAATATTTTCAGATAAGAAAGTGTATGTTATGGAAAGTTAGCCAGACAGACAGACATACAGACAGACCGGTTTTGTAAAAGCAAATGGTTTTTCAATTTGATTTGGGTGGAAGAAAAATTCAAAGTATTTGTTTTGATTGATAAAAGAAAAGAGAAGAAAAAAAATATATGTCTGTAGTAGCGATCGAGTGGAAAATGAAAATATTTTTGATGAGCCTTTCTTTTGTTTATTGTTCTGAATTGGGTGTTAAACAAATTAATTGAGCGATTGACATGTGTTAAAAACGCTAGTAAATGTAGGTCATCATTTTTCTATATATAAATTATGAATTTATTTAGTTATTAAAAATGTTATAGATGCAATTGATGTTTCAATTTTATTTGTAGTGGATAGGGAAATATGAAACCATTCTTGATAATTCTATCTTTTATTTTGAATTATGTGAAGAAAAAATTTATTAGGTGAACAATCAGACAGACAGTATTTAAACTAGTTTGCATGGATTTTCCTATATAAGTCAACTTATTCGTAATTGATGATGATGAGGAAACACAGCTGTTTCCAGTTAATGGACAACAACTACCATCATCACCAACACCACCATCACTATCCCAACACCTTCCTTCACCAGCATCATCACCAACACCAGCGCCACCATCAATCACACCGGCGACTACAATAGAGGATAGGGTTTCCACTCTGTTTACCGAACGTTTGAACAATATCCAAAGGATACATAGGAAATGGAATATATATATATTGAAATGGGAAGTGATAAAGATGTTGATGATGATGATGATTTATAAAAATAAAAAAATAATAAAAAAAATTGTTTTTTATTTTTGAAAATATTATTAGATATTTCTTTTTTTTTCAGTTTTTACAGATTTAAAATTAACAAGTAAGAGTGCTATATTCGGCTATGCCGAATCTTATATACCCTTCACACTTTCTGGGGGTCACGATTTATTATACTAAGGGTCGTGTTTTGTTTACACAATTTGTAAAATGGACCTAAATGTGGTCGCGAGTGGACAACCAACATATTGGCCTACTGATCAGCAAAAAGTTCCAGATGTCATAGATTTTGGCGTGGTTAATAACATCCCCATAGACACGATTGATGTGGAAGCGTCCCTAGAATTATCTTCCGAACACACACCTACAATTGTTACTATAATGAATCCAAATAAAATCGTATCTCCGTCTGGTTACTTATCGACATCAGCCTCACAAATAAATTGGTTAAAATATAAAAAATATCTTAGTGCCATTGCACAGAAAACATTCCGCTTAGCACACCGGAGAACGTGGATCTCGCTATTGTTAATTTTGACAGTTATCTCAAACTAGCTGTTCAACATTCCAGCATAACCCTCAAAAAAACCAAAAACAAAATGATATATTCTACAGATGTCGAGCGTCGAAGTTCGAAGAGACTGGCAATTGCACAGATCCCCCCAACTTAAGACTTTATTAAAAGAGTGCACTAAAAGGCTGAGAAAGTTACTGCAGTCTCAGAAAACGGCTTCCCTGGAAAAATATCTTAAAGGACTTGCTGCAACTCCACAATCAGACTACTCATTATGGCGTGCAGCTAGAAGCCTCAATAGACCAGTTATCTCTAAGCCACCATTGAGAAACTTGAATGGAAGCTGGGCAAGAAATGATATTGAAAAAGGAAATCTGTTTGCTAATCATCTGAAAAATGTATTTACCCATAATATATTTCACGATATAGCAGTCGAGTTACCGCCTGTAAATGTTAGAGCAGCTATTCCCCTAAGATTCGAGTTTAAAGAACTCGAAAAGGCTATTCGGGATTTAAACACCAAGAAGGCACCCGGTATTGATAAGATCAGTAATAAAATGCTTTTGGAGCTACCAAGTATAGCGAAGAAAATTATTCTTTTTATTTTTAATGCTATTTTACGCCTTCAATACTACCCTCAGGAATGGAAGGTTTCCTTAGTAACCATGATACCAAAGCCAGGAAAGGATCACACAAAAGTTGAGTCATACAGGCCTATTAGCTTATTATCTAATATTTCAAAGCTATTTGAGAAACTAATAGTGTTAAAATTAACGCCGATTTTAAATGAAAATAGATGTATTTCTAATCATCAATTCGGGTTTAGAAGAAAGCACAGCACAATTGAACAAACTCATCGAATAGTAAATGTAATAAGAAAAGCCTTTGAAGAAAAAAAATATTGCTCAGCACTCTTCATCGATGTGTCTCAAGCTTTTGATAAAGTCTGGCATGAAGGTTTACTACTGAAATTGCAGCAAAACTTACCAGCAAACATACACAAGCTGTTAGAAAGCAACTTAGTCGGTCGTCAATTTATTATAAAAGAAAGCGATTTTTTAAGTTCTCCTCAGCCAGTTAACGCTGGAGTCCCACAAGGCAGCATCCTGGGCCCTCTATTATACTTAATTTATACTGCGGACATGCCAACAAACAGCTACACACAAACCTCAACATTTGCGGATGACACAGCTTTAATAAGCGTACATGAAAACTGTCAAGAAGCATCTCGTTACTTACAGGATCACATTTTTGAACTGGAAAGGTGGTTAAAACAAAGGAGGATAAAGATCAATGAGCAAAAATGCTAACATATAACATTCACATTGCGTCGGGAAACATGCCCCCATATTAAAATCAATAATCAAATAATACCCCAACACTCGCATGTAAAATATCTCGGTATACATCTAGATCGGCGTTTAACGTGGAAATGGCACATAGAAGCAAAATTAACTCAAATGAAACTAAAAGCAATTCAAATTAATTGGCTCATTGGAAGAAATTCTGTTCTTAGTCTCGATTGCAAGCTTCTATTTTACAACTCTATCTTAAAGCCAATTTGGTGCTACGGTATTCAGTTATGAGGCACTACCTCTGCTTCTAATATCGAAAAAATTCAAAGGCGCCAAAATAAACTTCTTCGAATAATCACAGCCGCTCCGTGGTATGCCAAAAACTCAAATATCCACAAGGATCTCAATGTGCCATTGGTAAAAACTATGATAACGAAATATGCAGTAAAATATTTAAAAGGCTGGAACTGCACCCAAATCCATTAGCTCGAAATATTTTAAATTATGGCGGCTACACTCGCTTAAGAAGAAGAGACACTGCAGCACTCACCCAATCAGATGAGCGATGAACACCTACATATGTAAACAGAAACCGTGATGACTAAATCTTTTTTGTTTGGCACTGGCAGGACATAAAGTAAATATTAGGATAAGATTTGATTAATTATTGTTAGTTCATATTTAATATATGAAGATTCAATAAATAAATACTGATAAAAAATAAAAAAAAAAACTTTTATGAGTTAGCCTGTATTTATAGTTCAAAACTATTCCTAGTTGGTTCAAGAACCGTCTAGTAGTTTCTAGAAAATTATGTTCGAATTATTTTATATCTAAAGTCTACAATTACAATTGCTAGAAAATTTAGTTACAGTGGCGTTCATAAAACTAGTAACTTATATGACATAAAACTATAATTAACAAAATAATTTATAACTAAAACCATAGATAATTCTTAGACAAATCTAATTTCGTAACACTGCCCTCCACTTAAGCCTGTTCGTCCCGAATAGGCTCAGATTGTCCGTTTTCATAATGGGCTAGTTGTTCTAAATGTACCACCTTCATTTTTGATCTTGGACCCTTATATTTCTGAATTCGATACTCCACGTCATTCAGTTTCTTTATCACCTTATATGGTCCATCCCAATGAGTCTGCAGCTTGGGAGATAATCCTTTCTTGCGTTGTGGATTAAAAAGTAAAACCAACAGGACTTCTGTAAAGCCTTCCGAATTCGCCGCTCGATCGTATCTGGCTTTCATCTTGTCACTGGACAGCTTAATCCGGCTTCGTACGAACTCATGAAGTTCATTAAGGTTTTCTTGTTCTTTTGAGGTAGAGCTTTCATTATTTTCATCTGTTTGTCCAGGCTTAACGCCAAATTCTAGATCTCTAGGTAGTCTGAGTTCTGTTCCAAAGACAATTTTGGCAGGTGTACGAGAGATGGAATTGTGAACAGCTGATCTGTATGCCAACAGAAACTTTGGAATGTGTTCATCCCAGTCCTTCTGATGTGTGCTTACTACTTTACGTAAGTGTTCTTCTAATGTGCGGTTAAATCTTTCAACCATGCCATCGGATTGTAGATGCAAAGGAGTTGTTCTAGTTTTCCTTATACCGTACAATTCACACATTTTTTTGAACACAGCAGATTCAAAATTTCTGCCTTGGTCGGAGTGTAATTCTATTGGAACTCCGTAGCGGCACACCCAGTTATTCACAAATCCGTCTACAACGGTTCTGGCTTCTTGATTTGGGATGGCATACACCTATGGCCACTTACTAAAGTAGTCGATGACTACTAACACATAACGGTTACCGGAATCACTGGACTTTCAGATGAAATTTCGTTTCGAGTCGGACTTCTGCCTTCTTCTTTGGCCTTCATTATTTTTTTCAATATAGGGTCAGTTTTCTGTGCCATTGTCCAGTCTTCGCTGGACTCTATCTGTAATAGGCGAACTTCACAGCTATATTCTTTACCTTCGGCTTTAACACAATACTTGCATTCCAGTTTGCAGGGCGGCCTTGATAGGGCATCCAGATTTCCATGTTTCACGCATTTTCTGTGCTCAATGCGAAAATCGTAACTCTGATGGCGCTCAATCCATCGAGCTATCTGTCCTTCCGGATTCTTGAATTGAAGTTACCACCTGAGTGCAGAATGGTCTGTTCTTAACTCAAAATGTTGACCATACAAATACTTGTGAAAATGTTTTATGCACTCTAGTACTGCCAGGAGCTCTTTTCGCGTCACGCAGTAGTTCCTCTCGGGCTTTGAAAGTATTCGACTGTAATAGCCTACGACTCGCTCTATGCCATTGACCACTTGGGAAAGCACACCTCCACTTCCGTATCCGCTCGCATCGGTATCTAGCACAAATTTCTCCCCAGTAATGGGATAAGCCAAAATTGGTGCTGAGCACAATAGTGCCTTCAGTCTCTGAAATGCTGCTTCCTGTGCTTCACCCCAGACGTATTTTTGCGCCTTTTTAGTCAACTCGTGTAAGTTTGCAGCAATATTTGCAAAGTTCGGTACGAAACGCCTGTAGTATGTACATAAGCCTAGAAAACTGTGTAATTCATGTAGATTTTTCGGACGAGGCCACTCCATTACAGCTTTTATTTTATCTATATCCGTTGAAATGCCTTTAGAGGTTACTCGATGTCCCAGGTACTTTACTTCCTTCTGGAACAGCAAACATTTCTTAGAACTTAGCTTAAGTCCTGCCATGGATACACGTTTCAACACTTCTTCCAGGTTTTTAAGGTGTTCATCAAATGTTTTCCCCATTACAATAATGTCGTCAAGGTACACCAAACATGTCTTTTGGTGAAGACCTTTTAACACCTGCTCCATTAAACGCTCGAATGTAGCCGGAGCATTGCAGAGTCCAAATGGCATCACATTAAACTGCCATAAACAATCACTTGCACTAAACGCAGTTTTCTCCTTATCATATTCTGAAATTTCCACTTGCCAATAACCGCTCTGCAAATCTAATGTAGAAAACCATTCCGTTCCGGCTAATGTGTCCAAGGCAAGGACCCAAAATAACTATTATCTTCATTTCCAAAATCGAAAAAATTGCCCATTTAGAGGAATATTTTTAAAAATTGGTTAATAATTATTATGAACGACCTAAGTAGCAATTAATTGCAAATAACGATTAATATCCAATTAATATTTTTATTTATTGCTTTGAAATAGTTATGCATAACAAAAAAAGTATATGTTATGGATAATTATTATTTTCCAATTTATATTTTAAAATTGGTTTTTAATAGTTATTAATACATTTTTACAAATAATAATTAAAATTTTGCTATTTTTATGAAAAATTCTTAAATAAATAAATCTGTATGAAACGGAACAAAAATAAAAAAAAAAAATGTTTGCTCCAAGCTGAACTTGAAGATGAGAATGACAAAATTGATTAAAATAAATACATGTTCAAGAGAGTCAATTCGTCAGAAATTTTATTTGTAACTAGAAATTTGTTTTTAATTTCAGTTTCTAAACATTACATATTAAAAAAAAATGTTAAAAAAGCAAAAAAAAAAAAAATATCCAGGATTGAACTTAGGCGTCTTGGCTCGTAGTCCAAAAGCCTTACCCTTTGAGCTAACGTTACCTGTGAAATTTATGCATTAACACACAACAACGTTTGTTTAATTAATTCAAACGGTTAAACGTTAAAATGGATTTACTAAGCTATTGGCATGAAAATAGATATACGCTTCCATTCCTTAAACATCTAGCGTTTATTATCCACGCTGTTCCAGCTACGCAGGTAACCGTTGAAAGAGCCTTTTCCGCTTTGCTTATATGATTTTGAATGACCAAAGATGCAATCTATCTGACGAAAAATTGGCACTTATTATGTTTGTAAAGCTTAATCAGAGTTATTTTAAGTGAAGAACCAATATTAAAACAGTTGTCACTTTTTATTCATATTTTCATTATAAATACAATTGCTTTAAAAAAATGAATTCGTTAGTAAAAAATAAATTTAGTCAAAAAACTGTTTACTTCAAACTATCATATTTTATTTTTAATACGTCAGAAAACTTACTACATACGACGATACAATGCATACGACAGGGCTTGTTAATAACCCAATTATAATCGCGCATTTTACAATATTGATCAAAACGTGTACATTTATAATTATTAATTGTTAATATAACTATTACGAATAATTATTATTTCACTGTCTTTCGAGTAACTATTATCGAAATAATCTATAACTAAACAAAAATCAAGAAATAAGAGTTATTTGAAACAAATTTTTTTTTCCTTATCAATAATTATTATCATGCAATAAAAAAAAATAAAAATTGCGAGATAATAATTATAATAAGGAAAACCGAATAACAGTTACAATGTAATACTTATTCCTTAACTAATTCACGATAAAACTTATAACAGTTAAAACCTTGGTCCAAGGTATCGTCAATTCTAGGCAATGGATAACTATCTTTTTTCGTGACGTCATTAAGTTTTCTGTAGTCAACGCAGAATCTGGTACTTCCATCTTTCTTTTTCACTAACACCACTGGTGAGCTCCATGGACTTGATGATGGTTTAATAACTCCGCTCTTTTCCATCTCGCTAACCAGCTCTCTTACTTCAGCTCGCTTTGCTAGAGGAATGCTTCTAGGTGCCTGTTTTATTGGCTTAGAGTCGCTGGTGTTGATTTCGTGTTTTACGATTGAAGTTCTACCTTGTTTTTGACCTTTCAAAGCAAATACATAGGCATATTTACGTAGTAGTTGTTTAGCCTTATTTTTACTAGGCGGCGTTAGTTTTTGGGTCCATTTTCGCACATGTTCCTCTAGTAATTCGTGGTCCTTAATTCTCTTTCTTGCTGCCCCCTGATGCTGCTCGTAATTAAGTATTGCTTCAGTTGAAGTACATTGTCCAATCTTGCAGTTCTGCGCAAGGACTTTTTGACTACTGGATAAATTTAATATTCTCACGGGAACTAAACTCTTGCTAGGTTTTACGAGGGCATTTGCTGTTACGACATCGCCTTTAATTTCTGCTGGCTCCACCACCCACAAACTGTTGTCCTCACATTCTCCATCCATTCGCGCCCATACTAAAGTTTCTGATTTCGGTGGCAATTTTTCACATTCAAGGGCGATTAATTGTCTTACATGGGCCTTGATTTCGTATCCAACTTCAAGGGGTATTTCAACATCACGCCAATACATAATTTGCTGACCCATATACAAACGAATACTCTGTCCAATCATGAAATCTGCGCCAATGATTACCTCATCTACAATATATTTAAGCCATATTTAATTGTACTTTTACTTTTCCATAGACTGTGGCAGACTCTCCCGTAGCTGTTCGCAGTCTTACCCCTCTCAGTGGTTCAATAGATTTTTGTATTAAATCGGGCCTTATAATAGAATGTGATGCCCCAGTGTACACATTAAAAATGTGTTTTCGTCCGTTAATATAACCGCAAGCAGTAAGATTACTGTTACTATGTTGCACAACTGATATAGAAATTGTGGGGCCATCAGATATGGAAGCTGGCCCATGCCCCGCAGCGCTAGCTCTTTCTAGTTTAAAAGTGACTCTTGTGATGAATGTCGATACGCACTTTGGTTGTCTCTTTGTGGCGAAGCGGATCGGGATCGTTTTCTTGGTGACTTGCAGTTTCTTTGAAAATGACCAGTCTTACCACAGTTATAGCATTTTACTTTGCTTTTGGTTTTATTTTGTTTGTCGCCCAAAGCTTGCAAAACTGCCTCCTTCATGCTTCTCATTTCCTTTAAAACATCTCCTTCGTCCTCAGCAGAGAAATCAAGCTTTCGTACATTATACGCTTGCGGCCTTGAAATTATCCTGGCGGTTTCTTGGGCTAGGGCAAATGATAACAGTATATGGGTAATGAGAGTTTACCGCCACTTCATCCAAAAAGCCATTAAAATCACCCAAAAGCTATTAAAATCCCCCAAAAGCCATTAAAAAGCCATTAAAATCCCCCAAAAGCAATTAAAATGCCCCAAAAGCCATTACAATGCCCCAAAAGCCATTAAAATTTTTCAAAAGCCATTAAAATCCCCCAAAAGCCATTAAAATGAACACGTGTTAAAGTAGGTCAAATGAACACGTGTTAAAGTAGGTCAAATTTAAAAAAAAATTCAAAAACAAAGTAATAAAAAAAGTCGTTAAATTTTATAGCTGAGATTTAGAAAAATGTTGAGGGAGCAATGCACAAGTGTTGGGTGCATTGTTGAAGCCTTTCATTAGTTTTTTTGTTTTGAATTATGTGATGAAAAAATAAATTATTGGATGGACAGAAAAAAAGGGGGAAAAGGAAAGTTAGTCAGACAGACAGACATACAGACAGACTGGCTTCGTAACAGCAAATGGTTTTTCAATTTTATTTGGGGTTGAAGAATAAATTCAAAGTATTTGTTTTGATTGATAAAAGAAAAAGATTTTTCTATCTATAAATTATGATTTTATTTAGTTATTAAAAAAATTGTATAGATGCAATTGGTGTTTCTATTTTATTTGGAGTGGATAGGGAAATATGAAACCATTCTTGAAAATTTTTTTAAAAAATTTCAAAAACAAAGTAATAAAAAAAAAGTCGTTAAATTTTATAGGATAGCAATGCACAAGTGGTGGGTGCATTGTTGAAGCCTTTCTTTTGTTGTGATCGATAGACAGACAGCCAGACAGACGGACAGACATAGAGATAGATAGATAGACATACAGACCTTGTAGAAGCAATTGGAAAATATTGTTCATAAGGCTTTTTTTTTTTTTTTTTTTCTATCTATAAATTATGAGTTTATTTAGTTATTAAAAATGATATAGATGCAATTGGTGTTTCTATTTTATTTGGAGTGGATAGGGAAATATGAAACCATTGTTGATAATTCTTTCTTTTTATTTTGAATTATGTGAAAAATAACCCATGCCCATGCCCCGCAGCGCTAGCTCTTTCTAGTTTAAAAGTGACTCTTGTGATGAATGTCGATACGCACTTTGGTTGTCTCTTTGTGGCGAAGCGGATCGGGATCGTTTTCTTGGTGACTTGCAGTTTCTTTGAAAATGACCAGTCTTACCACAGTTATAGCATTTTACTTTGCTTTTGGTTTTATTTTGTTTGTCGCCCAAAGCTTGCAAAACTGCCTCCTTCATGCTTCTCATTTCCTTTAAAACATCTCCTTCGTCCTCGGCAGAGAAATCAAGCTTTCGTACATTATACGCTTGCGGCCTTGAAATTATCCTGGCGGTTTCTTGGGCTAGGGCAAATGATACCAGTATATGGGTAATGAGAGTTTACCGCCACTTCATCCAACAAGCCATTAAAATCACCCAAAAGCCATTAAAATCCCCCAAAAGCCATTAAAATCCCCCAAAAGCAATTAAAATGCCCCAAAAGCCATTACAATGCCCCAAAAGCCATTAAAATTTTTTAAAAGCCATTAAAATCCCCCAAAAGCCATTAAAATGAACACGTGTTAAAGTAGGTCAAATGAACACGTGTTAAAGTAGGTCAAATTTAAAAAAAAAAAAAAAATTTAAAAACAAAGTAATAAAAAAAGTCGTTAAATTTTATAGTTGAGATTTAGAAAAATGTTGAGGGAGCAATGCACAAGTGTTGGGTGCATTGTTGAAGCCTTTCTTTAGTTTTTTTGTTTTGAATTAGGTGATGAAAAAATAAATTATTGGATGGACAGAAAAAAAGGGGGAAAAGGAAAGTTAGTCAGACAGTCAGACAGACAGACATACAGACAGACTGGCTTCGTAACAGCAAATGGTTTTTCAATTTTATTTGGGGTTGAAGAATAAATTCAAAGTATTTGTTTTGATTGATAAAAGAAAAAGATTTTTCTATCTATAAATTATGATTTTATTTAGTTATTAAAAAAATTGTATAGATGCAATTGGTGTTTCTATTTTATTTGGAGTGGATAGGGAAATATGAAACCATTCTTGAAAATTTTTTTAAAAAATTTCAAAAACAAAGTAATAAAAAAAAGTCGTTAAATTTTATAGGATAGCAATGCACAAGTGGTGGGTGCATTGTTGAAGCATTTCTTTTGTTGTGATCGATAGACAGACAGCCATACAGACGGACAGACATAGAGATAGATAGATAGACATACAGACCTTGTAGAAGCAATTGGAAAATATTGTTCATAAGGCTTTTTTTTTTTTTTTCTATCTATAAATTATGAGTTTATTTAGTTATTAAAAATGATATAGATGCAATTGGTGTTTCTATTTTATTTGGAGTGGATAGGGAAATATGAAACCATTGTTGATAATTCTTTCTTTTTATTTTGAATTATGTGAAGAAAAAAAATTTTGAGTATTTTCAATAATGTCTTTGTACGGGAGGTACCACGCCCACTTTTCCAATCGCGCCCATATTTTGTGGGATACTGTGTATTGATAACCGATATGTTTGTACCTAATTTGGGAACTTTAGCTCCTTTCGTTCTCCAGATATACAGAAATACATAACGTCTTTGTATGGGAAGTGCCACACCCACTTATCCAATCCCGCCCATTTTTTTAAAAGGTTTGTGTATTGGCAAGCAAGATGTTTGTACCAAATTTCAAAGCCGTAGCTCTTGCCGTTCTCGAGATATGCAGAAAAAAGAATTTAAAAAACAACAACAACATGGGATTTATGGGAAAAAAACAACAACAACATGAAATTTATGGGAAAAATTAGAGGTAGTCGTGGTTTTTTGCTCATATCTCAGCCATTTATGGACCGATCTTCCTGAATTTCAATAGCAAACAAATCCGGACTATATGTGACATAAATGTATAACAACCTAGCCTTCATCATATCTGGAAAACCCATTTCAACGGACGGACAGACGGACAACCGGATTTGAACTTCCCTTCTCATAAGAAGCCAGAATATATATACTTTGTATGGTCTTAAATCAATATTGTAGAAATTACAAACGGAATGACAAAATTATATATACCCTTTTACCTTCGGTGAAGGGTATAAAAATACATTTATAACGATTAAAAAGCTTAAATGCTAACAAATGTGGTTCATAAAGTGTTTGACATCGACAAATGTTAAAGGATTGTGAATAAACATTTTTACAATAATATATATGTATGATATTATTTAAATATATATAAATGGACTATTTACATAATTATAACTTCTTAATTCATATATTCTTAATATGTACAACGAGCAATGTAATGTTATAATTAAAAAGATGAGCGAATTTCAGGAGCGTGATAGTGGTTGGACATTAATTGAAATAACACGTTTGGAGATGAATATTAATCAATAAAAGTGCATCAAAGGTTCTCAATACATTCCATTACCACGCAAAATACAGAGAAAGTTTGCATGTATCAATGTTCAAAACAATGACGAGTATTGTTTTAAATGGGCTATAATATCAGCACTATATCCAGTTGATCTAAATAGCAACAGATGCTCATCGTATAACATTAAAAATATAAAAGACGATGTAATAGTGATGGATAATGGAATTAAATTTCATTTCATCAATTTAAATTTCCCTCTAGCAGTTAACAAAATAAGAGATTTTGAACAAATGAATCCTGAAATTAGTGTGAATGTGTTTGGACTAGAAGGTGATATCGTAGTGGGGCCATATTACTTCATCAAAGAAGAAAAGTCCAAACACATCAACTTAATGCTGCTAGAGAATGGAGAAAGGTCCCATTATGTATGGATAAAAAATATATCGAAATTAATAAGTAATCAATTAACAAAAGATGGACATAAAATATATGTATGCAATATCTGTTTAATACATTTTCACAAGGAGACATCGTTGGAATAACATAAGAAGGAATGTAATAAAATAGTTACCAAAATGCCTAGTATAGATAAAAGTAAGCTTATTTTTAAAAAATTTTAAAAAGCAAATGGATGTGTCTTTTGTAGTTAATGCTGATTTTTGAGTGTATACTCGAATCAGTTACTATTCAAACTTCAGTTAATGTTCAATCAGTACAAAAAAGCATATTCCATTTGCTTATAGTTATTATATTAAATGTTCCTATAACTCAGATTTAGATATTTTTAGAATTTACAATGGTATTGATGCGCCACAACATTTTTTTTTTTTTTAAAGTTTAGTTGACGACATTTTAACTATTTACACTTGTCCTCTAAGCGTAATTAAACCAATGAATTCCTTAACACCCCTTCAACAGATACATCATTATGAAAGCAAGACTTGCCATATTTGTACCAAATCTTTATCTAATGAAGATAAAGTAGCTGGTCATTGTCATCTAACTGGTCAATATAGGGGTGCTGCTCATAATCAGTGTAATTTAAAAAATCAAATTAAAATTTCATCCCTTTATTTTTTTAATAATCTTTCGGCATATAACTGTCATCTGTTTTGTAAGAGAGCTTTCAACAATTGACGGCAATATAAATATTATACATTTAAATAAGGAGCTTACTGTGTCTATATCAAAAAGAGTTTCTGTAAATGAAAAAGATACAATTGAGTCACGTTTTCTCGATTCATTTAGGCTTATGCCATCGAGTATAGCAAAAATTAGCAGGTTATTTGTCCGTCAGTGATTTAACGGTAGTAAAATCAAGCTATCCAAATGATGAAGAATTCAATTTGAAGAAACGTAAAGGTGTCTTTCCGTATGACTATTTAGATTCAATGAATCGTCTTGAAGAAATTCAATTACCACCTCGTTAGTGGATGGAAAATGTATAGTTTTCATTATGATTACATAAAGTCTAAATATCTTGAAAACATTAAACTCAATTATATGGATACTGATTCCTTTATTTATGACATTAACACAGATGATCTATACAGAGATATTAAAAATGATATAAATACTCATTTTGATACATCTGCATATCCGATAGATAATATCTACAATATCCCACTTCTTAATAAAAAAGTTTTAGGGATGATGAAGGATGAGTGTAATGGAAAAAATTATTAAGGAATTAATTGGATTAAGGGCTAAAATGTATTCAGTGAAAATTGACAGGGTAGGTCAGGAAATTAAAAAAAATAAGGGGGTTAAGCATTGGGTAACTAGTAAATTAAGTATAAATATAAGTAAACTAACATTAAGTTATTTAGATGATAAGAGATTTATTAGAGATAATGGCGTTGATACTTTTGCATTGGGTCATTTTAGAATAAATAACTATCCTGAACTTATGGAAGAGGATAATGCCAATCTTCTCAACGTAAATATAGATTTTTAATTAATTTTATGTTTTTTAAATGATAAGATAAATTGTAAATTTAGATAATAAGAAAAAATTGTAAAATAAAAAAAAATTATGAATGAAATCAAACGTTAAAATGTTATTTTTATTTCAAACCATATTTATTAAATATAAATTGTGAACACAAGTGATCACAATTAAATGTATTTGTATATGGGTAATGGGAGTTTTGCGCTAATGTGGAAGAAATTGTTTTAGTTAGCTGTTTAGCTGTTTTAAAAAGCTGTTTAGCTGTTTTAAAAAGCTGTTTAGCTGTTTTAAAAAGCTGTTTAGCTGTTTTTAAAAGCTGTTTAGCTGTTTAGCTGTTTTAAAAAGCTGTTTAGCTGTTTTTAAAAGCTGTTTAGCTGTTTTTAAAAGCTGTTTAGCTATTTTAGGAATCTGTTTCGTTAAAAGTATACAACGAGATATTCCAAGATCTAAAGTTGGTGATGGCATTAGTTTATAATAATAATAATCATGAATCTGATAAGAATTCTTAATCATAAACGAATAAATGTGAAACACCAATTGCTCTAAAACAGTCTGTACATATGCCTGTCTGTATATCTATTCATATAATAATTTTTCATCACCTAATTCGATTGAAAATAGTTAAAATAGTAGAAGTGATGTACTCTGTATAAAGACTAAGGATCAACTAAAAAATAAAATTATCAACTTCAAATGTTTTTATTGATTAATAAGGTTTTCTTTATTTAGATATAAATTTAGAAAATTTCTAAGTAAAATTACATTCTTTTCAGCACATATTTGATTGATATTATTATGATTTTTTACAAATATTTATATTAGAATTATTTTTATATAAAGTTTTTATATTCGGACAATTCCAATAATCTAAATTAATTATGCATATATTACTTGAAATTATTAATTTAGCCTTTTCGGTAAAAACAGTTGATTATACAAGATTCTCATAATTTTTATTACGTATTAGAATCAATTAATGTTTTGCATTCAATAATATATTTGTTATAGTCTTCAGCGAATCCCAACAACAATTTAAGTGGTACATAAAAATTAAAATAGCCACTTACGAGATCAATATCATTAATTTTATTCCGTCGAGCATTTTACATTCCATTTTTATCTATTGGTTATAATAAAACCAATTTTTTAATAGTACTTGATGTTCCTAAAAGTCTCGTTTGATCAATTTCAACACCATTTACTTCGTAACGGATTTCATCAAATGTATGTGCTACAGAAGTTACTAATTTTGTATTGCTATCATCTTTATCCTTCTACATATATAAAACTTTTCCGACGGTAAATCATACAAGTCTGGATTTTGTATTGTAATACGAATTTTATCGTTATTATTGTAAGATTGTAAATGTGGGGTATACGTATGGTAGGCCTCTTTAATTTTATTTGCATCGGACAAAGGTTTATCCAGAACATCTATTATTGAACTCATGGTTTCTTCAATTTTAAATTTAATGATTTTAGAAATTCTTTATTTGATTGCGTTAAGTTAATATTTTTCTTTTTAATGAATTCTATGAATTTAATTTATTTTTCAATATTTTGTTAGCAGAAGAAGAAGAAGAAGAACGTAAAACTTTGTTTTTAAGTATATTATTCTTGTAAATTGTCATTATTTTATTGGTTTTTTTTAATGAATTCTTTGAATTTAATTTATTTTTCAATATTTTGTTAGCAGGAGAAGAAGAAGAAGAACGTAAAACTTTGTTTTTAGGTATATTATTCTTATAAATTGGCAAATAGATTCCTAGGAATCTCATTTATTTGCCAGTCAAATAAATGAGAATCTCATTTATTTGCCAATTTACAAGAATAATATACCTAAAAACAAAGTTTTACGTTCTTCTAAATCTAAATTTACAATTTATCTTATCATTTAAAAAACATAAAATTAATTAAAAATCTATATTTACGTTGAGAAGATTGGCATTATCCTCTTCCATAAGTTCAGGATAGTTATTTATTCTAAAATGACCCCATGCAAAAGTATCAACGCCATTATCTCTAATAAATCTCTTATCATCTAAATAACTTAATGTTAGTTTACTTATATTTTGAGTGTAAATTTGACGTATCTTAGATCTAAATATATACATTGAATCATAATATAATTTTTTTTTCTAATAGACATTTTCTAAAGTCATTTATACTTAATTTACTAGTTACACAATGCTTAACCCCCTTAATTTTTTTAATTTCCTGACCTACCCTGTCAATTTTCACTGAATACATTTTAGCCCTTAATCCAATTAATTCCTTAATAATTTTTTCCATTACAATCATCCTTCATCATCCCTAAAACTTTTTTATTAAGAAGTGGGATATTGTAGACATTATCTATCGGATATGCAGATGTATCAAAATGAGTATTTATATCATTTTTAATATCTCTGTATAGATCATCTGTGTTAATGTCATAAATAAAGGAATCAGTATCCATATAATTGAGTTTAATGTTTTCACGATATTTAGACTTTATGTAATCATAATGAAAACTATACATTTTCCATTTGGATATTTCTAAAACTGAAAATCCAATATAAATAGGTTTATTGTATTCAGTTTTAATTCTATTCATTTGGATAGCATGCATATTGTCATGAATTTGGAGTGAACTATGGAAATTTCGCTTTAGCTACAAGAGCTCGAGCTCCTAAGCGTTTACCTCTATTCTCCCATTGACATACTATTTTAATGTCTTTCCTCTTATCAACATTTTCCATAGTTTTCCCGTATACTGCATTATTCAACAATTTGAAAAAATTTTGTTCAAATGAATTTTTTAGCTAGTGTTCTGTGATGGTTATTTAAATCGATATATTTTTGTAACCAATTTGATTGATCAAATTGAAGAATTCTATGTATTTTCTTTAAAATTAAACCATGTTGAATACATTGCTGAAGATTTCGGTAATGTATTATGTAATTAGTTTAACTATTTAAATCAGTTATTAGTTTCTTTTGTTTCATGGTTTCAATTTTCTTATTCTCAGCACAAAATGGTAAATCATTATGAAAGTCATGTAATGTAGATGGATATTCTAGATCTACTTCTAATCCATATCGTAATGGAGAATCTTCTGCTGTATTAATAACGTTGAAATGTTTACAATTCTCAACCCATTTTTAAAATTTTTTATAGGGGGAGGTATTGTTACATTGCATAACCATACAAGTTATTAGCATCTAAATATATTAAGTAATTTGATTCTTTGTTAGAATCGTAATCACTAATATATTTATTATTAGCAATTGAATGTCGATTAGAACATTGAACAATACCTCCCCTAATACCTCGAAGAACAAAATTATATATATTAATATCAGTCAACAAATCCAATTCTATTGCAGTTGTTTTTAACATTGCATCCCAGGATAAACCTGGGGTAGTATAATACTGACATGGATCTAAATTATAAATGCTTGCACAAACTTTTCGAAAATTTTCAAATATATCACAAAGTAAACGAATATCTACTTTTAAATATAAAAGTAAATAATCCTTTAATGGTGTACATTTTAAATGTTTTCCATACTTTTGTGCATGTTCATAATCCTCTACACTTCACGACTCATTATTTAATTTATTGAAAAAAAAAAAAAATACTGAACGAGGTGGTAATTAAATTTCTTCAAGACGATTCATTGAATCTAAATAGTCATACGCAAAGACACCTTTACGTTTCTTCAAATTGAATTCTTCATCATTTGGATAGCTTGATTTTACTACCGTTAAATCACTGACGGACAAATAACCTGCTAATTTTTGCTATACTCGATGGCATAAACCTAAATGAATCGAGAAAACCTGACTCAATTGTATCTTTTTCATTTACAGAAACTCTTTTTGATATAGACACAGTAAGCTCCTTATTTAAATTTTTTTTTTTTTTTTTTTCTTTCATTATTTATTTATTGAATCTTCATATATTAAATATGAACTAACAATAATTAATCAAATCTTATCCTAATATTTGCTTTATGTCCTGCCAGTGCCAAACACAAAAGATTTAGTCATCACGGTTTCTGTTTACATATATAGGTGTTTATCGCTCATCTGATTGGGTGAGTGCTGCAGTGTCTCTTCTTCTTAAGCGAGTGTGGCCGCCATAATTTAAAATATTTCTAGCTAATGGATTTGGGTGCAGTTCCAGCCTTTTTAAATATTTTACTGCATATTTCGTTATCATAGTTTTTACTAATGGCACATTGAGATCCTTGTGGATATTTGAGTTTTTGACGTACCAGGGAGCGGCTGTGATTATTCGAAGAAGTTTATTTTGGCGCCTTTGAATTTTTTCGATGTTAGAAGCCGAGGCAGTGCCCCATAACTGAATACCGTAGCACCAAATTGGCTTTAAGATAGAGTTGTAGAGTAGAAGTTTGCAATCGAGACTAAGAACAGAATTTCTTCCAATGAGCCAATTAATTTGAATTGCTTTTAGTTTCATTTGAGTTAACTTCGCTTCTATATGCCATTTCCACGTTAAACGCCGATCTAGATGTATACCGAGGTATTTTACATGCGAGTGTTGGGGTATTATTTGATTATTTATTTTAATAGGGGGGCATGTTTCCCGACGCAATGTGAATGTTATATGTGCGCATTTTTGCTCATTGATCTTTATCCTCCATTTTTTTAACCACCTTTCTAGTTCAAATATATGATCCTGTAGATAACGAGATGCTTCTTGACAGTTTGCGTGTACGCTTAGAAAAGCTGTGTCGTCCGCAAATGTTGAGGTATGGGTGTAGCTGTTTGTTGGCAAGTCCGAAGTATAAATTAAGTATAATAGAGGGCCCAGGATGCTGCCTTGTGGGACTCCAGCGCTAATTGGCTGTGGAGGACTTAAAAATTCGCCTTCTTTTATAATAAATTGACGACCGACTAAGTAGCTTTGTAACAGCTTGTGTATATTTGCTGGTAAGTTTTGCTGCAATTTCAGTAGTAAACCTTCATGCCAGACTTTATCAAAAGCTTGAGACACATCGATGAAGAGTGCTGAGCAATATTTTTTTTCTTCAAAGGCTTTTCTTATGACATTTACTATTCGATGAGTTTGTTCAATTGTGCTGTGTTTTATTCTAAAACCGAATTGATGATTGGGAATACATCTGTTACCATTTAAAATCGGCGTTAATTTAGACACTAGAAGTTTCTCAAAAAGCTTTGATAAATTAGACAATAAGCTTATAGGTCTATATGACTCAACTTTTGTGGGATCCTTTCCTGGTTTAGGTATCATGGTAACTAAGGATACTTTCCACTCTTGTGGGTAGTATTCAAGGCGTAAAATAGCATTAAAAATTAGTAGAATAATTTTCTTTGCTATGCTGGGTAGCTCCAAAAGCATTTTGTTACTGATCTTATCAAAACCAGGGGCTTTCTTGGGGTTTAAATCATGAATAGCCTTCTCGATTTCTCTTACTTCAAACCTTAGTGGAACAGCTGATCTAACAGCAACAGGTGGTAACTCGACCGCAGTATCGAAAGATGTATGAGGGGTAAATACGGTTTTCAAATGATTAACAAAAATATTTCCTTTTTCTATGTCATTTCGTGCCCAACTTCCATTTAAGTTTCTTAATGGCGGTTTAATGATAACTGGTCTTTTAAGATTTCTAGCTGCACGCCATAATGAGTAATCAGATTGAGGAGTTGCATCAAGTTCCTTAAGATATTTTTCCAGAGAAGCCGTTTTTTGAGACTGCAGTAAGTTTCTTAGCCTTTTTGTGCACTCTTTTAGTAAATTTTTAAGTTGAGGGGATCTGTGCAATTGCCACTCTCTTCGAACTCTCCTTTTTTCAGTCAAGAGACGCTCGACATCAGTAGAATATATTTTACTATTTTTGATATTTTTGCGGGCTATGCTAGAATGTTGAACAGCTAGTTTGAGATAATTGTCAAAATTTACAATAGAAAGATTCACATTCTCCGGTGTTCTAAGCGGAATATTTTCAGTGCAGTGGGTACTGAGATATTTTTTATATTTTAACCAATTTATTTGTGTGGCTGACGTCACTAAGTAACCAGACGGTGATACAATTCTATAAGGGTTTGATATGGTAAGAATTGTAGGTGTGTGATCAGAAGATAATTCTAAAGAAGCTTCAACGTGAATCGTTTCTGCGGGGATGTTTTTAACCACGCCAAAATCGATGACATCTGGAATTTTTTGCTGATCAGTAGGCCAATAAGTTGGTTGTCCACTCGCGACCACATTTAAATCCATTTTAGACATTGTATTATACAAAACACGACCCTTTGGTGTAATGAGCCGTGAACCCCAGAAGGTATGTTTAGCGTTGTAATCGCCAGCGGCTAGGAAACAGGGTCCTAATGATTTAAAATATTTATAATATTGGCTTTCTAATATTGAAAATCTAGGTGGAGAGTATAAAGATGAAAGTACAACGTTTCGATTTAGCTCTTCAACACAAATATTCGTTGCTTGCAGATAATCTTCACGATGATCACACATTAAGTAGTGTTTGATTCGGGTTTTTATCAAAATAGCAGAACCTCCACAAGCTCTATCTCGAGGGTCCTTGGTATCATATAATATATAACCATTAATTTTAAACGAATTTCTTGAGGTCAAATGAGTTTCAGAAACCATCATTACATCAATTTGTTTACTTTTAAGAAAATATTCTAGTTCATTTTTATGTTGGCGAATGCCGTTTGCGTTCCAAAAACAAATTTTTAAACAATTCATGGCTTGTTAAGTACAGCTTGCAATAACATCGATTGCATTCTTAACATTTCCTGCATCATATTACCCATTGTATTCGTAAAGTTTGTTACTGTTTGTACTAGTGTTTCCATGGTTTTTTCTAGACGACTTAAATTAGAAACTGGGGTCTCATCATTATTTGGCAAATCACCTTGCATTGGCATATGGTTTGATTTTAGGACGTTAGCGTAGGATGTTCTGTTATTACTAGGCTGCGGTACATGAATGTCATTAGTATTATTTTGATGTGTTTCCTGAATTTGAGGTGGATTAGGTTTCGGTCCAACCGAGCGCTTGACGATAGAGTATACAGGGCATCCTCTATAGTTGGCAGTGTGATTACCACCACAGTTGCTGCATTTTTTTACATTGGGGTCGTTTTTAGACTTATCGCAGAGAGCTGTACCATGCAATTCTCCACATACAACGCAAACAGGTGTTAAATGGCAGTATGCCTTAGTGTGACCAAATTCTTGGCAGTTTAAACATTGCACGGGACCGTTCCTTTTATGCGGCTCCTCTATCGTTATTTTCCTATACAGGATATATCTCAGACTGTAAATGGGATGAGTTTCATTTTTTTTAAGCTTAACGTCGCCGGGTTCTAACTCCACACGAAATAGTGGCTGGGGATTTTTTTCTCTATTTTTAATATTAACTACATTTTTAATTTTAAAGCCCTTCTCTTCTAAAAACGTTTTTATTTCACCTGGGTCTACGCATGAATCAATGCCCTTTATCACTACCTGAAGACCTTTACTGCTCTTCAGTTGGTATGTATAAAAGTTTTTTTTTAGTGCTTCTAATTTAGTTATTACTTTACGAAAATCATCTTCACGATTAACTTGTATTTTAGTTTCATTTATACTACCACGTTTTATTGCAGCTACATAAAAAGAATTTTCACCTATTACCGAGATCAAATTCTTTATTAAATCACTTGAGTTTTGCTCTCTAAGATATATCGGGGGTGGCTTAGAAGATTTTGTAACGTTTTGTGCTTCCGAGGATTCCTCTTCCAAAATTGCAAACCGATTTTGAGAACTTATTCTATCAGCTGTACCCTCTTTTAAAACTTTTGGGACAGAAGCAACTGCAGAAGAAGTTGGGCTGCGACCCCGTTTTAGCACTGTTATGTACCTATCCATTCCAACTTGTACTTGAGGCTTTTGACCGCTTTTCACCTGTGATACTGAGTTTTCCATCATGCCTGATTTGGGGGTAATCTTTTCATCACTTGTTAAAATCGTTTCTGCCACTGAGGCACCGCTTGCAGGTTTTATATTTTTTATTGTATTCGAATCAACCGTATTATTAGACACCGAAGGTGATACAGAGTTTTCTATTGTGCCTGATTGAGGGTTAATATTTTTATCACTTATTAAAATTGTTTTTGCCGTTGAGGCAATGCTTGAAGGTTTTATATTTGTTAGTGTATCAACCGTATTATTAAAAACAGATGGTGAGAGGGATCGCGTACGAGTAATAGGTTTAACTGTTAGGTATTTGCTATCATCGACTCTTTTTTTTATTTCTGCATTTGTTTCGTTAACACTCACTGTGATATATGCATTTCTATCATTATGCTTAATTGTTTTTGCACTGTTTGCACTCATAAGAGTTTTTTTTTTTTTTTTTTTACTGTTTACAGTTGTGCTCTTCTTATTTGTTATTGTTTATCAACACCGAGAATAAAAAGTGTGTATGTTTATGTATGTATGTACATACATGTATTTTTTTCTTTTCTTTTATTTACTTTTTTTTTTTTTTTTATACTTTATTTGTTCACGTAAAAAAATAAACCGTATGCCGAGCTTATAAAACACGTCTATCTTCAACGAGCGCGACAGACAGAATGTATAATATTGTATAATATTTATATTGCCGTCAATTGTTGAAAGCTCTCTTACAAAACAGATGACAGTTATATGCCGAAAGATTATTAAAAAAATAAAGGGATGAAATTTTAATTTGATTTTTTAAATTACACTGATTATGAGCAGCACCCCTATATTGACCAGTTAGATGACAATGACCAGCTACTTTATCTTCATTAGATAAAGATTTGGTACAAATATGGCAAGTCTTGCTTTCATAATGATGTATCTGTTGAAGGGGTGTTAAGGAATTCATTGGTTTAATTACGCTTAGAGGACAAGTGTAAATAGTTAAAATGTCGTCAACTAAACTTTAAAAAAAAAAAAAATGTTGTGGCGCATCAATACCATTGTAAATTCTAAAAATATCTAAATCTGAGTTATAGGAACATTTAATATAATAACTATAAGCAAATGGAATATGCTTTTTTGTACTGATTGAACATTAACTGAAGTTTGAATAGTAACTGATTCGAGTATACACTCAAAAATCAGCATTAACTACAAAAGACACATCCATTTGCTTTTTAAAATTTTTTAAAAATAAGCTTACTTTTATCTATACTAGGCATTTTGGTAACTATTTTATTACATTCCTTCTTATGTTATTCCAACGATGTCTCCTTGTGAAAATGTATTAAACAGATATTGCATACATATATTTTATGTCCATCTTTTGTTAATTGATTACTTATTAATTTCGATATATTTTTTATCCATACATAATGGGACCTTTCTCCATTCTCTAGCAGCATTAAGTTGATGTGTTTGGACTTTTCTTCTTTGATGAAGTAATATGGCCCCACTACGATATCACCTTCTAGTCCAAACACATTCACACTAATTTCAGGATTCATTTGTTCAAAATCTCTTATTTTGTTAACTGCTAGAGGGAAATTTAAATTGATGAAATGAAATTTAATTCCATTATCCATCACTATTACATCGTCTTTTATATTTTTAATGTTATACGATGAGCATCTGTTGCTATTTAGATCAACTGGATATAGTGCTGATATTATAGCCCATTTAAAACAATACTCGTCATTGTTTTGAACATTGATACATGCAAACTTTCTCTGTATTTTGCGTGGTAATGGAATGTATTGAGAACCTTTGATGCACTTTTATTGATTAATATTCATCTCCAAACGTGTTATTTCAATTAATGTCCAACCACTATCACGCTCCTGAAATTCGCTCATCTTTTTAATTATAACATTACATTGCTCGTTGTACATATTAAGAATATATGAATTAAGAAGTTATAATTATGTAAATAGTCCATTTATATATATTTAAATAATATCATACATATATATTATTGTGAAAATGTTTATTCACAATCCTTTAACATTTGTCGATGTCAAACACTTTATGAACAACATTTCGCTCATTTGCTGCAAGACCGGCATAACTCAAAAAAATCGATTTTGCAGAAAACGCGTTTAAAGTTTTCCATTGTCTCCCACCTTACACAGAAAAGAGGAATACCTATAATTTCAAAATAAACCAATAAAGTATAATATATTTTACATATCCATCGAGGAAAATCAACACCAAGTAGCCATTTATGGTTTTTTCCTGAATAAGAACTAACTCTCCTTTGCATTATGACGTTATTGTTGCAAAAATATATTCAATAGAGTGTCATAAGTTATAGTGTGTCGTTATTGTTGAGAAAAAAACCAATAAGTTCGTATTAATACATTTTATTTTCAGTCTTTTGAACTTCAAATATACATATTATGTACTTATGCATATCATAAATAACATAAAAAAAATATAATTCATAGAAACAGTCTTTTGAACTTAAAATATTAAGGAACTCTTCAACATCTTTTCATCTTAAGATATAATTCTTAAACGAAAAATTTTAATTTTCTACTTTAAGTAATTAAAAAATAATAACTTAATACCAAAATATATTGGTAACGAAACTCTGACAATGAAATTTTTACAAATTATCATAAAATGGTTTATAAAAATTTGGAATGAGTTTTTTTTTAATCAACTCATTAATATCGGCTCTCTTATTTTCTGGTATACCTGGTTTGGTATGAAAAGCTTTGTTTAAAGAAATCGCTTTTGCTTGCATCTTTTTTTTAATAACAATCGCTTCCTTGAACTTTTCGTCAGCGTAAGCGGTCTTATAAAAAACAGAATTTGGTGATTCTCGTTGAACTCGAATTGTTTTTACAAGCGCCAGTTTCAAATCTGCCATATTTAATGGACCGATGTCATTTGCCAGTATTTTTAAATCCAAAAAATACTCAAAACATAGCTCGTTAACATTAAATGGGTCTCCTTTTTTCTTTGTCGATCGGATTATTGATACAAATCCTTCAGTTGTATAAATGGGACCACTTTTAAGCATACGCTTGGTTTGTCTCTCGATTAAGGAATGAGCTGAATCGCATTCATTTTGTGTATGACCTTTGATAAGGTACTTGTGGGTGATTGATTTTATACCTAAATAGCGCACGGCGTATAAGTACATGGCAATCATGAATTTGTTTTTTTGCTGTCCGGCACAGTTATCCGAATAAAATATTATTTCAGCATCTTCAGTGGTCGACAAATTTTTAATATATTGTAGAACGCACGTACCTAATTCATTAACTCCACGGCGTCCATTGGCTTCGTCCCATACAAAGCATTGGCATTTATTCGTTTTTATGTCATTTATAGTGAAGTTGAAAACATTTAGTTTTGACTTGTAATAAAATGCTGACACATCGCCCTTAGGTAATTGCATGACAGCTTGCAAATCATACACTGCTATAAATACGTTCATATCTTCTTTGTTTTTTTCTTTTTTCACCTCTTGCCAAATTTTTTTCATTCAAGTGATTTTCATACTTTTCTTTGTTATTAATTTTCTCCACTTCATCCATGTTACTGTATGATGTACATTCTTCACACAAATCTTTTTTCGGGACGAAAAATGAGATGTTGAAGTCATCCGTAAAAGTTCTATAAAAATAAATGTAGTTGCAAAACGGCTCATTTTTTTCTTTACACATGTCAACGTAGTCGTTATATATGCTTGTTACGGTTTTGCTTCCTTCAATAAATGTTTTGGATGTGTTTGCTCTTGTGTAATGACTTTCAATTTTTGGTATTTTATCTATGAATTCCTTAATTCCAGCTTTTAATTTTGGGTCATGTCTTTTCTGTTTCCCGTGTTAACCTCTTTGGTCGGGTTCTAATATTTGGTTAGCGAGTTTTTGATGCTTATCCAATACGGTTCTAATTGAACGATCTGTGATATCCAGGGTGATTTTAAAAAACAGTTTGCATACGCGCACAACCTCATCACCTTGTTTAAAAAAAACCGCATTATTATTTTGGCGAGGCCGTCTGTTTCCCCCCAATGCGCATGTAACGGTATCTGGGCTCAATTTTTTGCATACATTTGTCGATATATTGTCTTTGCTTTTCTCTGTCACCAAGGGCCCAGTATAAGTTAAACAAATGCTTTCGTTCGTCATCACTAAAATTTTTGTAACATTCGAGCTTACAAGTCTCAGCACATGGATTTTTCATTTGTCTTGCAGGTTTTACTTTTTTCATCAGCGAATGTGATTCATACTCCATTCCACTATTTCTTTTCTTTTTAATGATGTTTCTCTTCCAATTTTCTGGCTGTTTTGTTCTTTTCCCCCCCTTTTTCAGTGGACTATTTGGAATTATGGAAGAACTTACCATTTTTGAAGTTGAAATGCCAGATTGTGGGTCACCGAGTGATGGTGCTGCGTAAGAAATCGATGTGCTATCAACACTTTGCTGCACAACTGTACTAGCGGTGTCACGCGGACAATTTTCCAAAAGTGGGCGGAATTCATTCGTAGAATTGGCTGATGGATTAAATGTTTCATCGTTCCTATCCTCGATATCACTTTCTTGTTGCGGTGATTTTGGGCAGTATGTTGCATCAGTCATGGAGTCGTCACAGTCTTCCGAAAAAGAGGATGATCGGGATAAACTCGAAGATGAAGTTGACGATGGGGATTTGCTGCTTTTGCAGTTTGACATTTTAAAATAACATTAAACAAAAATTTTTATTATTGTGATCGTGCGTTTTATTCATATATACTAGCTATAATTTTTATCAGCAATAACATCATATTTTGTGTTAGTGAGAGCCATTTATTGTTACTGTAAATAATGCTATGTTCAACAACGACAAATTTTGTTATAACGTAAAAGGCTGACTGTTTAATAGTCATTCTTTTATATGTTATAACGTCATAACACGAAATACTTAAGTTGACGATAATATTTTTATCATCAAGAACGTCATATTTTGTAATATACCAAGTTTGAATTAAATCAAACTTTTCAACAACACAGTCATAACTTAAATTAGCTCTGTGTACTTGAAATAATCTAGATTAAAAATACCATAACCTTTTCACGAACAACTCCACAACACAAAATATGCCTCTGTTTGAGAAAGCCAAACGATCTTAACACGACGGCAGCAGTAGCACAACTGAGATATGTCGCTCTTACATATAAAAAAAGTTGAAACAGATGAAATTAAATAACGGCATATTCTCTTCTCAAGCGGAGTGTATAAGAGATATTCATATGAATTTTTAACACAACATGATGTATGATACAACGAACAATTCTGCATCTCTAACTTCAAAATTTCATTTTTTGAGTTATGCCGGTCTTGCAGCAAATGAGCGATTTGTTAGCATTTAAGCTTTTTAATCGTTATAAACGTATTTTTAATTTTAAATCTGTAAAAACTGAAAAAAAAAGAAATATCTAATAATATTTTCAAAAATAAAAAACAATTTTTTTTATTATTTTTTTTATCTTTTTTTTATTTTTATAAATCATCATCATCATCATCATCATCATCATCAACATCTTTATCACTTCCCATTTCAATATATATATATTCCATTTCCTATGTATCCTCTGGATATTGTTCAAACGTTCGGTAAACAGAGTGGAAACCCTATCCTCTATTGTAGTCGCCGATGTGATTGATGGTGGCGCTGGTGTTGGTGATGATGCTGGTGAAGGAAGGTGTTGGGATAGTGATGGTGGTGTTGGTGATGATGGTAGTTGTTGTCCATTAACTGGAAACAGCTGTGTTTCCTCATCATCATCAATTACGAATAAGTTGACTTATATAGGAAAATCCATGCAAACTAGTTTAAATACTGTCTGTCTGATTGTTCACCTAATAAATTTTTTCTTCACATAGATAGAATTATAGAATTATCAAGAATGGTTTCATATTTCCCTATCCACTACAAATAAAATTGAAACATCAATTGCATCTATAAAATTTTTAATAACTAAATAAATTCATAATTTATATATAGAAAAATGTTGACCTACATTTACTAGCGTTTTTAACACATGTCAATCGCTCAATTAATTTGTTTAACACCCAATTCAGAACAATAAACAAAAGAAAGGCTCATCAAAAATATTTTCATTTTCCACTCGATCGCTACTACAGACATATATTTTTTTTTCTTCTCTTTTCTTTTATCAATCCAAAGGAATACTTTGAATTTTTCTTCCACCCAAATAAAATTGAAAAACCATTTGCTTTTACAAAACCGGTCTGTCTGTATGTCTGTCTGACTAACTTTCCATAACATAGTGTATGTCTTATCTTAAAATATTTAGGTATATGTATGTCATAAATTATTTATTATTAAGTAACCGAATTTTAAACATCAATTACATCTACATACAAATTTTTTTTAATATTCACAATTTAATTGGTTATTTTTTCCCCCTTTTTTCTGTCCATCCAATATTTTTTTTTTTTCATCACCTAATTCAAAAAAAGCATTATCAAAAATATTTTCCAATGGATTCTACAAAATTTTTCTTCACATAATTGAAAATAAAAAGATAGAATTATCAACAATGGTTTCATATTTCCCTATCCACTCCAAATAAAATAAAAACACCAATTGCATCTATATCATTTTTAATAACTAAATAAACTCATAATTTATAGATAGAAAAAAAAAAAAGCCTTATGAAGAATATTTTCCAATTGCTTCTACAAGGTCTGTATGTCTATCTATCTATCTCTAAGTCTGTCCGTCTGTCTGGCTGTCTGTCTATCGATTACAACAAAAGAAAGGCTTCAACAATGCACCCACCACTTGTGCATTGCTATCCTATAAAATTTAACGGCTTTTTTTATTTCTTTGTTTTTGAAATTTTTTAAAAAAATTTTCAAGAATGGTTTCATATTTCCCTATCCACTCCAAATAAAATAGAAACACCAATTGCATCTATACAATTTTTTTAATAACTAAATAAAATCATAATTTATAGATAGAAAAATCTTTTTCTTTTATCAATCAAAACAAATACTTTGAATTTATTCTTCAACCCCAAATAAAATTGAAAAACCATTTGCTGTTACGAAGCCAGTCTGTCTGTATGTCTGTCTGTCTGACTAACTTTCCTTTTCCCCCTTTTTTTCTGTCCATCCAATAATTTATTTTTTCATCACCTAATTCAAAACAAAAAAACTAAAGAAAGGCTTCAACAATGCACCCAACACTTGTGCATTGCTCCCTCAACATTTTTCTAAATCTCAGCTATAAAATTTAACGACTTTTTTATTACTTTGTTTTTGAATTTTTTTTTTTTTTTTAAATTTGACCTACTTTAACGTGTTCTTTAATGGCTTTTGGGGCATTTTAATCGCTTTTGGGGGATTTTAATGGCTTTCTAATGGCTTTTGGGTGATTTTAATGGCTTTTTGGATGAAGTGGCGGTAAACTCTCATTACCCATATACTGATACCGTTTCTGCAAACGATGATTACTGTGACGCACATACCGCGAGTTTTACATCAAAATCTCGTATACCATTTACAAATGCTTCAGTCTTAAAGTGATCTAACAATGGATGACTTTCACCTGGCTAAGTAAGCTGCACCAAACGCTCGATCTCTAGTGCGAAATCCTGTAGTGTCTCGTTTGCCTTTTGCACTCTGCCCCGTAATTCCATTCTGAATATTTCTTTTCTGTGTTCACCACCATACTTACGTTGCAGTGCTACCATAATGTCATCATAATTGTTTCTGCAACTTACTGGTACACTTTCTAGAATTTCAGCTGCAGTTCCTTTTAAAGCCAGAATCAACTCTATGGCTTTTTCTTCATTGTTCCATGCATTTTAGTTGGCAACTGTGTCAAACTGGAACTTGAACACATTTAATGGTGAGCTGCCATCATAACTTGGAGCACTTATTCTATTCAATACTTCTGGAAAAACTCTCACCGATCCCTCTTGATATTGAAGACTATTCACTTTTTCTTCCAGATGATGTAGTTTTCCATCAAAAACCGTGACTTGTTTTTTTACATCCGTGACTTCAGTTTTTACATCAGTGAATTGTTTTTACATCAGTGACTTGTGTTTTTACATCAAACATCTTCTGGTTGAATTCTATCTTCATATCGTCTACTCTTTCATTTATAGCAGGAGAAATTTCTTGAAGCTTCTCAAGTTTTTCATTAGTAACCTGGAGTTTCTCGTTCGTCACCCTCGAATGTTCTTGAATTTCGGCAAAAATGGTGCTTGAATTTTCCTTAGCCATTTTTTCCATGCTTCTTGAATTTTCTTCTATTCTTCTAGAAGTTTCTTCCATTTTTCTAGAAGTTTATACTAGGATATCGTTTGAATTTTCTTTTACTATTTTCTCCATGCTTCTTGAATTTTCTACCATTTTTCTAGAATTTTCTTCCATTTTTCTAGAATTTTCTTCCAGTTTTCTAGAAGTTTCTGCAGACATTTTTTCCATCTTCTCCATCATAGCAGCAAACATTGTGCTAAGATCCATGTTGCTTGTTACTGCACGGGTAGCAACTTCTATTTCTTCTTTTTCGTCAAATTCATATGCTGCGATGTCAATGTTGCGTCGCTTAAATTCATCGATTAATCTTCTCTGCAGCTCAGCTTTATTTCCTGCAGTCGGCAAATCCAACTTGCCCAACTCCTTCTTAAGCTGCTCAACTTTAAGCTCATTTAATTTCATTGTTTATCAATTTTTTAATTTTTTTTTTTATTGCAATTTCACTTCTGACACCAATTGTTACGTTTTTAATTAATAAAACGCGTTAAGGTTTATTTCCTTTCTAATAAACCCTTGAGTTCTTTTAATTGCAAATTAAAATTGATGCACACACGAATTCAACTTAACAAGCTTTATTGAAATTAATTATAATGTTCACAAAATTTAACCACTATTGTAAGTAACGATCTGAACCGTGTTTAATGTCTCCAATCAAACTAAACTAAACTTTTATGAGTTAGCCTGTATTTATAGTTCAAAACTATTCCTAGTTGGTTCAAGAACCGTCTAGTAGTTTCTAGAAAATTATGTGCGAATTATTTTAAATGTAAAGTCTACAATTACAATTGCTAGAAAATTGAGTTACAGTGGCATTCATAAAAATAGTAACTTATATGACATAAAACTATTATTAACAAAATAACTTATAACTAAAACCATAGATAATTCTTAGACAAATCTAATTTCGTAACAATATTTATAAATTCATATAGATACTTAAATTTTTCTCAGTCGGTTGAGAATGTACTCCGCCACTGTCCTAAGATGCAGAGCACCAGGCAGAACTGGCTAGGGGCTAGATTTCACGGCGAATCAAGGTGTATCGCTGGATGTAATCCTACCGATCTACTGGGGTGTGTTAGCGAAATAAGACTCTTGGGGGCCGGAGGAGAGTCTTGACTTACGTAGTATCTGTCTATCTGGACTTAACCTGTCGACTTTTTTCTTCTCTTACTCTCTCATTCCTCTTTTTCTTTACTGAAGGGACTTACAATGGACCTCATTGGTCTCCGAGTGGAGATGCGCATAGCCCTTCTTAACCTAACCTTATGATTACAAAATATAATTATCTCGTCGATACGGATACACTGTGGTAAATCAGGATAGAACCAACACATTTTAAAATAAAAAAACTGTATAAATTTAAAATAATTATAGAATAAAAAAAATTTGCTGTGCAGAAAAATAATTAATACTTCCAATGACAATCTAAACACAAGTATAGTATGACAATGGATTATAACGGTTTTTTTTTTTTTTTTTTTTTTTTTTTTTTTTTTTGTAGTCAAGTATAAAATCCTTCATTTATTTTTTGTTTCAACTGAATAGAACCACTTGCACTTTTAACTAAAATCAGAAGGCCATTTTGATAAAGTATTATCACAACCAAATGAAATTCAAATTTCGGTTTGTGAAAGCAGTTTTCGAAATCAATATGTGAAGAAAAAGTTCTTTAAATTCGTCGGAAATGATTTAGATTAATGTTTACCATTCTGAAAGGTATTCCTTCCGTGAAATCGCTAGAAAAAACGGACGAAGTCATAATGAGGTAATGACTTACATAAAAATCCCGAAACATATAATAAAAATTACAAAGGAGGTACTTGCGCGGCTCTAACACCACAGGACAAGCGGAAAATTCTTCGAATCGCCTCAAATACAGCCCATTATACGTCTAAAATTAAACATTAAGCAGGAGTTAGTGCAAGTAAACCAACAGTTCGTCGCGTTATTTTAAGTAGTGAACATTTACAGCGAAAGCTAAAGAAAAAACCTCCATTAAATGCAATCCGTCAACAGGAGCGCCTTGGATTTGCCAAAGATCATATTTTTTTGAACCTTCATATATTAAATATGAACTAACAATAATTAATCAAATCTTATACTAATACTTTATTTTTGTCCTGCCAATGCTAGACGAAAATTTTTCTCTTCACGGTTTCTGTTCACATATGATGATGTTTACATATGTAGATGTTTAGCGCTCTTCTTGTCTGATGAGTCCTGCTGTATCTCTTCTCCTTAATCTAGAGTGGCCGCTGTAATTTAAAATATTTCGAGCTAGTGGATTTGGGTGCGACTCAAGTCTTTTTAAATATTTTACTGCATACTTCGTAATAATAGTTTTTACTAACGGCACATTGAGATCCTTGTGAATATTTGAGTTTTTAACATACCAGGGAGCGGCTGTGATTATTCGAAGAAGTTTATTTTGTCGCCTTTGAATTTTTTCGATATTAGAAGCCGAGGCAGTGCCCCATTACTGAATACCGTAGCACCAAATTGGTTTTAAGATAGAGTTATAAAGTAGAAGTTTACAATCGAGACTAAGAACAGAGTTTCTTCCAATAAGCCAATTAAGTTGAATTGCTTTTAGTTTCATTTGGGTTAGTTTTGCTTCTCTATGGCATTTCAATGTTAAACGCCGATCTAGATGAATTCCGAAATATTTTACATGCGATTGTTGGGGCACTAATTGATTATTGATTTTAATAGGGGGACATGACTCCCGACGCAAGGTGAATGTTATATGTACGCATTTTTGCTCATTTACCTTTATCCTCCATTGTTTTAACCACTTTTCCAGTTCAAATATATGATCCTGCAAGTAACGGGATGCTTCATGACAGTTTTCGTGTACGCTTAGAAAAGCTGTATCATCAGCAAATGTTGAAGTAAGGGTGTGGTTGTTTGTTGGCATGTCTGAGGTATATATAAGGTATAAGAGTGGACCCATGATGCGTCAATTGGTTGAGGAGAACTTATAAAATCACATTCTTTAATAATAAATCTTCGACCGACTAAATAGCTTTCTAACAGCTTGTGTGTGTTTACTGGTAAGTTTAACTTCAATTTATGTAATAACCCTTCATGCCAGACTTTATCAAAAGCTTGAGAAACATCTATGAAGAGGGCGGAACAAAATTTTTTTTCTTCAAAGGCTTTTCTTATGGCGTTTACTATACGATGGGCTTGTTCAATTGTGCTATGTTCTCTTCTAAAGCCGAATTTATGGTTAGGAATACATCTATTTAATTTTGACACTAACAGCTTCTCAAGCAGCTTTTATATATTAGACAATAAGCTTATAGGTATATATGACTCAACTTTTGTAGGATCCTTTTCTGGCTTAGGTATCATTGTAACTAAGAATACTTTCCATTCCTGTGGGTAGTATTCAAGGCGTAAAATAGCATTAAAAATCAAGAGAATAATTTTCTTTGCTATGCTGGGTAACTTTAAAAGCATTTTGTTGCTGATCTTAACAAAACCAGGGGCTTTCTTGGGGTTTAAATTATGAATAGCCTTTTCGATTTCTTTTATCTCAAATCTAAGTGGAACAGCAGCTCTAACAGCAACAGGGGGCAACTCGACTGCAATATCGGGAGATGTATGCGGGGTAAATACGTTTTTCAAATGATTAACAAAAAGATTTCCTTTTTCTTCATCATTTCGTGCCCAACTTCCATTTAAGTTTCTTAATGGTGGTTTAGTGATAACTGGTCTATTAAGATTTCAACCAAGACCCGAACCCACGCGGGTCTACCGTATGAGAGAGGAGCGTCCCCGGTCAAGGTCTCCATCCCCCAGCCACATACCACCGGCCTCATCAATGGCCCCCATGCACCGGGTCTCCCCAATACCCTGTTGAGCACGACGCCGGGGACATAGACAGCGGAGAAGATAGCGAGATCGAGTTTGTTTTAAAGACTGTGGCACCGACTCAGTCAAAAAGCAGTCCATACCTACCCACCGAGATTGTTGATGACGAAGAAATAGAGGAACTGCTGCGGCTGCTACTAGGCCAGTATGACCGCACACTAGCTACTCGACCTGCTACACCGCCCTCACCATTATCGCCTAGATCACCACCCTCATTAGACTCCGAGGATGACATCTACCGGTCACCAACACCAAAGATCGAGGACCCGTTACACCTATACGGGCAGTGTCACCAATTGGGTATCATCCTCCCGAGCCAGGCGAAGGCGAAGCACCTTCACCAGACCTGTCCCTATGGGCGTCAGATGGTTAGACTCACCAGCCAGGGAAACTCTGGGCTGCATGATGACGCCGCCACGACCTACCAGCACACAATCACCTTCATCCTAAGAGTCGACATCACCATCATCGTCAGAGTCGCAATCACCATCATTCTTAGCGTCGACTTCACCATACTCCTCATCCACCTCGTCAGGGGGCAGTCGACGGTTTCCTCTCCTGTGGCAAACGCTACAACCCGAGCGGGCAGGCGCAGTCGAGACCCCGTAGGCTCCTCCTCCGTACCAGCCATAAAGCATAAGGTTCCCCCTGTAATACAGCAGGCTATTGACTCAAAGCTAAAATTATGGAAGCCGAGCATATGAAGTTCATCCGAACCGATGGTGCAGTCCGCTACCGGGTCCGAGTCGCCAGAGGCGGAGACTATAGTGTCACTCAGCTGGAATGAGGTGAAAACCCGTCATCCACCAGGGGGAAAATTGAGGCAATGTGATGACCAAAAGTCGGGCTCTCGTCACATTACCTAGTCTACACCACCACACCAGACCAACCCGGCCCAAGACGAATTTGAATTATATGAATGTATTGTTATTTTTGTTATATTATCATTTTTACCTACAAGCATTAACTCTATTACCTACATGAATTACTGCTATTACCGAATAATTTTTATTTTGCATTAATATTGAATAAGAATGAATTTATGTTCACAATCATTACATGTTATATTAGTACTAGTTTTTAAATTAACGGGCCGATGGCGGTCGCCATCTAGTGGCGAGTAGGGACAAAGGGGACACAATACATACACTTATGAGCAACCATGGCAGATTATTACTTTATTGTGGGTGTGTAAGTGTACACCGGCAAACGGCAAGGTCTTACTTAGCTGTGAGAGGTTACACCACTATGGTTAAATAATATCTAGCGATCTGTGAAGAGAGGTTACACCACTTTCGTGTGATCACACTCGTTGCCGGTAACGATTGCAAAGCAAGAGAATAGCGGTGTAGACTAAATTCTCCTGATTTGCCGTTCCTCGTGGCCGGATTATCTCGAGACCGCGATCGAGAGCAGGGTGAGACTGCGTCTCGGAAAATAGCGGTGTAGACTAAATTCTCTCGATGCAGTAGCACGCATCGCCGGTAGAACAGCTGGATTGAGGTAACAACACGTCCCCGCTGTTCGATCCGGGGCCTCGCTTACCCCCACGCCTATCGTGGCCGTTGCGTTAAATTGGTCATGTGTGTCTCGGCGTGCATAGTGTGTGTTGTGGGCCCTGAGAGAGTCGTGTCCGTCATTTGATGTATTCGCGTAATCCCGAATTTATTAAGAAATTAAAAGAAGTGGAAGAAAAATAGGTAAAATATACTGAGAGTACGTTTTGTAACGTTTATAAAACAAGCGCACACGGTGTTTCATTTCTCTGGTCACTAAAAAATTCTTGTAACGAACCCTGGGAGCCGCGAGCTCTACCCCAGCATAAGGTGTAAAACACGTCGTTGCAAACACTATATGTTGCAACATTGAGGGGAACGAATTGGGGTGTGGTTTCTTGCCACGCAGTTGAAGCAATAGCCTAGATTTCCCACCACTTCCCGCCTCCCCTCTACCGTAATCTGCTTAAATTTACTGCAGAACACTAGGCTGTGGTACACCTGCAGAGTACTCAGTCAAATACCCCAAGTCCCTTCGTTGGCGACTATTATTACTTCTAGACCTATGGCCAGGACTTGGTTCTCTTTTGGCCTAAGTCTGCCGTTGGATCTACGACGGAGGGGAATAAATAACAAAAAAGACAATGCAATTCGATTAGTACTAGATAGGAAAATTTGTATGGAACGCGGAGCGAGTAGTTTGGAATTATTAGCCACCTAATTTTCAAGAGGAAATCTTTCCTCTGTCATATACTGCCCTTGGGTGTAGCCCTCCCCCGCCAAAGAAATGAGGAATTGAGCATAAGTTTAAAATAATTATAACATGGACGAGATTTTCTTTTTGGTGAAATTTATTAAGATGCAATTTTAAGTCCTAGGTGTTATAGTGAACTGTTTTCTGTTCCAAAGATGTTAATTTTTCATTAGTGTTAACTCCTTAAGTTTCAGAACTGCTTATCTCGAGATAACCAATAGAGTACTAAATATTTGGGCTTGAGGTTTGTACGACGACCCCCCTCATCATCAATTGATGATTTTTGCTCCTGAGTTTCTCAGATATTTATAGCAGAGTTTTGATCTTTAACTGATCGAGATAAGGCGCAAATACTTAATTTGTTTACTTCGCACTCTTATTTTAATGAATGCGTTAAATTTTCGGAATATTTATGTTCTTGAGCTATTCAGTTGGCAATTTTGAGAATACTGCTAGATTCGTCAGCTATTGTGTGGGATTTATTACTGTTAGGGGAAACCTTCTGAGTTAATGAGATTTCTTCTCTTATAATACATTTTGTGTTTCTGAAATGGGTTGCAGTATCACGGAAAAATTTGTGGTTAGGGTGAATTTCGGGGTTTTGCGGTACATGTGTTATTCGCTTGGTGGTACAATTTGTGGGTTAGCGTGAATTTCTCGTACCTTGTTATGCGCCACGTGATCTTTGTTTGGCGGTAACTTTGAGGTGACTTGTAAGCTGCCGACCAATTTACTATACAGGACTTTGTTCCACTGAAATATTTCCTTTTGAACTCTCTGTAATCTATGCTGCTTTTTTCATGGCAGTTTGGCAAAAACTTTTCCTTTCTACCGTTTTTTCTTCTAGCCGTCTTGACCACGGTTCTGTCAGCAAATCAAGCGACACTGCTGAGATACTTAATAAAGTTGTTCGTTTTTTTTTTATTTCCATTTATTTATTAAAATTTATTTTATGGGGATTTTCTTCCTTTTTTATTAAAAGCTTCTGGTTAAGCAAACGTATAAATCTTAAGCGAAAATTCCATAAAGACTCCGCTTGATTTCCCTCAGTCGTGATCCTTTTTTTTCCAACACTCAACGAACTTTTGCTATTTTCAATATCATAAGCACTCCTTATTTTAACACGTAGAAACAATTTTTTGTTAAAGTAAGAATTGTTATGATGGATTTCATGAAAATTAGTTTAAAAAGAATATAGCCCCGAGCTAACCACTTTAACTGTTTTTTTTTTATTATTTATTTTACCTGCACACGCCAAGTCTACAAAACCATCATGTGGAAAAGTGGTATTATTTTCGTATGTTGTAGGGTTGCATATTTTACCTTTAACATAGTGATAGCAATCAGAGTTGGATATATTCAACTTTTTTAGTGTATAAAAAAACGCTTTACTTAAATCAACCACAGTGGTCGTCACAGAACAAAGGTTTCCAGTTCAAAAAAAAAAACGTGCAAGGAAAAAGTACTAAAATTATTAATTTTTAGCAAGTTTTGCCCTTGAATATACTTTATTTGTTTACTGCCTTTATCGCAAAGAACAAAGGTTTTAATTTTAAGCGTGTTTACAAAAAGTACCCAAAGGTACGACCCCAATTTTTTTTCTATATGCATATGTATTAATGTATATAGCAAATTTGGACTTTAAGAATGCAAAAAATATGTTTACTTACAACATGCTTATACATGGAACCGAATTTCTATTCCAATTTCTTTTATAAAAACTATTATGGACCCTCATTTATTAAATGGTATATTGCAAAAGCATTTTTTTTATTATTTTGCCTTGTGTGTTAATGAAATTTCATCGTTAAATATATAAAATTTTATTCCAGTAATGAAATTTTTTATTGAATCATAGAACAAATTCTATGAAATTGATTCAGAACCCTGTCGTTTTTTGTTTTTAATGACCAACGATAAGTATTAATTTTTTTATCTCTTTTAGTTTAGGAGATGTGATGAGGTAAGCGAATTTACATGTTTTACCCTTTTTTATCCCGCTCACATTCGAATTTCGAAAAATGTCGTCTTAGTGGATCGATTTGGCGAGAGAATAACCTCCGTTCCAAATTTGAGGTTTTGAGCTTCAGTCGATTAGGTTGTGCGATAATGAATCATTCAGTTATTCGATAACGTTACAATTTTATATGTATAGATATATCGAAATAATTAAAAGTTACTATTAGAGAGCAATAAAAAAATTTAGCTTTATTTTTTGGCTTTAAAAATCTTAAACAAAATTTCTCCTTGAATTTTTTCTTATTAAGGAAAGTGAGGAGTAATAGGAGGCAGTGATGAAAAGATGGCAATGTGTTAATTTTTCGAGTTTCTCCTAGAATTTGCGCAAACTTAGAAAAATGAGAAGTGAAAGGCGGTCAAATATTAAATTTTAAACGTTTTCCCTTAAATAAGATTATTCTTAAAAAAAATGAGAAGAGAATAGTATGCAATAAATTAAAAAATCTAATTATCCGTGTACCTAGTAATTTGTTCTTTACTCCTGTAAACTTCGAATTGAATGAAAAAAAACTGCCATATCGCTCCAGCCTTCTCAGGTGATACGATTACATACATGGACCGTTTTTTTATATATACATACATATCGCACCCTAAAAACTAAAGGGTCACAACTCAAAATTTTTAAAAAATTACTTTTTTTCATAAATTAATTCTCATTTCACATCTCTAGCTACTTACAAAATTTCATTCTCATCACCATCTTTTTTAACTGGAAAAATCCCGTTATGTCCGTTTTTAAGTTAATTGCATTTTTAGTTGAGTCAATCGCTTAAGCACAACTGATTACTTTTGTTACGCATAAAGGGAGTTATTTTGAGTTTCGCCCCTATTGTTGTAAAAAGTGATAAATTTTGTGGTGCATTATTTTGCATTGCGCGTCTTTAATTGAAAAAGGTGAGTTCAGTTGAATGTTGTATTTTTTTATGCGCCTTTTTTGATGAAATAATTGCGATTGTCGAAAGTTTTATCAAAAATGGTCATACTTAAAATTAGAATAGAAATGAAACGTTAATTATTGGTATAAGCCATTTGTTTGTTTGCCTATGACGAATTCCTTTTGTAAAATCTTGCATTATTTTCAATACAAAATTTAATTTTTCAGTTGCGACCTTTTAGATGAAAATGACGTGCCCAAACCTTGAACATTATTCAACTATAGTGAAAACTCATTGTAGCTTGTCGTATCCAAATTTTGAATATAATTCAACTGCAATGGAGACTGATTCTAGCATGTCGTGCCCAAACCATGAAAAATTTTCAGATACAATGGAAACTGATTTCAACATGCCTAGAGAGATGGACGATAGTAATACAGATACATTTAGTATCTCTGGGAGTGAATTTTGTGTGACCGAAACAACTGAAATTAGTACCTCTGTAGAATGCTCACAAAAAGAAGGCGAACAAAGATTAAATAGGCAGAGAACACGTAGTAAATACACATTTCAAAATAAGAAACAAAAATATTTTCAAAGTAAAAAAAAAAATTAGTGCTAGGTGTATACGGCCACCCTGCGGAGCAAAGTGCCGGTTTCGATGCACTGATCTTATTTCTGAATCGTCGCGTCATAAATTGTTTAGAAAATATTGGGATTGTAGTGACTTGCAAAGACGGCGAGAGTTTTTAGCTAGCCATATGAAAGCAATTAAACCAAAATACAGATACTCCTGCACAGGTGGGCTTCGCATTCTTAATAGGGATGCCAAACGGGAAATCCCGAGATTTTTCAGGATTGATAAATCCCGAATCCCGAGATTTATTTTTATGAGTCCTGCGATTTTTAACATATCAACTTTTATGTACAAAAATTTTCGTTTTTATACTATATACAAAGAAATTATTAAAAATTAAGTATATTTGAGTTATTTTTTTTATTGCAAATAATTCTTATTTTTGAGTTTAATTTTTGTTTTTGGAACACAGCGAGTATTTAAAATTTTAAATTTTTGCTTGATATATGACGACTATTTCTGGATTTTTGTATTTTGCTTAATAAAAACCATTATTTAAAGTAGAAACGAAATTTGCAGACTGACATCTCAAGCCTTTATTACAATTACGTTTAGCAAGTTCAGCTTTGGCTTAAGACATAATTCCAAAATTGTTTTTTTTTTCATTATTTATTTATTGAATCTTCATATATTAAATATGAACTAACAATAATTAATCAAATCTTATACTAATACTTTATTTTTGTCGTGGCCATGCTAGACGAAAATTTTTCTCCTCACGGTTTCTGTTCACATATGTAGATGTTTAGCGGTCTTCTCGTCGGATAAGTCCTGCAGTATCTCTTCTCCTTAATCTAGAGTGTCCACTGTCATTTAAAATATTTCGAGCTAGTGGATTTGGGTGCGACTCAAGCCTTTTTAAATATTTTGCTGCGTACTTCGTAATAATAGTTTTTACTAATGGCACATTGAGATCCTTGTGAATATTAGAGTTTTTAACATACCAGGGAGCGACTGTGATTATTCGAAGAAGTTTATTTTGGCGCCTTTGAATTTTTTCGATATTTGAGGCCGAGGCAGTGCCCCGTAGCTGAATACCGTAGCACCAGATTGGCTTTAATATAGAGTTGTAAAGTAGAAGTTTGCAGTCGAGGCTAAGAACAGAATTTCTTCCAATAAGCCAATATATTTGAATTGCTTTTAGTTTCATTTGTGTTAGTTTTGCTTCTGGAAATGCCATATTCCATGTCAAACGCCGATCTAGATGAATACCGAGATATTTTACATGCGATTGCTGGGGCACTAATTGATTATTGATTTTAATAGGGGGACATGACTCCCGACGCAAGGTGAATGTTATATGTACGCATTTTTACCTATTGACCTTTATCCTCCATTGTTTTAACCACTTTTCCAGTTCAAATATATGATCCTGCAAGTAGCGAGAAGCTTCATGACAGTTTTCGTGCACGCTTAAAAAAGCTGTATCATCAGCAAATGTTGAAGTTAGGGTGTGGTTGTTTGTTGGCATGTCTGAGGTATATATTAGGTATAACAGTGGGCCCATGATGCTTCCCTGAGGGACTCCAGCGTCAATTGGCTGAGGAGAACTTATAAAAGCACCTTCTTTAATAGTAAACTTTCGACCGACTAAGTAGCTTTCTAACAGCTTGTGTGTGCTTACTAGTAAATTTAGCTTCAATTTATGTAATAAGCCTTCATGCCAGACTTCATCAAAAGCTTGAGAAACATCGATGAAGAGGGCGGAGCAATATTTTTTTTCTTCAAAGGTTTTTCTTATGGCGTTTACTATACGATGGGTTTGTTCAATTGTGCTATGTTCTCTTCTAAAGCCGAATTGATGGTTTGGAATACATCTATTTACATTTAAAATTGGGGTTAATTTTGACACTAACAGCTTCTCAAACAGCTTTGATATATTAGACAATAAGCTTATAGGTCTATATGACTCAACTTTTGTAGGATCCTTTCCTGATTTATGTATCATGGTAACTAATGATACTTTCCATTCCTGAGGGTAGTATTCAAGGCGTAAAATAGCATTAAAAATAAAGAGAATAATTTTCTTTGCTATGCTGGGTAACTTTAAAAGCATTTTGCTACTGATCTTATCAAAACCAGGGGCTTTCTTCGGGTTTAAATCATGAATAGCCTTTTCGATTTCTCTTATCTCAAATCTTAGTGGAACAGCTGCTCTAATAGCAACAGGGGGCAACTCGACTGCAATATCGGGAGATGTGTGAGCGGTAAATACGGTTTTCAAATGATTAACAAAAAGATTTCCTTTTTCTTCATTATTTCGTGCCCAACTTCCATTTAAGTTTCTTAATGGTGGCTTAGTGATAACTGGTCTATTAAGATTTCTAGCTGCACGCCATAATGAGTAGTCTGATTGAGAAGTTGCATCAAGTTCCTTAAGATATTTTTCCAGTGAAGCCGTTTTCTGAGACTGCAATAACTTTCTTAACCTTTTTGTGCACTCTTTTATAAATTCTTAAGTTGAGGGGATCTATGCAATTGCCATTCTCTTCGAGCTCTCCTTTTTTTCAGTCAAGAGACGCTCGACATCTGCAGAATATATTTTACTATTTTTGGTTTTTTTGAGGGTTATACTAGAATGTCGAACAGCTAGTTTCAGATAACTGTCAAAATTCACAATAGAAATATCCACATTCTCCGGTGTACTAAGCGGAATATTTTCAGTGCAGTGGGTACTGAGATATTTTTTATATTTTAATCAATTTATTTGAGTGGCTGACGTCACTAAGTTATCAGACGGAGATACAATTCTATTAGGATTTGCTATAGTAAGAATTGTATGTGTGTGATCAGAAGATAATTCTAAGGAAGCTTTAACATAAATCGTTTCTGCGGGGAGGTTTTTAACCACTCCAAAATCTATGACATCTGGAATTTTTTGCTGATCAGTAGGCCAATATGTTGGTTGTCTGCTCGCGACCACATTTAGATCCATTTTACAAATTGTGTCAAACAAAACACGACCCTTAGGTGTAATAAGTCGTGACCCCCAGAAAGTGTGTTTAGCGTTATAATCGCCAGCAGCCAGGAAGCAGGGTCCTAATGATTTGAAATATTTATTTTATTGGCTTTCTGATATAGAAAATCTAGGTGGGGAGTATAATGATGAAATTACTATGTTTTGATTTAATTCCTTAACGCAAATGTTTGTTGCTTGGAGATAATCTTCACGATGATCACTCATTAAGTAGTGTTTTACTCTGTTCTTTATCAAAATGGCAAAACCGCCACAAGCTCTGACTCGAGGGTCCTATGTATCATATAATATATAACCATTGATTTTAAACGTATTTCTTGAGGTCAGATGAGTTTCAGAAACCATCATAACATCAATTTGTTTATTTTAAAGGAAGTATTCTAGTTCGTTTTTGTGTTGGCGGATGCCGTTTGCGTTCCAAAAGCAAATTTTTAAACAGTTCATGGCTTGTTTAGTACAGCTTGCAATAACATCGATTGCATTCTTAACATTTCTTGCATCATGTTACCCATTGTTAACTGTTTGCACTAATGTCTCCATAGTTTTTTCTAGCCGAGTTAAATTAGAAATGGGAATTTCGTCGTTATTTGGTACATCATCTTGCAGTTGCATAGGATTAGATTTTAATACATTAGCGTACGAGGTTCTGTTATTATTTGGCTGAGGCATCTGGACGCCGTACGTGTTTCCTTGATTAGTTGCCTGCGTTTGAGGGGGATTAAGTTTCTGTCCAACAGAACGCTTGACAATTGAATATACCGGGCATCCTCTATAGTTGACTGTTGCTACATTTTTTTACATTAGGGTCATTTTTGGACTTATCGCACCGGACGGTACCATGAAATTCTCCACATACGACGCAAACAGGGGGTAAATGGCAGTATGCCCTAGTATGACCAAATTCTTGGCAGTTTAAACACTGAACGGGCCCATTTCTTTTGTGCGGCTCCTCTATCGTGATTTTTCTGTACAGAATGTATTTTAAACTGTAAATGCGATGCGTTTCATTTTTTTTTAGCTTAACGTCGCCGGGCTCTAACTCCACCCGAAATAGTGGTTGGGGATTTTTTTCCCTATTTTTAATATTTATAACATTTTTTATTTTGAAGCCCTTTTCTTCTAAAAATTTTTTTTTTCGTCTGGGTCCACGCATGAGTCAATGCCCTTTATCACAACCTGAATACCTTTGCTTCTTTTCAGTTGGTTTGTATAGAAGCTTTTTTTAAGTGTTTCAAACTTATTAATTATTTTACGAAAATCATTCTCGTGATTAACCTGTATTTTTGTTTCGTTTATATTACCACGCTTGATTGCAGCTACGTAAAACGAATTTTCACCTATCACCGAGATTAAACTTTTTATTAGCTCACTTGAGTTTTGCTGTCTAAGATATATTGGGGGTGGCTTTGACGTTTTTATGACGTTAGGTGCTTCAGAAGCTTCATCCTCCAGAATTGCAAAACGATTTTGTGAATTTATTCTATCAAAAGATGGAACTTTCGAGGCCGAGGCTACAGCTGAAGAGGCAGGGCTGCGACCACGTTTAAGCAATGTTACATACCTGTCCATACCAACTTGCACTTGTGGTTTTTGACAAATTTTTTCTTGTTTGTTTTCCATTGCGTCTATGTTCGAGTTTATGTTGTCAATGGTAACGCTTGTATTGTTTTGTGTTGTTGTATTTATTTCCACATTGCTTTCACTAGCATGAGTATCATTTATTTTTGTTGTTGTTTCATTGTTATTACTCATATAGAGTTGTTTTTGTTTTTTTCACCGTTTTTTATTTATTTTATTTTTGTTGACTGTGCTATTTTTATTATGTATAATGTTGTTACACCGAGATAATAACAGAAAAAAGAATAAATATTTTTTTGCACAGATTATTTGCAAGTATGTATGTGCGTACATAAATACATATGTAGGTATATTTTTTTACTTGTATTTTTTTTCTTAATTTTTTTTTTATAGTTATTCTATTGTTCACTTTTATATTGAGCGTCCAAATTCGCTTGTTAAACTGATATTATTAACTAATTTATGTTAAAAAAAAGAACCGTATGCGGAGTTAAAAAAAACACGTCTTTTCTCATCGAGCACGACCGACTGAATCTATAATTCCAAAATAAAAACAATTATTTTTATGCAAAATATAGAAATAATTGTTATATATCAATCAAAAAAAAAATAATTATTAACGACCCAATTAAAGTTTTATTCAGATACTAAAGAATAAAAGTTGATATAATTATAACAATTAAGTCGTAATATTGATGAATTTGCTCATATTCCTTTCGGTCCAATAAAAATAAAAAATTTGCTTAAAAAACACACGGTAAATAATATATTTTTTTTTTATAAATAAACACTATTTGACGTATTCATAAATAAATTATTTAAACTTGAAATTTGTTTTAAGAAACATTTTGTTTTAAAATAAATTTCAAACGTACTTAAATTATTGATAATGAATCTCGCCCTCACCCTGGAGGTGTACTGCACTGCAGTCGACATAGTTTTACAGTTTTTAACTCACCTATCGAGATCGATGAGGGACAACACTTTGCAGTGTATTAATGACGTCACAACTTAATTCACATTAAAAATTGAATTGCTGTCAAAAACCGAAATGAATTGATAAAGAAAAACTAAGAGATACGTATATTTTTTTAAGCTTTTTTTAGAATCTGATCAGTTTGATAATGGGTGAGGACAGTGTTTTAAACATATGCATAAAATAAATTGTTTTGTTGTTTTCATTTTTAAAAATTTATGTTACGTATATAAAACCTTTTGAATATTTAAAAAGTGTTGTTTATTAAAAAAAAGTAGCATTTTAAGGCAACACATTGATCCCGAAAAATCCCGGAATCCACAAAATCCCGGGATTTCGGGATCGGGATTTCAAAATCCCGAATCCCGGGATTTTCAAATATCAGTCCCGATTGGCATCCCTAACTCTTAATAATGCTTTTTTCTTTGAGGTCAACTCAGAGCTAATTAGAGTGTGTAAGACTTTTTTTAAAGCAACTCTTGATATAAATGACAAAGTAACAGGAACAGTTATTAAAAATAAGAACAAAGCAGGTTTCGTTGAGCTTGACCTTCGTGGAAAACATGACAATCATCCAACAGTAAGCTCTGAAATCAAAAACAGTATGAGAGAATTTATTCAAAATATTCCAAGAACCGAGTCTCATTACTAACGTGCTAAAACTTCACGAGAATTCATTGAAAACAGTAAAAGTATTGCAGATCTATACCAAGACTATAAAGAATAGCAAGAAGCTGAAAATTTAGAGTTTGGGAGTAAAATTATGGCTTTTTCAAACCAAAAAAGATCAGTGTGATCTTTGCGAATCTTTCCTAAATGCAAATGAAAATTAAAAAATAAATTTGATGGAAAATTACACTACACATCAAGCAGAAAAGGAGCTATGCAGAAGAGAAATAGATGTTGATAAGAAAAGAAGCAATGTAGCTGTGTATGACTTATAGGCTGTTTTACCATTGCCAAAAGGCTTTACTTCTTATTTTTACTACAAAAGTAAAATTAACTGTTTCAATTTTACATTTAGTGATCTCAGCGCCAAGTAAGTAGAATGCTTTTTTTGGACTGAAGTAGAAGGAAAACGCGGGAGTAATGAGATCGAAACCTGTGTGCTTTTATATATTCAGAATCTTGTACAAAAGGCAAAAAATGCTCAAGATTTAGATTTAATTTTCTATTCTGACAACTACTGTGGTCAACAACAAAATAAGTACACGCTTTCAATGTATGTATATGCAGTACATAAGTGTAATCTGCGAAGTATTACGCATAAGTATCTTATTTAAAGTCACTCCTAAAACGAAGGAGACAATGTGCACAGCGTTATTGAAAAGTAAGTAAAAAGGCATTTAAATAGTAACCCTTTATATACGCCAGACCAATACGCAAGTCTCATAGCAACTGCTAAAAAGACTGGGTCACCATACAAAGTTCGGGAATTATCACATGAAATGTTTTATGACTTAAAGTCTCTACAAGAATAGTGGGGTCAAAAATTTTGCATAAATGAAGACAATCAGAAAGTTATATGGCATGATATTAAAGTCCTCCACATTAACAAAGAAAATTCCAATTATTTTTTTTATAAAACATCTTACAAAGAAATTAACTTTCAAGAAGTGTGTGTTAGGAACAGCTTGAAGCCTTTTAAGCCTGGGAGTTGCATCAAGTAAGTATTGATAAATATTTTGTGCTTACTTATATTTACTGTTTTTTACCATTATCAATTTTAGGTTATGCGCGATTTATTCGAAAAACCTATTGCTTCCACAAGTAAAACAAAGGGACATAAAAGAACTGGTTAATAAAAATCACATTCCCAACAACTTCTATGAGTCATATTATAAATACTTATTAATTACTTAGTTTCAGTAACATTTAAAAACTCAAAATTTGGAAAAGCATATTTTTTAAAATATTATAATCAGCTATTTTGAAATGTACTTTGTGATATTTCAATTTTTCATTAGATGAATAAAGCTTTAATTTAAAATACTTATGTTTCAATAAAAACATGCATTAATATTATTTTTGATAATTTTCTTATTTTTCTGTTTGCTATTCAGTTAGAGAAAAGAAAATTTAAAAAATTAAAGCATTTTTAGCAGTTAAAGAGGCACAACTTGAGATAGTATCACTAGTCAAACGAAAAAATTTCAGTTAAAAGGTCATAACTCAAAAGTATATTTTATTTCCACTAATAAAAAATTGAAAAAGGCGTAGCAAAACTTTCTTCAATTGGACTTTTTTCATAAGGGAACTATTTTTTTTTAAATATTAGCACCATTTTTATATAAACAGTTTTTTGGCTCTCCTGAAAATTTAAGAATTTTAAGTTGTGACCCTTTAGTAAAGGGCCGATGTTGATTTTGAATAAAACACAAATTATTTAGGAAATTATTGTCATTTCTTTTTATTATGATAATATTGGTATGGTTCAATTATGTATGGAACAAAATATAGGCCAAATGGTCGTCGCGAAATCGGCGGCACACCTCCATCGGATGGTTTAAATTTTCGATAACACTGAGGCATAATAGAGGTTCTATGCCGTTAATGTGCCGAATTATCTCATCCTTTAGCTCTTGATTTGTTGCTGGATTATCGACGTACATCTTTCCTTTCAAATAACCTCAAAGAAAGAAGCCCATTGGTGTCAAATCAAATGATCTTGGCGGCCAATTAACATCGCCACGACGTGAGACAACATTTATGCTTGCAGATCGTCGATAGGTAGGAGTTGGGGACTCCGGCCGTCAGCTGTGGGATGGCTGTACACTTCGGTGGTTAGACCCATTCTTACGTATGGATGCTGTGTTTGGTGGGAGGCATTGAAACTAGCTAGTCGGAGGGACCTTCTGTCTAAGGCTCAGAGGTGTGCTTCGATCGGCATGACAGGTGCCTTGAGAAGTACCCCTCAGGCGGCTCTGGATGTTATTCTTCATCTTCTGCCTATAGAGCAGTATGTGAGGGAAATGGCAGCAAGGAGCATTCTTAGGCTGAAGGAGCTAGGACTGTTAGGAAATTTCACGGAGGGTCACTCGCGGATCTTGAGTGAAATTAGAACTAGTGGTTATCACCTAGGCTCGCCCGGCTCTACGGATTATTTGGTAACTAGGGTCGATTTTGGGCGTTTGCCAGAGGTGATATTGCCTTCTAGGGAGAGCTGGTCAGGGCAGGGCAGATTGTATAGGGGATTTGCTATTTTCACTGATGGCTCGAAGATGAAGGGCACGGGTGCGGGGGTCTACATTGAGGATCTGGACATCAGAAAGTCATATAGACTTCCCGACGACTGCAGTGTATTTCAGGCGGAGGTTCTGGGGTTCTCAGGGCCGTGGAATTGCTAGGAGCTAACATTGCCAAGGGCTCGTAGGTCACTATATATGTGGGCAGCCAGGCGGCTCTTAGGGCCTTGAAGGGCTGTTATGTGAACTCCAGGCTAGTGGACGATTGTAGGAGGGCTCTAGGAGTAATCTTAGGGAATTATGTTGTGAGGCTCTGCTGGGTACCGGGTCACTGCAACATCACCGGCAATGAGATAGCTGATGAGTTGGCAAGACTGGGCTCGGAAATGGAAGATCCTGACAGTTTGCAAGTGGTCAGGCCTCCAATGGGCTTCTATTTTGGGAGAATTAGGGAATGGATTCTGAACAGGACTAATCGGGCTTGGCGGGGCCGAACGGACTGCCGAGTATCGCGCACGCTGTGGCCGATGCTTAGTAGGTCAAATTCGGACGCGCTGCTGGGTAAGAGTAGGGCCTGCGTCAGGACCATGATAGGTATTATCACGGGCCACTGTATGATAGGCAGAATGGCGGTGAGAATGGGGTCTGGCTTATCGGATATATGTAGGCTGTGTGAGGACCCAGAGGAGCTGGAGACAGTTGAGCACTTTCTGTGCCACTGTCCCAGGCTACAGAACAGCAGGCTGAGGTGGCTAGGTAGCAGATTCCTGCACGAATTGGGAGATGTCTCGGGCTGCGGGCTCGAGAATCTGACGGGATTCGTAATGGGAATGACCTGGTTGCGCGGCAGGAGGTTGGGAAACATGTAGGGCAGTTTTTCCGGTTTGGTAGGGTTGTGTTTTGCTTGTTCTGTCCGATTTCTTATCTTCCACTATCTTCCTTCCCTGTGCTTTCACCATTAACTTCTCCTACTCTGTCACACTAGATATCTTTCTCTTCTTTGTTTCACTAAATAAAGGCATCACAATGGACCATAATGGTCTCTGGGTGAGGGTGTGAAGTTTGCTTCACACCAGCCTTTCTAAACTAACCTAACCAAAGCCAAATATTTTACTAAATACGGCAGCTGTTGCTTGAGACAAGATAGTTTTTATTTAATATTTTTCTATCGTTAGGCAAAAAGGTCCCCAGTCAATAAAATGCATTTTAAATTTTTTATTTGTAAATTTGATTTGTAAACCTTTATTAAATTAAAAACATTTTTATGAAAACAAGCATAATTTTTTTAAATGTCTTTTTTGCGTTAAGAATTTTTAGAGTTTCTTTAATAATATAATTTTTATGTTAATTGAGTATGGGTTTGTTCAATTGTGCTATGTTCTCTTCTAAAGCCGAATTTATGGTTAGGAATACATCTATTTAATTTTGACACTAACAGCTTCTCAAGCAGCTTTGATATATTAGACAATAAGCTTATAGGTATATATGACTCAACTTTTATAGGATCCTTTTCTGGCTTAGGTATCATTGTAACTAAGAATACTTTCCATTCCTGTGGGTAGTATTCAAGGCGTAAAATAGCATTAAAAATCAAGAGAATAATTTTCTTTGCTATGCTGGGTAACTTTAAAAGCATTTTGTTGCTGATCTTAACAAAACCAGGGGCTTTCTTGGGGTTTAAATTATGAATAGCCTTTTCGATTTCTTTTATCTCAAATCTAAGTGGAACAGCAGCTCTAACAGCAACAGGGGGAAACTCGACTGCAATATCGGGAGATGTATGCGGGGTAAATACGTTTTTCAAATGATTAACAAAAAGATTTCCTTTTTCTTCATCATTTCGTGCCCAACTTCCATTTAAGTTTCTTAATGGTGGTTTAGTGATAACTGGTCTATTAAGATTTCAACCAAGACCCGAACCCACACGGGTCTACCGTATGAGAGAGGAGCGTTCCCGGTCAAGGTCTCCATCCCCCAGCCACATACCACCGGCCTCATCAATGGCCCCCATGCACCGGGTCTTCCCAATACCCTGTTGAGCACGACGCCGGGGACATAGACAGCGGAGAAGATAGCGAGATCGAGTTTGTTTTAAAGACAGTGGCACCGACTCAGTCAAAAAGCAGTCCATACCTACCCACCGAGATTGTTGATGACGAAGAAATAGAGGAACTGCTGCGGCTGCTACTTGGCCAGTATGACCGCACACTAGCTACTCGACCTGCTACACCGCCCTCACCATTATCGCCTAGATCACCACCCTCATTAGACTCCGAGGATGACATCTACCGGTCACCAACACCAAAGAAACGTCAGGGGTTCTGTGACGTAAACATAACGGACAGGGAGTATAGGTCAGGCGAAGGCGAAGCACCTTCACCAGACCTGTCCCTATGGGTGTCAGATGGTCAGACTCACCAGCCAGGGAAACTCTGGGCTGCATGATAACGCCGCCACGACCTACCAGCACACAATCACCTTCATCCTAAGAGTCGACATCACCATCATCGTCAGAGTCGCAATCACCATCATCCTTAGCGTCGACTTCACCATCCTCCTCATCCACCTCGTCAGGGGGCAGTCGACGGTTTCCTCTCCTGTGGCAAACGCTACAACCCGAGCGGGCAGGCGCAGTCGAGACCCCGTAGGCTCCTCCTCCGTACCAGCCATAAAGCATAAGGTTCCCCCTGTAAAACAGCAGGCTATTGACTCAACGCTAAAATTATGGAAGCCGAGCATATGAAGTTCATCCGAACCGATGGTGCAGTCCGCTACCGGGTCCGAGTCGCCAGAGGCGGAGACTATAGTGTCACTCAGCTGGAATGAGGTTGAAAACCCGTCATCCACCAGGGGGAAAATGGAGGCAATGTGACGACCAAAAGTCGGGCTCTCGTCACATGACCTAGTCTACACCACCACACCAGACCAACCCGGCCCAAGACGAATTTGAATTATATGAATGTATTGTTATTTTTGTTATATTATCATTTTTACCTACAAGCATTAACTCTATTACCTACATGAATTACTGCTATTACCGAATAATTTTTATTTTGCATTAATATTGAATAAGAATGAATTTATGTTCACAATCATTACATGTTATATTAGTACTAGTTTTTAAATTAACGGGCCGATGGCGGTCGCCATCTAGTGGCGAGTAGGGACAAAGGGGACACAATACATACACTTATGAGCAACCATGGCAGATTATTACTTTATTGTGGGTGTGTAAGTGTACACCGGCAAACGGCAAGGTCTTACTTAGCTGTGAGAGGTTACACCACTATGGTTAAATAATATCTAGCGATCTGTGAAGAGAGGTTACACCACTTTCGTGCGATCACACTCGTTGCCGGTAACGATTGCAAAGCAAGAGAATAGCGGTGTAGACTAAATTCTCCTGATTTGCCGTTCCTCGTGGCCGGATTATCTCGAGACCGCGATCGAGAGCAGGGTGAGACTGCGTCTCGGAAAATAGCGGTGTAGACTAAATTCTCTCGATGCAGTAGCACGCATCGCCGGTAGAACAGCTGTATTGAGGTAACACCACGTCCCCGCTGTTCGATCCGGGGCCTCGCTTACCCTCACGCCTATCGTGGCCGTTGCGTTAAATTGGTCATGTGTGTCTCGGCGTGCATAGTGTGTGTTGTCGGCCCCGAGAGAGTCGTGTCCGTCATTTGATATTCGCCTAATCCCGAATTTATTAAGAAATTAAAAGAAGTGGAAGAAAAATAGGTAAAATATACTGAGAGTACGTTTTGTAACGTTTATAAAACAAGCGCACACGGTGTTTCATTTCTCTGGTCACTAAAAAATTCTTGTAACGAACCCTGGGAGCCGCGAGCTCTACCCCAGCATAAGGTGTAAAACACGTCGTTGCAAACACTATATGTTGCAACATTGAGGTGAACGAATTGGGGTGTGGTTTCTTGCCACGCAGTTGAAGCAATAGCCTAGATTTCCCACCACTTCCCGCCTCCCCCCTACAGTAATCTGCTTAAATTTACGGCAGAATACTAGGCCGTGGTACCCCTGCAGAGTACGCAGTCAAATACCCCAAGTCCCTTCGTTGGCGACTATTATTACTTCTAGACATATGGCCAGGACTTGGTTCTCTTTTGGCCTAAGTCTGCCGTTGGATCTACGACGGATTGGAATAAATAACAAAAAAGACAATGCAATTCGATAAGTACTAGATAGGAAAATTTGTATGGAACGCGGAGCGAGTAGTTTGGAATTATTAGCCACCTAATTTTCAAGAGGAAATCTTTCCTCTGTCATATACTGCCCTTGGGTGTAGCCCACCCCCGCCAAAGAAATGAGGAATTGAGCATAAGTTTAAAATAATTATAACATGGACGAGATTTTCTTTTTGGTGAAATTTATTAAGATGCAGTTTTAAGTCCTAGGTGTTATAGTGAACTGTTTTCTGTTCCAAAGATGTTAATTTTTCATTAGTGTTAACTCCTTAAGTTTCAGAACTGCTTATCTCGAGATAACCAATAGAGTACTAAATATTTGGGCTTGAGGTTTGTACGATGACCCCCCTCATCATCAATCGATGATTTTTGCTCCTGAGTTTCTCAGATATTTATAGCAGAGTTTTGATCTTTAACTGATCGAGATAAGGCGCAAATACTTAATTTGTTTACTTCGCACTCTTATTTGCATGAATGCGTTAAATTTTCGGAATATTTATGTTCTTGAGCTATTCAGTTGGCAATTTTGAGAATACTGCTAGATTCGTCAGCTATTGTGTTGGATTTATTACTGCTAGGGGAAACCTTCTGAGTTAATGAGATTTCTTCTCTTATAATACATTTTGTGTTTCTGAAATGGGTTGCAGTATCACGGAAAAATTTGTGGTTAGGGTGAATTTCGGGGTTTTGCGGTACATGTGTTATTCGCTTGGCGGTACAATTTGTGGGTAAGCGTGAATTTCTCGTACCTTGTTATGCGCCACGTGATCTTTGTTTGGCGGTAACTTTGAGGTGACTTGTAAGCTGCCGACCAATTTACTATACAGGACTTTGTTCCACTGAAATATTTCCTTTTGAACTCTCTGTAATCTATGCTGCTTTTTTCATGGCAGTTTGGCAAAAACTTTTCCTTTCTACCGTTTTTTTTTCTAGCCGTCTTGACCACGGTTCTGTCAGCAAATCAAGCGACACTGCTGAGATACTTAATAAAGTTGTTCGTTTTTTTTTTATTTCCTTTTATTTATTAAAATTTATTTTATGGGGATTTTCTTCCTTTTTTATTAAAAGCTTCTGGTTAAGCAAACGTATAAATCTTAAGCGAAAATTCCATAAAGACTCCGCTTGATTTCCCTCACTCGTGATCCTTTTTTTCCAACACTCAACGAACTTTTGCTATTTTCAATATCATAAGCACTCCTTATTTTAACACGTAGAAACAATTTTTTGTTAAAGTAAGAATTGTTATGATGGATTTCATGAAAATTAGTTTAAAAAGAATATAGCCCCGAGCTAACCACTTTAACTGTTTTTTTTTTATTATTTATTTTACCTGCACACGCCAAGTCTACAAAACCATCATGTGGAAAAGTGGTATTATTTTCGTATGTTGTAGGGTTGCATATTTTACCTTTAACATAGTGATAGCAATCAGAGTTGGATATATTCAACTTTTTTAGTGTATAAAAAAACGCTTTACTTAAATCAACCACAGTGGTCGTCACAGAACAAAGGTTTCCAGTTCAAAAAAAAAAAACGTGCAAGGAAAAAGTACTAAAATTATTTATTTTTAGCAAGTTTTGCCCTTGAATATACTTTATTTGTTTACTGCCTTTATCGCAAAGAACAAAGGTTTTAATTTTAAGCGTGTTTACAAAAAGTACCCAAAGGTACGACCCCAATTTTTTTTCTATATGCTTATACATGGAACCGAATTTCTATTCCAATTTCTTTTATAAAAACTATTATGGACCCTCATTTATTAAATGGTATATTGCAAAAGCATTTTTTTTATTATTTTGCCTTGTGTGTTAATGAAATTTCATCGTTAAATATATAAAATTTTATTCCAGTAATGAAATTTTTTATTGAATCATAGAACAAATTCTATGAAATTGATTCAGAACCCTGTCGTTTTAATTTTTTTATCTCTTTTAGTTTAGGAGATGTGATGAGGTAAGCGAATTTACATGTTTTACCCTTTTTTATCCCGCTGACATTCGAATTTCGAAAAATGTCGTCTTAGTGGATTGATTTGGCGAGAGAATAACCTCCGATCCAAATTTGAGGTTTTGAGCTTCAGTCGATTAGGTTGTGCGATAATGAATCATTCAGTTATTCGATAACGTTACAATTTTATATGTATAGATATATCGAAATAATTAAAAGTTACTATTAGAGAGCAATAATAAAATTTAGCTTTATTTTTTGGCTTTAAAAATCTTAAACAAAATTTCTCCTTGAATTTTTTCTTATTAAGGAAAGTGAGGAGTAATAGGAGGCAGTGATGAAAAGATGGCAATGTGTTAATTTTTCGAGTTTCTCCTAGAATTTGCGCAAACTTAGAAAAATGAGAAGTGAAAGGCGGTCAAATATTAAATTTTAAACGTTTTCCCTTAAATAAGATTATTCTTAAAAAAAATTTTTTTTTTTTTTTTTGCAGTATTTATTTAATGAATCTTCATATATTAAATATGAACTAACAATAATTAATCAAATCTTATCCTAATATTTACTTAATGTCCTGCCAGTGCCAGACAAAAAGATTTAGTCATCACGGTTTCTGTTCACATATGTAGGTGTTTATCGCTCATCTGATTGGGTGAGTGCTGCAGTGTCTCTTCTCCTTAATCGAGTGTGGCCGCCATAATTTAAAATATTTCGAGCTAAGGGATTTGGGTGCAGTTCCAGCCTTTTTAAATATTTTACTGCATATTTCGTTATCATAGTTTTTACCAATGGCACATTGAGATCCTTGTGGATATTTGAGTTCTTGACGTACCAGGGGCGGCTGTTATTATTCGAAGAAGTTTATTTTGGCGCCTTTGAATTTTTTCGATGTTAGAAGCCGAGGCAGTGCCCCATAACTGAATACCGTAGCACCAAATTGGCTTTAAGATAGAGTTGTAAAGTAGAAGTTTGCAATCGAGACTAAGAACAGAATTTCTTCCAATGAGCCAATTAATTTGAATTGCTTTTAGTTTCATTTGTGTTAATTTTGCTTCTATGTGCCATTTCCACGTTAAACGCCGATCTAGATGTATACCGAGGTATTTTACATGCGAGTGTTGGGGTATTATTTGATTATTTATTTTAATAGGGGGGCATGTTTCCCGACGCAATGTGAATGTTATATGTGCGCATTTTTGCTCATTGATCTTTATCCTCCATTGTTTTAACCACCTTTCCAGTTCAAATATGTGATCCTGTAAGTAACGAGATGCTTCTTGACAGTTTTCATGTACGCTTAGGAAAGCTGTGTCATCCGCAAATGTTGAGGTTTGTGTGTAGCTGTTTGTTGGCATGTCCGAAGTATAAATTAAGTACAATAGAGGGCCCAGGATGCTGCCTTGTGGGACTCCAGCGTTAACTGGCTGAGGAGAACTTAAAAAATCGCCTTCTTTAATAATAAATTGACGACCGACTAAGTAGCTTTCTAACAGCTTGTGTATGTTTGCTGGCAAGTTTTGCTGCAATTTCAGTAGTAAACCTTCATGCCAGACTTTATCAAAAGCTTGAGACACATCGATGAAGAGTGCTGAGCAATATTTTTTTTCTTCAAAGGCTTTTCTTATTACATTTACTATTCGATGAGTTTGTTCAATTGTGCTATGCTTTCTTCTAAACCCTAATTGATGATTAGGAATACATCTATTTTCATTTAAAATCTGCGTTAATTTTGCCACTAGTAGTTTCTCAAATAGCTTTGAAATATTAGATAATAAGCTAATAGGCCTGTATGACTCAACTTTTGTGTGATCCTTTCCTGGCTTTGGTATCATGGTTACTAACGAAACCTTCCATTTATGAGGGTAGTATTGAAGTCGTAAAATAGCATTAAAAATAAAAAGAATAATTTTCTTTGCTGTACTTGGTAGCTCCAAAAGCATTTTATTACTGATCTTATCAATACCGGATGCCTTCTTGGTGTTTAAATTACAAATAGCCTTTTCGATTTCTCTAAACTCGAATCTTAGGGGAATAGCTGCTCTAACATTTACAGACGGTAAATCGACTGCTATATCGTGAAATATATTATGGGTAAATACATTTTTCAGATGATTGGCAAACAGATTTCCTTTTTCAATATCATTTCTTGCCCAACTTCCATTCAAGTTTCTCAATGGTGGCTTAGAGATAACTGGTCTATTGAGGCTTCTAGCTGCACGCCATAATGAGTAATCTGATTGTGGAGTTGCATCAAGTCCCTTGAGATATTTTTCCAGGGAAGCCGTTTTCTGAGACTGCAGTAACTTTCTCAGCCTTTTTGTGCACTCTTTTAATAAAGTCTTAAGTTGGGGGGATCTGTGCAATTGCCACTCTCTACGAACTCTCCTTTTTTCAGTCAATAGACGCTCGACATCTGTAGAATATATGATTTTGTTTTTGGTTTTTTTGAGTGTTATGCTGGAATGTTGAACAGCTAGTTTGAGATAACTGTCAAAATTAACAATAGCGAGATCCACGTTCTCCGGTGTGCTAAGCGGAATATTTTCTGTGCAATGGGCACTCAGATATTTGTTATATTTTAACCAATTTATTTGTGAGGCTGATGTCGATAAGTAACCAGACCTAGATACGATTCTATTTGGATTCATTATAGGTGTATGATCTGAAGATAATTCTAGGGACGCTTCCACATGAATCGTGTCTATGGGGATGTTATTAACCACGCCAAAATCTATGACATCTGGAACTTTTTGCTGATCAGTAGGCCAATACATATGTTGGTTGTCCGCTCGCGACCACATTTAGGTCCATTTTACAAATTGTGTTAAACAAAACACGACCCTTAGGTGTAATAAGTCGTGACCCCCAGAAAGTGTGTTTAGCGTTATAATCGCCAGCAGCCAGGAAGCAGGGTCCTAATGGTTTGAAATATTTATTATATTGGCTTTCTGATATTGAAAATCTAGGTGGGGAGTATAATGATGAAATTACTATGTTTCGAGATAATTCCTCAACGCAAATGCTCGTTGCTTGGAGATAATCTTCACGATGATCGCACATTAGGTAGTGTTTTACTCGGTTTTTATCAAAATGGCAGAACCTCCACAAGCTCTACCTCGAGGGTCCTTGGTATCATATAATATATAACCATTGACTTGAAACGTGTTTCTTGAGGTCAGATGGGTTTCAGAAACCATCATAACATCAATTTGTTTATTTTTAAGAAAGTATTCTAGCTCATTTTTATGTTGGCGGATGCCGTTTGCGTTCCAAAAGCAAATTTTTAAACAGTTCATGGCTTGTTTAGTACAGCTTGCAATAACATCGATTGCATTCTTAACATTTCCTGCATCATATTACCCATTGTGTTTGTAAAGTTATTTACTGTTTGTACTAATGTTTCCATGGTTTTCTCAAGACGACTTAAGTTAGAAACTGGAGTTTCATCATTATTTGGCAACTCACCTTGCATTGCCATATGGTTTGGTTTTAGGACGTTAGCGTAGGATGTTCTGTTATTACTAGGCTGCGGTACCTGAACGTCATTAATGTAAACTTGATTTGTTGCCTGCATTTGAGGGGGATTAGGTTTCGGTCCAACCGAGCGCTTGACGATAGAGTATACAGGGCATCCTCTATAGTTGGCCGTGTGATTACCACCGCAGTTGCTACATTTTTTTACATTGGGGTCGTTTTTAGACTTATCGCAGAGAGCTGTACCATGTAATTCTCCACATACGACGCAAACAGGGGTTAAATGGCAATATGCCCTAGTGTGACCAAATTCTTGGCAGTTTAAACATTGCACGGGACCATTCCTTTTGTGCGGCTTCTCTATTGTTATTTTTCTATACAGGATATATTTAAGATTATAAATGGGATGCGTTTCGTTCTTTTTGAGCTTAATGTCGAAGGGTTCTAACTCCACTCGAAATAGTGGCTGAGGATTTTTTTCTCTATTTTTAATGTTTATTACAGTTTTTATTTGAAGCCCTTCTCTTCTAAAAACGTTTTTATCTCACCTGGGTCCACGCATGAGTCAATGCCCTTAATCACTACCTGAAGACCTTTACTGCTCTTCAGTTGATATGTATAAAAATTCTTATTAAGTGCTTCAAATTTAGTTATTACCTTACGAAAATCTTCACGATTAACTTGTATTTTTGTCTCATTTATACTACCCCGCTTAATTGCAACTACATAAAAAGAATTTTCACCTATTACCGATATCAAATTCTTTATTAATTCATTTGAGTTTTGCTCTCTAAGATATATCGGCGGTGGCTTAGAAGATTTGATAACGTTTTGTGCTTCCGGGGATTCCTCATCCAGAATTGCAAAACGATTTTGTGAACTTGTTCTATCAGCTGTACCATCTTTTGAGACTTTTGAGACCGAAGCAACTGCTGAGGAGGTTGGGCTGCGACCCCGTTTAAGCACTGTTATGTACCTATCAATACCTACTTGTACTGGAGGCTTTTGAGCACTTTTTACTTGTGGAGCTGAGTTTTCCATCATGCCTGATTTAGGGGTAATATTTTCATCACTTATTAAAATCGTTTTTGCCGCTGGGGCACCGCTTGCAGGTTTTATATTTTTTATTGTATTAAGATGAACCGTATTATTAGACACCGAAGGTGATACTGAGTTATCTATTATGCCTGATTGGGGGTTAATATTTACATCACTTATTAAAATTGTTTTTGCTGTTGAGGCAACGCTAGCAGGTTTTATATTTGTTATTGTATCAACCGTGTTATTAAATACAGACGGTGAAAGGGATCGCGTGCGAGTAATAGGTTTAGCCGTTAGGTATTTGCTATCATCGATTCTTTTTTTTAATTCTGCTTTTGTTTCGTTAACACTCACTGTGATATATGCATTTCTACTGTTTGCACTCATAAAAGTTTTTTTTTTTTTTTTTTTTTTTTTTTCTTTTACAGTTTTGCTCTTCTTATTTGTTATTGTTTATCAACACCGAGAATAAAAAAAATGTGTGTTTATGTATGTATGTACATACATGTATTTTTTTTTTTTTCTTTACTTGTTTTTACTTTTTTTAATACTTTATTTGTTCAAAAAAAAATAAACCGTATGCCGAGCTTAGAAAACACGTCTATCTTCAACGAGCGCGACAGACAGAAAAAAAATGAGAAGAGAATAGTATGCAATAAATTAAAAAATCTAATTATCCGTGTACCTAGTAATTTGTTCTTTACTCCTGTAAACTTCGAATTGAATGAAAAAAAAACTGCCATATCGCTCCAGCCTTCTCAGGTGATACGATTACATACATGGACCGTTTTTTTTTATATATACATACATATCGCACCCTAAAAACTAAAGGGTCACAACTCAAAATTTTTAAAAAATTACTTTTTTTCATAAATTAATTCTGATTTCACATCTCTAGCTACTTACAAAATTTCATTCTCATCACCATCTTTTTTAACTGGAAAAATCCCGTTATGTCCGTTTTTAAGTTAATTGCATTTTTAGTTGAGTCAATCGCTTAAGCACAACTGATTACTTTTGTTACGCATTAAGGGAGTTATTTTGAGTTTCGCCCCTATTATTGTAAAAAGTGATAAATTTTGTGGTGCATTATTTTGCATTGCGCGTCTTTAATTGAAAAAGGTGAGTTCAGTTGAATGTTGTATTTTTTTATGCGCCTTTTTTGATGAAATAATTGCGATTGTCGAAAGTTTTATCAAAAATGGTCATACTTAAAATTAGAATAGAAATGAAACGTTAATTATTGGTATAAGCCATTTGTTTGTTTGCCTATGACGAATTCCTTTTGTAAAATCTTGCATTATTTTCAATACAAAATTTAATTTTTCAGTTGCGACCTTTTAGATGAAAATGACGTGCCCAAACCTTGAACATTATTCAACTATAGTGAAAACTCATTGTAGCTTGTCGTATCCAAATTTTGAATATAATTCAACTGCAATGGCGACTGATTCTAGCATGTCGTGCCCAAACCATGAAAAATTTTCAGATACAATGGAAACTGATTTCAACATGCCTAGAGAGATGGACGATAGTAATACAGATACATTTAGTATCTCTGGGAGTGAATTTTGTGTGACCGAAACAACTGAAATTAGTACCTCTGAAGATGCTCACAAAAAGAAGGCGAACAAAGATTAAATAGGCAGAGAACACGTAGTAAATACACATTTCAAAATAAGAAACAAAAATATTTTCAAAGTAAAAAAAAAAAATTAGTGCTAGGAGTATACGGCCACCCTGCGGAGCAAAGTGCCGGTTTCGATGCACTGAACTTATTTCTGAATCGTCGCGTCATAAATTGTTTAGAGAATATTGGGATTGTAGTGACTTGCAAAGACGGCGAGAGTTTTTAGCTAGCGATTTTTAACATATCAACTTTTATGTACAAAAATTTTCGTTTTTATACTATATACAAAGAAATTATTAAAAATTAAGTATATTTGAGTTATATTTTTTATTGCAAATAATTCCTTTTTTTGAGTTTAATTTTTGTTTTTGGAACACAGCGAGTATTTAAAATTTTAAATTTTTGCTTGATATATGACGACTATTTCTGGATTTTTGTATTTTGCTTAATAAAAACCATTATTTAAAGTAGAAACGAAACTTGCAGGCTGACATCTCAAGCCTTTATTACAATTACGTTTAGCAAGTTCAGCTTTGGCTTAAGACATAATTCCAAAATTGTTTTTTTTTTTCATTATTTATTTATTGAATCTTCATATATTAAATATGAACTAACAATAATTAATCAAATCTTATACTAATACATTATTTTTGTCGTGGCCATGCTAGACGAAAATTTTTCTCCTCACGGTTTCTGTTCACATATGTAGATGTTTAGCGGTCTTCTCGTCGGATAAGTCCTGCAGTATCTCTTCTCCTTAATCTAGAGTGTCCACTGTCATTTAAAATATTTCGAGCTAGTGGATTTGGGTGCGACTCAAGCCTTTTTAAATATTTTGCTGCGTACTTCGTAATAATAGTTTTTACTAATGGCACATTGAGATCCTTGTGAATATTAGAGTTTTTAACATACCAGGGAGCGACTGTGATTATTCGAAGAAGTTTATTTTGGCGCCTTTGAATTTTTTCGATATTTGAGGCCGAGGCAGTGCCCCGTAGCTGAATACCGCAGCACCAGATTGGCTTTAATATAGAGTTGTAAAGTAGAAGTTTGCAGTCGAGGCTAAGAACAGAATTTCTTCCAATAAGCCAATATATTTGAATTGCTTTTAGTTTCATTTGTGTTAGTTTTGCTTCTGGAAATGCCATATTCCATGTCAAACGCCGATCTAGATGAATACCGAGATATTTTACATGCGATTGCTGGGGCACTAATTGATTATTGATTTTAATAGGGGGACATGACTCCCGACGCAAGGTGAATGTTATATGTACGCATTTTTACTCATTGACCTTTATCCTCCATTGTTTTAACCACTTTTCCAGTTCAAATATATGATCCTGCAAGTAGCGAGAAGCTTCATGACAGTTTTCGTGCACGCTTAAAAAAGCTGTATCATCAGCAAATGTTGAAGTTAGGGTGTGGTTGTTTGTTGGCATGTCTGAGGTATATATTAGGTATAACAGTGGGCCCATGATGCTTCCCTGAGGGACTCCAGCGTCAATTGGCTGAGGAGAACTTATAAAAGCACCTTCTTTAATAATAAACTTTCGACCGACTAAGTAGCTTTCTAACAGCTGGTAAATTTAGCTTCAATTTATGTAATAAGCCTTCATGCCAGACTTTATCAAAAGCTTCAGAAACATCGATGAAGAGGGCGGAGCAATATTTTTTTTTCTTCAAAGGTTTTTCTTATGGCGTTTACTAAACGATGGGTTTGTTCAATTGTGCTATGTTCTCTTCTAAAGCCGAATTGATGGTTTGGAATACATCTATTTACATTTAAAATTGGGGTTAATTTTGACACTAACAGCTTCTCAAACAGCTTTGATATATTAGACAATAAGCTTATAGGTCTATATGACTCAACTTTTGTAGGATCCTTTCCTGATTTAGGTATCATGGTAACTAATGATACTTACTGGTAAATTTAGCTTCAATTTATGTAATAAGCCTTCATGCCAGACTTTATCAAAAGCTTGAGAAACATCGATGAAGAGGGCGGAGCAATATTTTTTTTCTTCAAAGGTTTTTCTTATGGCGTTTACTATACGATGGGTTTGTTCAATTGTGCTATGTTCTCTTCTAAAGCCGAATTGATGGTTTGGAATACATATATTTACATTTAAAATTGGGGTTAATTTTGACACTAACAGCTTCTCAAACAGCTTTGATATATTAGACAATAAGCTTATAGGTCTATATGACTCAACTTTTGTAGGATCCTTTCCTGATTTAGGTATCATGGTAACTAATGATACTTTCCATTCCTGAGGGTAGTATTCAAGGCGTAAAATAGCATTAAAAATAAAGAGAATAATTTTCTTTGCTATGCTGGGTAGCTCCAAAAGCATTTTGCTACTGATCTTATCAAAACCAGGGGCTTTCTTCGGGTTTAAATCATGAATAGCCTTTTCGATTTCTCTTATCTCAAATCTTAGTGGAACAGCTGCTCTAATAGCAACAGGGGGCAACTCGACTGCAATATCGGGAGATGTGTGAGCGGTAAATACGGTTTTCAAATGATTAACAAAAAGATTTCCTTTTTCTTCATCATTTCGTGCCCAACTTCCATTTAAGTTTCTTAATGGTGGCTTAGTGATAACTGGTCTATTAAGATTTCTAGCTGCACGCCATAATGAGTAGTCTGATTGACAAGTTGCATCAAGTTCCTTAAGATATTTTTCCAGTGAAGCCGTTTTCTGAGACTGCAATAACTTTCTTAACCTTTTTGTGCACTCTTTTATAAATTCTTAAGTTGAGGGGATCTATGCAATTGCCATTCTCTTCGAGCTCTCCTTTTTTTCAGTCAAGAGACGCTCGACATCTGCAGAATATATTTTACTATTTTTGGTTTTTTTGAGGGTTGTACTAGAATGTCGAACAGCTAGTTTCAGATAACTGTCAAAATTCACAATAGAAATATCCACATTCTCCGGTGTACTAAGCGGAATATTTTCAGTGCAGTGGGTACTGAGATATTTTTTATATTTAAATCAATTTATTTGAGTGGCTGACGTCAGTAATTTATCAGACGGCGATACGATTCTATTTGGAATCATTATAGTAACAATTGTAGGTGTGTGGTCGGAAGATAATTCTAAGGAAGCCTCAACATAAATCGTTTCTGCGGGGATGTTTTTAACCACTCCAAAATCTATGACATCTGGAACTTTTTGGTGATCAGTAGGCCAATATGTTGGTTCACCGCTCGCGACCACATTTAGATCCATTTTACGAATTGTGTTAAACAAAACACGACCCTTAGGCGTAATAAGTCGTGACCCCCAGAAAGCATGTTTAGCGTTATAATCGCCAGCAGCCAGGAAGCAGGGTCCTAATGCTTTGAAGCAGGGCTGTGGAGTCGTCCGAAAAAAGTACTAACTCCGACTCCGACTCCAAACGCTGAAATTTTTTAAGTGCGACTCCGACTCACGACTCCGACTCCGACTCCTACTCTAACCGTGATGCGAAATGAATGAGACGTAAAATTAATTCTCTTTTGTGTAGAAACATCTTTATTAAACGAATTATGGGAATCTCCGCGTAATGTGCATAAGAAAAACATGAGTGTTATGGTAGGAATTAAAGGCAGGCCGATAAAGATGTTTCTACACAAAAGAGAAATAATTTTACGTCACAATTTTTCTAATACATACTAGTATTTATGCGCTATAGCAATACTTATTCTGTACAATGTTGAAAATATTTCAGCGTTGATGGTTAAAAATTTCTGATATTAAAATTATTGGCAATTCCTGTCATTAACATTTTTTAGCATGAGTAATTTATTTAAAAAATCACACATCTTTTTCAACTAGATCAATAACTGAGTATAAGTTTTGCTAATGTAATTTAGACTTTTTCCCGCACGTATAAAAAATATACCTAAATATACTTAAATAGTAAAGTACTTGAATCAAATATTTATCATAAAATAAATTAAAATCTACTTATTCATATTGATCTGCAAAATATTGCATCGCCAATTTCGAAGAATTTTTATATTGGAAAATATTAGAAATTTTTTTAAATTTTTTATGCCGAAAAATTTTGGAGTCGGAGTCGCGCGTTTTTTTGGGTACTGCGACTCCGACTCCGACTCCGGTACAAAAACCTCAACTCCGACTCTTCAACTCCGACTCCGACTCCGACTCCACAGCCCTGCTTTGAAGTATTTATTATATTGGCTTTCTGATATTGAAAATCTAGATGGTGAATATATTGATGAAATAACTAGGTTTCGATTTAATTCCTCAACGCAAATGGTCGTTGCTTGGAGATAATCTTCACGATGATCACACATTAAGTAGTGTTTTACTCGGTTTTTTATCAAAATGGTAGAACCTCCACAAGCTCTACCTCGAGGGTCCTTGGTATCATATAATATATAACCATTGATTTTAAACGTATTTCTCGAGGTCAGATGAGTTTCAGAAACCATCATAACATCGATTTGTTTATTTTTAAGGAAGTATTCTAGTTCATTTTTATGTTGGCGGATGCCGTTTGCGTTCCAAAAGCAAATTTTTAGACAGTTCATGGCTTATTTAGTACAGCTTGCAATAACATCGATTGCATTCTTAACATTTCTTGCATCATGTTACCCATTGTGTTGGTAAAATTGTTAACGGTTTGCACTAATGTTTCCATGGTTTTTTCTAGCCGAGTTAAATTAGAAGTGGGAATTTCGTCATTATTTGGTAAATCACCTTGCAATGGCATATGATTAGATTTTAAGACATTAGCGTACGAGGTTCTGTTATTATTTGGCTGCGGTATTTGAACGGCGTTAGTGTTTTCTTGATAAGTTGCCTGCGTTTGAGGGGGATTAAGTTGCTGTCCAACAGAACGCTTGACAATAGAATATACCGGACATCCTCTATAGTTGGCAGTGTGATTCATTGCTACATTTTTTTACATTAGGGACATTTTTTGACTTATCACACTGAACGGTACCATGTAGTTCTCCACATACGACACAAACAGGGGGTAAATAGCAGTATGCCCTAGTATGACCAAATTCTTGGCAGTTTAAACACTGAACGGGCCCATTTCTTTTGTGCGGCTCTTCTATCGTTATTTTCCTGTACAGGATGTATTTTAAACTGTAAATGGGATGCGTTTCATTTTTTTTTAGCTTAACGTCGCCGGGCTCTAACTCCACTCGAAATAGTGGTTGGGGATTTTTTTCCCTATTTTTAATATTTGTAACATTTTTAATTTTGAAACCCTTTTCTTCTAAAAATGTTTTTATTTCGTGTGGGTCCACGCATGAGTCAATGCCCTTTATCACAACCTGCAGACCTTTGCTGCTTTTCAGCTGGTAAGTATAGAAGCTTTTTTTAAGTGCTTCAAACTTATTAATTAATTTACGAAAATCATTCTCATTATTAATCTGTATTTTTGTTTCGTTAATATTACCACGCTTGATTGCAGCTACGTAAAACGAATTTTCACCTATCACCGATATTAAACTTTTTATTAGCTCACTTGAGTTTTGCTCTCTAAGATATATCGGGGGTGGCTTCGACGATTTTATGACGTTGGGGGTTTCAGAAGATTCATCCTCCAGAATTGCAAAACGATTTTGCGAGTTTATTCTTTCAAAAGATGGAACTTTCGAGGCAGAGGCAACAGCTGAAGAGGCAGGGCTGCGACCACGTTTAAGCACTGTTATATACCTATCCATACCAACTTGCACTTGTGGTTTTTGACAACTTTTTTCTTGTTTGTTTACCATTGCGTCTATGTTTGGGATTATGGTATCAGTGGTAACGCTTGTATTGTTTTCTGTTGTTGTGTTTATTTCCACATTGCTTTCACTAGCATGAATATCATTTACTTTTGTTGTTGTTTCATTGTTATTACTCATATAGAGTTGTTTTTGTTTTTTTCACCGTTTTTTTATTTTTTTTTTATTTTTTGTTGACTGTGCTCTTTTTATTATGTATAATGTTGTTACACCGAGATAATAAAAGAAAAAAAGAATAAATATTTTTTTGCACAGATTATTTGCAAGTATGTATGTGCGTACATACATACATATGTAGGTATATTTTTTTTACTTGTATTTTTTTTTTTTTTTTTCTTAATTTTTTTATATTTTTTTATAGTTATTCTATTGTTCACTTTTATATTGAGCGTCCAAATTCGCTTGTTAAACTGATATTATTAACTTATTTATGTTAAAAAAAAAAACCGTATGCGGAGTTAAAAGAAACACGTCTTTTCTCATCGAGCACGACCGACTGAATCGCCAAAGATCATATGACATGAAATGTGCAAAGACAACTAAGTGATAAGGATTGGCGGCAAGTCTTTTTTTCGGATGAAAAAGTTTAATTTGGATGGCCCCGATGGCTACAACTTTTATTTTCACAATATGCGTAAAGATGAAAAATTGTTGAGCCGCCACCACAGCAGTGAGGGGGGCTGCAGTTTCATACTACGGCACTATTGATCTTGGACCAGAAATTATTACAAACCCCAATTGGAACAAACATTCCCTAAACTTAAAGATATTTTTGGACCACTAGAGTGGACTTATCAACATGCTAATGCACCGATACACACGCCAAAATATTGAGACCTTAAACTGGCCGCCCTATTCACCCGACCTTAACCTTATAGAAAATGTTTTTGGCTGGCTAACACGTACGGTATATGAAGGAGGAAAGCAGTACGAAACCAAGGATGAACTTATTGTTGGAATAAAGGCTGCATGGGGTGCAATATCTCTCGACTATTAAAAATCTCTATACGAATCAATGAAAATAGACTTTATGAAGTTATTGTTAATAACGGTAAAATTACGCATTATTAAATTAATATTTACAAAAAAAAATTAAAATAAAATAAATTTTCAATAACAAAAATCATGTACATAGCTGGTTCTATTCTGTTGAACCGAAAGATAAATATAGAGTTTTATACTTGACTACAAAACAAAAATACAGTTATAATCCATTGGCATAATATTTTTTGCGTTTAAATTGTCATTGGAAGTATCAATTATTTTTCTGCACAGCAAACTTTTGTTATTCTATCCGTATTTGCAATTTATACATTGTTTTTATTTTAAAATGTTTTGGTTCTATCCTGATGAACCACAGTGTATAACCTATTTTGCCAATATATTTTCGTGAACTACGAATTCACGAACTTCCTAAAGAATCCTAAAGCATTATTCGCCCTAAAATCGGTTTTTCAATGTCTTTCTCCCTCGGTTTAATTAGATGAAATCCAGTTTTAAGGACAAAACTGAGAATTTTTTTCCCCCAATTGTGCAATCATCTGATTTGTTTCGGGAATAGGATAAGCGGTCAGCCACTGTAACCATATTCCATTCAATATTCGATTTAATTTTTTCGACTCTACCCATACTGGTGAGTTGTATGGTTATTTTGAGGGTCTTATAATTCCCTGATCTAATAGTTCCTTTATCTGATTTTCAACCTCATCTATGAGATGCATGGGGTATGGGTAGGATCTACAATAGGGACATCGGTGATGGTTCTTATTTCAACTTAAACATCCGACGTGACCATTAAGAATCATGCAATTTCTTGCAGTGTGGAAAACTGCAAACATCTATTTTTAAGGCCGCGTTAGCCGACCCTAAATGTAGAAATGTAAATGTAATGTAAACAGCTGATCGTTTCTGTTATATGGAAGGCAATACAAATGCTTAACTGACTGTAATGTCACTTAACTGTAACGTACCAACCAGTAGAAAATAGATTTTCATTACGAGGTTACGTGACAGTTGTAGACAGTGATGGGCTGCTTGTATTTTAAATGGAATGCGGGTAAATTCAGTCTTTTTCTTTGGTACTTTTTTCAGTAATAATATTTGTGGAATTTTGACAAAATAATTTACAAATATATATTATTATTATAATTTATACAAATATATGCACAAACAATAAAAACTGTGGTTTTTATTGGTATCAAAATCTAGTTTTGTGTAAGCACATTTTCAAAATAATGTAAGTAAACGTCTATGTATGTGCTATAATACCTCTTTGTTAATTCTATAATATAAATAACAAATATTAAATTATTTATGTATTTATACATACAAGATATACATTTTTAATATCATTTAAATCACTTGGTACTTTTCCTACAAAGCGGTCACCATTTGAACATTTTAAATTCCCATCGCAGTGTGTGTTGTTTTATGTATACTAACGCTTCTTTGTTTATGTTTTTGAAAAATAGATGACACGTTCTTACATGTTAGCGTAATAAGACTCTTGGGGGCCGGAGGAGAGTCTTGACTTACGTAGTATCTGTCTATCTGGACTTAACCTGTCGACTATTTTCTTCTCTTACTCTCTCATTCCTCTTTTTCTTTACTGAAGGGACTTACAATGGACCTCATTGGTCTCCGAGTGGAGATGCGCATAGCCCTTCTTAACCTAACCTTATGATTACAAAATATAATTATCTCGTCGATACGGATACACTGTGGTAAATCAGGATAGAACCAACACATTTTAAAATAAAAAAACTGTATAAATTTAAAATAATTATAGAATAAAAAAAATTTGCTGTGCAGAAAAATAATTAATACTTCCAATGACAATCTAAACACAAGTATAGTATGACAATGGATTACAACGGTTTTTTTTTTTTTTTTTTTTTTTTTTTTTTGTAGTCAAGTATAAAATCCTTCATTTATTTTTTGGTTCAACTGAATAGAACCACTTGCACTTTTAACTAAAATCAGAAGGCCATTTTGATAAAGTATTATCACAACCAAATGAAATTCAAATTTCGGTTTGTGAAAGCAGTTTTCGAAATCAATATGTGAAGAAAAAGTTCTTTAAATTCGTCGGAAATGATTTAGATTAATGTTTACCATTCTGAAAGGTATTCCTTCCGTGAAATCGCTAGAAAAATCGGACGAAGTCATAATGAGGTAATGACTTACATAAAAATCCCGAAACATATAATAAAAATTACAGAGGAGGTACTTGCGCGGCTCTAACACCACAGGACAAGCGGAAAATTCTTCGAATCGCCTCAAATTCAGCCCATTATACGTCTAAAATTAAACATTAAGCAGGAGTTAGTGCAAGTAAACCAACAGTTCGTCGCGTTATTTTAAGTAGTGAACATTTACAGCGAAAGCTAAAGAAAAAACCTCCATTAAATGCAATCCGTCAACAGGAGCGCCTTGGATTTGCCAAAGATCATATGACATGAAATGTGCAAAGACAACTAAGTGATAAGGATTGGCGAAAAGTCTTTTTTTCGGATGAAAAAGTTGAATTTGGATGGCCCCGATGGCTACAACTTTTATTTTCACAATATGCGTAAAGATGAAAAATTGTTGAGCCGCCACCACAGCAGTGAGGGGGGCTGCAGTTTCATACTACGGCACTATTGATCTTGGACCGGAAATTATTACAAACCCCAATTGGAACAAACATTCCCTAAACCTTAAGATATTTTTGGACCACTAGAGTGGACTTATCAACATGCTAATGCACCGATACACACGCCAAAATATTGAGACCTTAAACTGGCCGCCCTATTCACCCGACCTAAACCTTATAGAAAATGTTTGTGGCTGGCTAACACGTACGGTATATGAAGGAGGAAAGCAGTACGAAACCAAGGATGAACTTATTGTTGGAATAAAGGCTGCATGGGGTGCAACATCTCTCGACTATTAAAAATCTCTATACGAATCAATGAAAAATAGAATTTATGAAGTTATTGTGAATAACGGTAAATTTACGCATTATTAAATTAATATTTACAAAAAAAATTAAAATAAAATAAATTTTCAATAACAAAAATCATGTACATAGCTGGTTCTATTCTGTTGAACCGAAAGATAAATATAGAGTTTTATACTAGACTACAAAACAAAAATACCGTTATAATCCATTGGCATACTATTTTTTGCGTTTAAATTGTCATTGGAAGTATCAATTATTTTTCTGCACAGCAAACTTTTGTTATTCTATCCGTATTTGCAATTTATACATTGTTTTTATTTTAAAATGTGTTGGTTCTATCCTGATGAACCACAGTGAATAACCTATTTTGCCAATATATTTTCGTGAACTACGAATTCACGAACTTCCTAAAGAATCCTAAAGCATTATTCGCCCTAAAGGCGGTTTTTCAATGTCTTTCTCCCTCGGTTTAATTAGATGAAATCCAGTTTTAAGGACAAAACTGAGAATTTTTTTCCCCCAATTGTGCAATCATCTGATTTGTTTCGGGAATAGGATAAGCGGTCAGCCACTGTAACCATATTCCATTCAATATTCGATTTAATTTTTTCGACTCTACCCATACTGGTGAGTTGTATGGTTATTTTGAGGGTCTTATAATTCCCTGATCTAATAGTTCCTTTATCTGATTTTCAACCTCATCTATGAGATGCATGGGGTATGGGTAGGATCTACAATAGGGACATCGGTGATGGTTCTTATTTCAACTTAAACATCCGACGTGACCATTAAGAATCATGCAATTTCTTGCAGTGTGGAAAACTGCAAACATCTGTTTTTAAGGCCGCGTTAGCTGACCCTAAATGTAGAAATGTAAATGTAATGTAAACAGCTGATCGTTTCTGTTATATGGAAGGCAATACAAATGCTTAACTGACTGTAATGTCACTTAACTGTAACGTACCAACCAGTAGAAAATAGATTTTCATTACGAGGTTACGTGACAGTTGTAGACAGTGATGGGCTGCTTGTATTTTAAATGGAATGCGGGTAAATTCAGTCTTTTTCTTTGGTACTTTTTTCAGTAATATTATTTGTGGAATTTTGACAAAATAATTTACAAATATATATTATTATTATAATTTATACAAATATGTGCACAAACAATAAAAACTGTGGTTTTTATTGGTATAAAAATCTAGTTTTGTGTAAGCACATTTTCAAAATAATGTAAGTAAACGTCTATGTATGTGCTATAATACCTCTTTGTTAATTCTATAATATAAATAACAAATATTAAATTATTTATGTATTTATACATACAAGATATACATTTTTAATATCATTTAAATCACTTGGTACTTTTCCTACAAAGCGGTCACCATTTGAACATTTTAAATTCCCATCGCAGTGTGTGTTGTTTTATGTATACTAACGCTTCTTTGTTTATGTTTTTGAAAAATAGATGACACGTTCTTACATGTTAGCGTAATAAGACTCTTGGGGGCCGGAGGAGAGTCTTGACTTACGTAGTATCTGTCTATCTGGACTTAACCTGTCGACTATTTTCTTCTCTTACTCTCTCATTCCTCTTTTTCTTTACTGAAGGGACTTACAATGGACCTCATTGGTCTCCGAGTGGAGATGCGCATAGCCCTTCTTAACCTAACCTTATGATTACAAAATATAATTATCTCGTCGATACGGATACACTGTGGTAAATCAGGATAGAACCAACACATTTTAAAATAAAAAAACTGTATAAATTTAAAATAATTATAGAATAAAAAAAATTTGCTGTGCAGAAAAATAATTAATACTTCCAATGACAATCTAAACACAAGTATAGTATGACAATGGATTACAACGGTTTTTTTTTTTTTTTTTTTTTTTTTTTGTAGTCAAGTATAAAATCCTTCATTTATTTTTTGGTTCAACTGAATAGAACCACTTGCACTTTTAACTAAAATCAGAAGGCCATTTTGATAAAGTATTATCACAACCAAATGAAATTCAAATTTCGGTTTGTGAAAGCAGTTTTCGAAATCAATATGTGAAGAAAAAGTTCTTTAAATTCGTCGGAAATGATTTAGATTAATGTTTACCATTCTGAAAGGTATTCCTTCCGTGAAATCGCTAGAAAAATCGGACGAAGTCATAATGAGGTAATGACTTACATAAAAATCCCGAAACATATAATAAAAATTACAGAGGAGGTACTTGCGCGGCTCTAACACCACAGGACAAGCGGAAAATTCTTCGAATCGCCTCAAATTCAGCCCATTATACGTCTAAAATTAAACATTAAGCAGGAGTTAGTGCAAGTAAACCAACAGTTCGTCGCGTTATTTTAAGTAGTGAACATTTACAGCGAAAGCTAAAGAAAAAACCTCCATTAAATGCAATCCGTCAACAGGAGCGCCTTGGATTTGCCAAAGATCATATGACATGAAATGTGCAAAGACAACTAAGTGATAAGGATTGGCGAAAAGTCTTTTTTTCGGATGAAAAAGTTGAATTTGGATGGCCCCGATGGCTACAACTTTTATTTTCACAATATGCGTAAAGATGAAAAATTGTTGAGCCGCCACCACAGCAGTGAGGGGGGCTGCAGTTTCATATTACGGCACTATTGATCTTGGACCGGAAATTATTACAAACCCCAATTGGAACAAACATTCCCTAAACTTAAAGATATTTTTGGACCACTAGAGTGGACTTATCAACATGCTAATGCACCGATACACACGCCAAAATATTGAGACCTTAAACTGGCCGCCCTATTCACCCGACCTAAACCTTATAGAAAATGTTTGTGGCTGGCTAACACGTACGGTATATGAAGGAGGAAAGCAGTACGAAACCAAGGATGAACTTATTGTTGGAATAAAGGCTGCATGGGGTGCAACATCTCTCGACTATTAAAAATCTCTATACGAATCAATGAAAAATATAATTTATGAAGTTATTGTGAATAACGGTAAATTTACGCATTATTAAATTAATATTTACAAAAAAAAATTAAAATAAAATAAATTTTCAATAACAAAAATCATGTACATAGCTGGTTCTATTCTGTTGAACCGAAAGATAAATATAGAGTTTTATACTAGACTACAAAACAAAAATACCGTTATAATCCATTGGCATACTATTTTTTGCGTTTAAATTGTCATTGGAAGTATCGATTATTTTTCTGCACAGCAAACTTTTGTTATTCTATCCGTATTTGCAATTTATACATTGTTTTTATTTTAAAATGTGTTGGTTCTATCCTGATGAACCACAGTGTATAACCTATTTTGCCAATATATTTTCGTGAACTACGAATTCACGAACTTCCTAAAGAATCCTAAAGCATTATTCGCCCTAAAGGCGGTTTTTCAATGTCTTTCTCCCTCGGTTTAATTAGATGAAATCCAGTTTTAAGGACAAAACTGAGAATTTTTTTCCCCCAATTGTGCAATCATCTGATTTGTTTCGGGAATAGGATAAGCGGTCAGCCACTGTAACCATATTCCATTCAATATTCGATTTAATTTTTTCGACTCTACCCATACTGGTGAGTTGTATGGTTATTTTGAGGGTCTTATAATTCCCTGATCTAATAGTTCCTTTATCTGATTTTCAACCTCATCTATGAGATGCATGGGGTATGGGTAGGATCTACAATAGGGACATCGGTGATGGTTCTTATTTCAACTTAAACATCCGACGTGACCATTAAGAATCATGCAATTTCTTGCAGTGTGGAAAACTGCAAACATCTATTTTTAAGGCCGCGTTAGCCGACCCTAAATGTAGAAATGTAAATGTAATGTAAACAGCTGATCGTTTCTGTTATATGGAAGGCAATACAAATGCTTAACTGACTGTAATGTCACTTAACTGTAACGTACCAACCAGTAGAAAATAGATTTTCATTACGAGGTTACGTGACAGTTGCAGACAGTGATGGGCTGCTTGTATTTTAAATGGAATGCGGGTAAATTCAGTCTTTTTCTTTGGTACTTTTTTCAGTAATAATATTTGTGGAATTTTGACAAAATAATTTACAAATATATATTATTATTATAATTTATACAAATATATGCACAAACAATAAAAACTGTGGTTTTTATTGGTATCAAAATCTAGTTTTGTGTAAGCACATTTTCAAAATAATGTAAGTAAACGTCTATGTATGTGCTATAATACCTCTTTGTTAATTCTATAATATAAATAACAAATATTAAATTATTTATGTATTTATACATACAAGATATACATTTTTAATATCATTTAAATCACTTGGTACTTTTCCTACAAAGCGGTCACCATTTGAACATTTTAAATTCCCATCGCAGTGTGTGTTGTTTTATGTATACTAACGCTTCTTTGTTTATGTTTTTGAAAAATAGATGACACGTTCTTACATGTTAGCGTAATAACCCTCTTGGGGGCCGGAGGAGAGTCTTGACTTACGTAGTATCTGTCTATCTGGACTTAACCTGTCGACTATTTTCTTCTCTTACTCTCTCATTCCTCTTTTTCTTTACCGAAGGGACTTACAATGGACCTCATTGGTCTCCGAGTGGAGATGCGCATAGCCCTTCTTAACCTAACCTTATGATTACAAAATATAATTATCTCGTCGATACGGATACACTGTGGTAAATCAGGATAGAACCAACACATTTAAAAATAAAAAAAACTGTATAAATTTAAAATAATTATAGAATAAAAAAAATTTGCTGTGCAGAAAAATAATTAATACTTCCAATGACAATCTAAACACAAGTATAGTATGACAATGGATTACAACGGTTTTTTTTTTTTTTTTTTTTTTTTTTTTTTTTTTGTAGTCAAGTATAAAATCCTTCATTTATTTTTTGGTTCAACTGAATAGAACCACTTGCACTTTTAACTAAAATCAGAAGGCCATTTTGATAAAGTATTATCACAACCAAATGAAATTCAAATTTCGGTTTGTGAAAGCAGTTTTCGAAATCAATATGTGAAGAAAAAGTTCTTTAAATTCGTCGGAAATGATTTAGATTAATGTTTACCATTCTGAAAGGTATTCCTTCCGTGAAATCGCTAGAAAAATCGGACGAAGTCATAATGAGGTAATGACTTACATAAAAATCCCAAAACATATAATAAAAATTACAGAGGAGGTACTTGCGCGGCTCTAACACCACAGGACAAGCGGAAAATTCTTCGAATCGCCTCAAATTCAGCCCATTATACGTCTAAAATTAAACATTAAGCAGGAGTTAGTGCAAGTAAACCAACAGTTCGTCGCGTTATTTTAAGTAGTGAACATTTACAGCGAAAGCTAAAGAAAAAACCTTCATTAAATGCAATCCGTCAACGGGAGCGCCTTGGATTTGCCAAAGATCATATGACATGAAATGTGCAAAGACAACTAAGTGATAAGGATTGGCGAAAAGTCTTTTTTTCGGATGAAAAAGTTGAATTTGGATGGCCCCGATGGCTACAACTTTTATTTTCACAATATGCGTAAAGATGAAAAATTGTTGAGCCGCCACCACAGCAGTGAGGGGGGCTGCAGTTTCATACTACGGCACTATTGATCTTGGACCGGAAATTATTACAAACCCCAATTGGAACAAACATTCCCTAAACTTAAAGATATTTTTGGACCACTAGAGTGGACTTATCAACATGCTAATGCACCGATACACACGCCAAAATATTGAGACCTTAAACTGGCCGCCCTATTCACCCGACCTAAACCTTATAGAAAATGTTTGTGGCTGGCTAACACGTACGGTATATGAAGGAGGAAAGCAGTACGAAACCAAGGATGAACTTATTGTTGGAATAAAGGCTGCATGGGGTGCAACATCTCTCGACTATTAAAAATCTCTATACGAATCAATGAAAAATATAATTTATGAAGTTATTGTGAATAACGGTAAATTTACGCATTATTAAATTAATATTTACAAAAAAAAATTAAAATAAAATAAATTTTCAATAACAAAAATCATGTACATAGCTGGTTCTATTCTGTTGAACCGAAAGATAAATATAGAGTTTTATACTAGACTACAAAACAAAAATACCGTTATAATCCATTGGCATACTATTTTTTGCGTTTAAATTGTCATTGGAAGTATCAATTATTTTTCTGCACAGCAAACTTTTGTTATTCTATCCGTATTTGCAATTTATACATTGTTTTTATTTAAAAATGTGTTGGTTCTATCCTGATGAACCACAGTGTATAACCTATTTTGCCAATATATTTTCGTGAACTACGAATTCACGAACTTCCTAAAGAATCCTAAAGCATTATTCGCCCCAAAGGCGGTTTTTCAATGTCTTTCTCCCTCGGTTTAATTAGATGAAATCCAGTTTTAAGGACAAAACTGAGAATTTTTTTCCCCCAATTGTGCAATCACCTGATTTGTTTCGGGAATAGGATAAGCGGTCAGCCACTGTAACCATATTCCATTCAATATTCGATTTAATTTTTTCGACTCTACCCATACTGGTGAGTTGTATGGTTATTTTGAGGGTCTTATAATTCCCTGATCTAAAAGTTCCTTTATCTGATTTTCAACCTCATCTATGAGATGCATGGGGTATGGGTAGGATCTACAATAGACAGGGACATCGGTGATGGTTCTTATTTCAACTTAAACATCCGACGTGACCATTAAGAATCATGCAATTTCTTGCAGTGTGGAAAACTGCAAACATCTATTTTTAAGGCCGCGTTAGCCGACCCTAAATGTAGAAATGTAAATGTAATGTAAACAGCTGATCGTTTCTCTTATATGGAAGGCAATACAAATGCTTAACTGACTGTAATGTCACTTAACTGTAACGTACCAACCTGTAGAAAATAGATTTTCATTACGAGGTTACGTGACAGTTGTAGACAGTGATGGGCTGCTTGTATTTTAAATGGAATGCGGGTAAATTCAGTCTTTTTCTTTGGTACTTTTTTCAGTAATAATATTTGTGGAATTATGACAAAATAATTTACAAATATATATTATTATTATAATTTATACAAATATATGCACAAACAATAAAAACTGTGGTTTTTATTGGTATCAAAATCTAGTTTTGTGTAAGCACATTTTCAAAATAATGTAAGTAAACGTCTATGTATGTGCTATAATACCTCTTTGTTAATTCTATAATATAAATAACAAATATTAAATTATTTATGTATTTATACATACAAGATATACATTTTTAATATCATTTAAATCACTTGGTACTTTTCCTACAAAGCGGTCACCATTTGAACATTTTAAATTCCCATCACAGTGTGTGTTGTTTTATGTATACTAACGCTTCTTTGTTTATGTTTTTGAAAAATAGATGACACGTTCTTACATGTTAGCGAAATAAGACTCTTGGGGGCCGGAGGAGAGTCTTGACTTACGTAGTATCTGTCTATCTGGACTTAACCTGTCGACTATTTTCTTCTCTTACTCTCTCATTCCTCTTTTTCTTTACTGAAGGGACTTACAATGGACCTCATTGGTCTCCGAGTGGAGATGCGCATAGCCCTTCTTAACCTAACCTTATGATTACAAAATATAATTATCTCGTCGATACGGATACACTGTGGTAAATCAGGATAGAACCAACACATTTTAAAATAAAAAAACTGTATAAATTTAAAATAATTATAGAATAAAAAAAATTTGCTGTGCAGAAAAATAATTAATACTTCCAATGACAATCTAAACACAAGTATAGTATGACAATGGATTACAACGGTTTTTTTTTTTTTTTTTTTTTTTTTTTTTTTTTTGTAGTCAAGTATAAAATCCTTCATTTATTTTTTTGGTTCAACTGAATAGAACCACTTGCACTTTTAACTAAAATCAGAAGGCCATTTTGATAAAGTATTATCACAACCAAATGAAATTCAAATTTCGGTTTGTGAAAGCAGTTTTCGAAATCAATATGTGAAGAAAAAGTTCTTTAAATTCGTCGGAAATGATTTAGATTAATGTTTACCATTCTGAAAGGTATTCCTTCCGTGAAATCGCTAGAAAAATCGGACGAAGTCATAATGAGGTAATGACTTACATAAAAATCCCGAAACATATAATAAAAATTACAGAGGAGGTACTTGCGCGGCTCTAACACCACAGGACAAGCGGAAAATTCTTCGAATCGCCTCAAATTCAGCCCATTATACGTCTAAAATTAAACATTAAGCAGGAGTTAGTGCAAGTAAACCAACAGTTCGTCGCGTTATTTTAAGTAGTGAACATTTACAGCGAAAGCTAAAGAAAAAACCTCCATTAAATGCAATCCGTCAACAGGAGCGCCTTGGATTTACCAAAGATCATATGACATGAAATGTGCAAAGACAACTAAGTGATAAGGATTGGCGAAAAGTCTTTTTTTCGGATGAAAAAGTTGAATTTGGATGGCCCCGATGGCTACAACTTTTATTTTCACAATATGCGTAAAGATGAAAAATTGTTGAGCCGCCACCACAGCAGTGAGGGGGGCTGCAGTTTCATACTACGGCACTATTGATCTTGGACCGGAAATTATTACAAACCCCAATTGGAACAAACATTCCCTAAACTTAAAGATATTTTTAGACCACTAGAGTGGACTTATCAACATGCTAATGCACCGATACACACGCCAAAATATTGAGACCTTAAACTGGCCGCCCTATTCACCCGACCTAAACCTTATAGAAAATGTTTGTGGCTGGCTAACACGTACGGTATATGAAGGAGGAAAGCAGTACGAAACCAAGGATGAACTTATTGTTGGAATAAAGGCTGCATGGGGTGCAACATCTCTCGACTATTAAAAATCTCTATACGAATCAATGAAAAATAGAATTTATGAAGTTATTGTGAATAACGGTAAATTTACGCATTATTAAATTAATATTTACAAAAAAAAATTAAAATAAAATAAATTTTCAATAACAAAAATCATGTACATAGCTGGTTCTATTCTGTTGAACCGAAAGATAAATAAAGAGTTTTATACTTGACTACAAAACAAAAATACCGTTGTAATCCATTGGCATACTATTTTTTGCGTTTAAATTGTTATTGGAAGTATCAATTATTTTTCTGCACAGACTGGTACCATATGAATTTCCGTTAGTATTGGACCTAAAATTCAAAATTAAATGTCCTGAGTGGACAAGAATCTATAAGGGGGATCTTTTTGGTTTTTTTTGTTTTTTAACTGGTACCTTTTTTAATTTTCGTTAATATTGGATCTACAAACATAAAATTAATCATGCAATGCCCTGAGTAATTGAGAATCTGTAAGGGGGGCTTTTTGGTACTTTTTGTTCTTTACCTGATACTTTTTGAATAACCGTTAAAATTGGAATTATAAACATAAGATTAAACATGCAAGTGCCCAAGTGAATAAGAATCTGTAAGAGTGGTTTTTTTTTTGGTACTTCTTCATACTGTATTGTTTACCAACAGGTACTTATTGAATTTTTGTTAGTATTGCATCTACAAACATAAATTTAAAAAGGAAAAAACGTTGAATGAATGAGCATCTGTAAGAGGCGCTTTTTGGTACTTTTTGTGCTTTATCTGGTACTTTTTGATTCGCTGTTAATATTAGACCTAGAAACATTAAACTAAACATGCAAGTTCCTGAGTGAATGAGTATCTGTAAGGGGGATTTTTGGTACTTTTGCTTTCTCTAACTGGCACTTTTTTAATTAAAGTAGTACTTTTTTAATTTAATACTTATTGTTGTTCATTAAATAAAAAAACAGGTGTCTGGTACTATTTTGAAATTTGGCTCTTTAAGGGAGTAAAAGGATAAAACCTGTGTTTTTTTAATTTTTTGTCCCCCAACTATCGTTTAAATCAATGCAGATAGAAATAAAAATTATATAAAATTCGTAACTTATCTTAAAAATCCAAATGCAAATTTGGTACTTTTTCGAAATTCGGACGTTTAAGTTTTTTTTATTATATGAATATAAAATACAAAACATGTAAAAAAAATTTTCTTATTTAGCATGGAAGTTGTAATGTATTAATTAAAGCTATTTGTTACTTAAATGTAAAAAATAAAATAAAAAAAAAAAAATTTAAGAAACGCTTTTCTTTACCTTAATATATTGATCAGTTGTGAACACAAAATGAATATGAATAATAAAAAACTCGACGAAAAGTCAAAAAATAAGAACATTTCAAACAACATAAACTTTTAAATCATAGTGGAAAAAATCTGACATATCCCTAAAAGAAAAGAGTGGGGCGCGTTGTTATGAAACAAAATGCTCAATTATTGAAAATTCGTTGCTTTAAATATGATTAATTGTATTTCTTTCGGTCTGAAATATTAAAATGTGTTCATCGCAGTCATGTTTTTTTAAGTTTAGGTTGGTATGGGCGCCCCACGCTTTTCTTTAAGGGATGTGTGAGATTTTTTCCACTTTGATTTAAAAGCTTATGTTGTTTGAAATGTTCTTTTTTTTGACTTTTAGTCGATTTTTTTAGTATTCATATTCATTTTGTGTTCACAACTGATCAATATATTAAGGTAAGGAAAAGCGTTTCGTAAAATTTTTTGTTTTTTTATTTTATTTTAAATAAGGAGTAAACGGGTAAAAACTGTATTTTGAAACTTTTTTGTTACGTCATCTATCTTATAAGCCAATAAACATTAAAATAATAAATATATCACATTCATAACTTATCGTACTTAATTCTGTTATTTTTTTTCAAAACATATTTCTTCATCTACCTATATGATATAAAAATGTAAAGTTAGGCTGATTCATCGTTGCACGTCCTAAACGCCTGAAGCTAAAATGTTGAAATTTGCCCGGGAGGTTGGCCTCTCGCTAAATCGATTCCCTAGGATGTAAGTTTTGCAAATGTTTATGGTTAGAGGTTGAAAAAGCTAAAATCGGATAAATTCCCTTACCTCATGTTCATTAAAAAACTAAGCGGATAGGTATCTGGTAGTTTTTTGAAATTCTTCCCTTTTGGGGAGTAAACGGGTAAAACCTGTATTTTAAAACTTTTTTGCCACGCCATCTATCTATTAAACCAATTAACATTGAAATAAAAAATATCACATTCGTAACGTATCTTAAAAATACAAATATGGTAAATTTTCGAAATTCGAACGTTTAAGCGGTGAAAATCCTATTTACATTTTGTACCTTTTATAAAGTTAAAACCTAGAAACATAAGCTTTGGCGTAAAAATATGTGCACGAAAGAAAAGGAGACGCTAACGAAGTAGCGGGTTTAATGCTCGTATACTATATTTTTTTTTTTTTTTTTTGCAGTATTTATTTATTGAATCTTCATATATTAAATATGAACTAACAATAATTAATCAAATCTTATCCTAATATTTACTTAATGTCCTGCCAGTGCCAGACAAAAAGATTTAGTCATCACGGTTTCTGTTCACATATGTAGGTGTTTATCGCTCATCTGATTGGGTGAGTGCTGCAGTGTCTCTTCTCCTTAATCGAGTGTGGCCGCCATAATTTAAAATATTTCGAGCTAAGGGATTTGGGTGCAGTTCCAGCCTTTTTAAATATTTTACTGCATATTTCGTTATCATAGTTTTTACCAATGGCACATTGAGATCCTTGTGGATATTTGAGTTCTTGACGTACCAGGGGGCGGCTGTTATTATTCGAAGAAGTTTATTTTGGCGCCTTTGAATTTTTTCGATGTTAGAAGCCGAGGCAGTGCCCCATAACTGAATACCGTAGCACCAAATTGGCTTTAAGATAGAGTTGTAAAGTAGAAGTTTGCAATCGAGACTAAGAACAGAATTTCTTCCAATGAGCCAATAAATTTGAATTGCTTTTAGTTTCATTTGAGTTAATTTTGCTTCTATGTGCCATTTCCACGTTAAACGCCGATCTAGATGTATACCGAGGTATTTTACATGCGAGTGTTGGGGTATTATTTGATTATTGATTTTAATAGGGGGGCATGTTTCCCGACGCAATGTGAATGTTATATGTGCGCATTTTTGCTCATTGATCTTTATCCTCCATTGTTTTAACCACCTTTCCAGTTCAAATATGTGATCCTGTAAGTAACGAGATGCTTCTTGACAGTTTTCATGTACGCTTAGGAAAGCTGTGTCATCCGCAAATGTTGAGGTTTGTGTGTAGCTGTTTGTTGGCATGTCCGAAGTATAAATTAAGTACAATAGAGGGCCCAGGATGCTGCCTTGTGGGACTCCAGCGTTAACTGGCTGAGGAGAACTTAAAAAATCGCCTTCTTTAATAATAAATTGACGACCGACTAAGTAGCTTTCTAACAGCTTGTGTATGTTTGCTGGCAAGTTTTGCTGCAATTTCAGTAGTAAACCTTCATGCCAGACTTTATCAAAAGCTTGAGACACATCGATGAAGAGTGCTGAGCAATATTTTTTTTCTTCAAAGGCTTTTCTTATTACATTTACTATTCGATGAGTTTGTTCAATTGTGCTATGCTTTCTTCTAAACCCAAATTGATGATTAGGAATACATCTATTTTCATTTAAAATCTGCGTTAATTTTGCCACTAGTAGTTTCTCAAATAGCTTTGAAATATTAGATAATAAGCTAATAGGCATATATACTATATTTGACATTAATATCTAACCCTTCTAACTAATTATATCTATTGACAGAGTTATATTAGTCTCTGTCGATATTATGAACATATCAAGACTTGCCCTTTCTGTAATTACTCTGACCAATCAGAATGTTGGATTTTGTCGACTTTTTTTTTGATTGAGTAGTTTACTTTCATTCTTATGTGTTCTTATTCCAATTGATAAATGCCGTTATTTCATCTAGTAGATTACCCTTCTCTACACTACACCCTTACCGATAAGAGAAAAATTAGGGGTGTAATTTTCCTTGATGTATTCATAGTGCCGTCAATATTATCTTATAATAAATTAATTTATAAAGTAATATCCTGAATGTCTATTACCATGAAGTATTTAGTATTTTATATATGTACTAATTTATTAATTCTTAATGCTATATAAGGTTTTAGTTGATTATTATGGAATTCCTTTTCAATTCCGTTGTAGTCTATTATAGTATTCCGTTATAGTACACCGTTACTCCTAATTATTTTATATGGGCTTTGGTTTTTTCTTATTTTCCACTTTTATTAAAACTAAATCTCCTATATTTAAATTTACACTATTGCTATATCTTCTGTCTAGAACTCTTTTATCCTTTACCTTAGTTAAAAGTTTCTTAATTCTCTTCAAAGAATATTGTAACTTTTGTTGCAGTTCTTTGTCATAATCATCATAATTGTATATTTTATCTTCTTTATTGTTATGAATGTTTGATGGTAAGCTCATGGCAATTTACCATATCGCACTTAATCAACAAGAGGGTATTAACTCAAAATTTAAACATTTTCAGTAGAAGCAAAACAATTTTTAATTTAACATTGAAGGCATATGGAAATGAATTTTAAAACCAACCGTTTCATTACCAAAAAGTATACAAAATAGCAAGATATTTTTACAGCGGGCAGATAAGAATATAGCGTGTAGATTTTTTCGAAAAAGTGGAAAAATAAAAATTTTGAGATAATACCCTCTTGTTGATTAAGTGCGATATATTAATTCAAATGGTGTGTAACCAATTTACCATATATTAATTCAAAGTTTTGTCCTATTTCTCCCTTTAGGTTTTTCAAAATTTGGGAATTGTAAAATTGGTGGTTTCATTAGTTTATCTTTTAGGGTATCAAAAGCATTTTGGCATTAGTTTGCCAAAAAAATTTTACTGATTTTCTTAGTAGCATGTTTAAGTGTATTGCAATCGGTATGAATTTTCTATGATAGTTGCAGAATGCGACGAAACGTCTAACTTGGTCTGCATTTTTAGTTGTTGGGTAACCCTTTATAACTTCATATTTAGCTGGATCGGTTTTTACACCGTCTTCTAGTCTTAAAAAACAAAATTTCGTTGGATTAAGTTTCAGGTTGTATCTCTCTAATCTGTGCAGAACCTTGATAAGGTTTTGACTGTTATATTTAAAACTACATCCAAAAACAATAATGTAATCGACATAAAAAAAGCTTTTGAATCTAGCCCTGAAAGTGCTATGGCAAGCATTCTCTGAAAACTGTTAGATGAGATCTTCAATCCAAATGGTAATTTTTTAAATTGGTAGTGTCCCTGTTGTGTAGAGAAAACTGTAAATGGTCTTGAGTCTTTGTCCAACTGAATTTGGTGAAATAATGCACTGTAGCATTGCCGTATCATTTGTTGTGCTTAAAATTATATTGTGTGTCATTCCGATTTTGGTGCTATTGAATTACTTAAAAAGACCACCTTTTATGTCATTATTAAGTATTACGAGATCTTCAGTAAGGTTTAATTTCAATGGTTGTATAATTTCTGTTCGTGGTGGTATTTTTAATGTATCGAATGCTTTTGTTTGCATTGGCAGAATTATTTCATTGTTAGTAAATAAAGAAATTGTAAATGTCTCGTAGTCTATTTTGCTTAATTATTCTTTTAAAAAGTCTTTCCCCATTATTCCGTCTGTTTCTCTTTTGAAATTGGCATCTACTAGATGGAATTTGTATTTGCATATCTCGTCTGCTAGTGATAGTTGAAGTTCACTTGTCCCTAATGAATGTATTTATTCTCTAGTGATGCCAGTTAAATTGCATCTGTTCTCTATATTTAATGGTTCATCATCAGAAATTATTCTAGTGCGACATAATGATACGTCGGTTCCTGTGTCGATAAGAAATATTAATTGTTCATTATTGTATCTAGCGATTATGAAATTTGTATTATTTTTAGAAATCTTGTATACTCTTAATTTTGGTTGTCCGGAATATCCAAGTGTTCAGAGCATACCTCGTTTCCCTCGTCTTGTACCGTACGTATATATCTTCTGTTGTTGTTCCCGTAATTGTAGATACTACTGATTCTGTTGGAACTGAAACTATTATTGGTGTTATTTCTGTAGGTTCCATTGATACTGCTGTTTCTAGGAGTTTTATTATTATTGAAATTTTTGCATCTAGAGCAATTATTGATATTTGAATTTATGAATATTTGAAGATGCTATTTCTATTGTAACTTATGGCTCTGTTGAAATATACATTGCTGCCATCATTTCTATTAAAAAAACTATTGTTCCATTGTTATGCTTGCACAGAAAAAATTATTCCCAAAAAATTTCGAAGAAAAGTTTGTTTGAAATAAAATTTAATTTCAGTAAATGCTTTTTATTGATCCAATAAATTATTTGTTTGAATTTTATTAAGAACAAAGCCAATGTTGACAACTTGTTAAAATCTTACAACTCTAAATGTAAATATAATATAATATATATATTTTTGTACAAAACCGATCTTAAAAACGTTGTGCTCAAATTATATTGTCAAGTAAACAACACTTGTTCAAAGTAACAAATACAAGAGTAAGCAAACTGTATAGAGTGGAAAATTCTAATTCATACAAAAAGTTAAAAGTAACATATGAAAAAAGTTTGTTTAGAAGAGATTGATGCGCACATATTAACATGGCACACTGTAAAAATGAGCATGATGCTAGGAATACAACTGGGGCGAACGACAATTTTTTGGCCGCGGATATTCGTCGCCAAAAATAAAAGACGTTTGTGTATATGGAAATGCACACAATCAGGGCACCGGTGAAAATTCGCCAGACGCTGCGAACTTTAAACAGATTTAATTCTAATTCTTACGACGGCGAACGACGAACAAATCAGTACCGGTTGGCCATTATGTTTTAAAAAGTTAAGTGTTTTAGTAAATAAAGTTACTTCATACTTTGGAAATTGTAAAATTTTTACCTTATAACATTTTAAATAAAAATAGAAAAAAAATAACTATAAAAAGTATTTATTTGTGATGTTTGTTTTATACCCCCTACCACCACTAGTGGTGAATGAGGGTATACTAAGTTCGTCAGTCCGTGTGAATCTTTTTTATTATACATTTAAGACCCCGTAAACTTCATATATTCTGGCTCCTTGAGTAGTTCTAAGTCGATTTAGCCATGCTCGTCTGTCTGTCCGTCTGTTGAAAACACGCTCACTCTCGAAAAAAGCAAAAGAAAAGAACAAACTTGATCTAAAATTGCTTGTAGTTATCCTAAGCAGTGTGTGATTAAAATCCAGCAACATCGGTTCTGTAGGATCAGAACTATGAATCAAAATGTAGAACCACCACCCTAAAAAAATTGATTAGTTTGATACAAAAACTAACATAAATGATGGAATAAGGCACGGAATTGTATAAAATAAATTTGCTTTATACAACTGGAAATCATACTGTTAAATTTCATGAAGATCGGTCTATAATTAACGATAGGCCCCATATAACCCTACTCGCGGGAAATAGTTTAGTACGCCAAAAACGTACTAAACAGTTTTATAGGACTAGAAATCACAGTGTATAATTTTTTGAAGATCGGTCCATAATTTACACTAGGCCTATATAAACACTACTCCCGGAAAACCATTTAGTACTCCTAAAACCGTAATAGATAATGCTATCATAATGAAATTCAGTACGTCACAGTTTTATCAGACGAGAAATCACACTGCCAAATTTCGTGAAGATCGCTCCATAATTTACCCTAGGCCCCATATAAACCCTACTCCCGGAAAACAGCTTAGTACTCCTAAAACCGTAATACATAATGCTATCATAATAACATTTGGTACATCACAATTTTATGTGATTAAAAACCACACTGTAAGATTTCGAGAATATCGGTCCATAATTTACTCTAGGCCCCATATAAACCCTACTTCCGAAAAACATTTTAGTACGCCTAAAACCGTATGGAATAATGCTATCATAATGAAATTCGGTACGTCCCAGTTTTATAGGACTGGATATCACTCTGCCAAATTTCGTGAAGATCGGTCAATAATTTACCATAGGCCCCAAATAAACCCTACTCCCGAAAATCGGTTTAGTACGTCTAAAACCCTAATCAATAACGCTATTACACTAAAATTTGGTTCGTCACAGTTTTATAAGACCTGAAATAACACTGTAAAATTTTTTGTAGATCGGTCCAGAATTTACACTAGGCCCCACATAAACCCTACTCCCGGAAAACCGTTTAGTACGTCTAAGCCCGTAATAAATAATGCTATAATGCAATTCCGTACGTCACAGTTTTATAGGACGAGAAATCACACTGCCAAATTTCGTGAAGATCGGTCCATAATTTACCCTAGTTTATTGCGCCTAAAACCAAATAAAGCCCACTTTGGGAAAATAATTAAATTCGCCTAAAACCATAACAGATATACATAGATATTGCGGTAACATTTCTTCCAACTTAGATTCATATGGCCAGAAAAAATATGCAATGTTGTGAAAATCACTGTCCACACTATAACTTATTACACTGCTGTATTAAAATGTATTCTAATTTATTTTTTGTAATACCAGAAATCAGTCTTCAGAAGTTTGGGATGATTGGTTCAGAATTTACCATAGGTCCAATACAAATTAACCTCCTAAAATCATTTAAGTTCGGCTAATACTCTTACGAATCATTATATTGTTACGTTACTGCCTTTTCCATAGCGTTTTTGGTTTATTTCCTTAATAAATCTCTTGAGTTCTTTTATTGCATCTTTAATAAAATAAATAAAACACTTTACTTATAGCTTGTACTATAAACTATTCACACCACTTTATTTAGAACTTAGTCACTTATACCACTAACACTTGCGATCTACACACTTAAATGTTCGTACTAATACTGATTATCGATGCCCACCTTCTCGAGTATTTATACTCTGTTCGCTGACATCTAGGTGGCTCCAGAACATTAGACGCTTTCGAAATGTCTGTAACAATTTCGAAATTTTTGGGCCATTCGTTCTTTTATTATCTTAACAGCTAATACACCGTCCGACAAAAAAAGAAAAAAATTGTTAGACACGAACCGGATGATAAAATTCTGAAACTATAAATTAAATGGAGAAAAACAACGTTAACGAAAAACAGTTTTTCTTTTCGTGATCCTGTGTCCTTTTTTAAGGACTTCAAATTTTCAAAGAAATAACTTTTCAAAAAATATTTTAAGATACTTCCGCTGATCCAACAATGCCAAATTATATGTCAAAAGAACAAGAAGAGTAGTAAAATATTTTGTATTATTTTTATTTAATCCTGTCAGGATCAAAAGATGTCAAAATTGTCCTTTAAAATATTTATCCTTTAATATCCTTTAAGATTGCCAATAAATTCCTTTAAAAAAAATAGTGTGTTAAAGACCCAAATATTTTATACTACATACCAAAATTTCATCCTCCTACCTTTTTGACTTAAGTGTTAATAAATATTTTAAAATTTTAAGCAGGTGATTTTTTTGTGGAATAAAAGCAAAATCAAACCAGTACTTTGTTCTTTTTGCGAAATACATGTAAACATTATTTTTCAACGGCAACAAGTTTCTTGGAACAATTCTTTTTCGTACGAAATAATATGAACATCACTTCTTTGAATGTGCTGTCGCGCTCGTTGAAGATAGACGTGTTTTCTAAGCTCGGCATACGGTTTATTTTTTTGAACAAATAAAGTATTAAAAAAAGTATATACAAGTAAAGAAAAAAAAAATACATGTATGTACATACATACATAAACACACATTTTTTATTCTCGGTGTTGATAATCAATAACAAATAAGAAGAGCAAAACTGTAAACAGTAAAAGAAAAAAAAAAAAAAAAAACTCTTATGAGTGCAAACAGTAGAAATGCATATATCACAGTGAGTGTTAACCAAACAAATGCAGAAATAAAAAAAAGAATTGATGATAGCAAATACCTAACGGCTAAACCTATTACTCGCACGATTTAAGTTCTCGGACCGACAGGGAGGTAAAAAAAACACTTGTTTATCTTTTCACTGTTATAATAATGATTCCCTTTATTGTTATTCTTTTGTTTCTTATATAAAATAAAATATGCTTATTCTACTATAATAATTGAACTTATTAAATAAGTATTAAATTGTTTATTTTACTTCCTATTTGCTGATTTATTAATTTTGACATTTTGGTTTACTTTCTTATTTTTACTTCCTACTTGCTGATTATTAATTTTAACATTTTTATTTAGCTTGTTCTTATTTTAGGTTTATTGACATTTTGGTTTACTTTCTTATTTCTACTTTCTACTTGCTGATTATTAATTTTTAGTTTAACGTTCTTTTGTTTATTTTTATTTTAGGTTGAATTAATAGTGTTTTGCTTATGCAGCTAGTTAATGTATTGTTGTTATTGTTGTGTATGTGCTAACTCTGTCTTGGTGGTTTTGGTGGTGGTAGTGTTGTTGGGTTCATACCTGGGTATGTAACTCCTCCCCCCTTACACATTATTATTATATTATAATATGTTATGTTCATTAACTAGTGCATACGGCATTACATTGATAAATTTTGTATGGTTTACTGGCAAGGGTATAATTTGAGTTAGTTCATAAGTAATATTTTCTACGATAAGTATTTTTATATTAAAAATTATATTTGTATCATTATAATATGCCTTTAAGCTTAAAAGTTCATACAATTGATCATTATGTAGCTGTTTATGATTTCAATTTCTTGGTTACTTAATATTGTTTTAGAAATAATATTTAATCTGGCTAATAATATAGTTTCTGAAATTTCTGTTATGTGATTTTGTAATATGTCTAAATTATAGTTAATTTGATTAATATATTGTATTTCTTCAATTGAATCTTCTTCTTTTTGTATTCTATTACTTAGCATACGAGAGTTAGTGTTAATGTACCGTTGAATATTATCTTGCTGTATATTGATGTGTGTATATTGATCTGTGTATTTAGTAAGTTAGTGTTCTGTAAGTTGTCAGTTATTTGGTCGTTTTGTTTCTTTAGTTGTTCTATTTGTTGGTTGATTTCCTGTGCGTCTGTTGCGTCGAGATTTCCTGTTATAAATTTGATTGCTGTTCCGAGTCCGTTTATTAGTCCTCTCTTAGTTCTATGTGGTAGTAAATTATGTATTTTGTTCAGTAATTCAGTGGCTTTTAATTTTGTTGTAGATATGGCGTTGGTGTAAGAAGATTCTCTTAAAGTTATTAAGTGTATTGATTATATTTTCAATTGACCCCAAATATTGGTTGGTATCAATAATATGAATTATGTTATTGTAGCCTTTGATGATTCTGGCGTTACCTAGTTTTAGTTGAGGTAGTCCGTTGTTGTTCTCGAGGTCATTAATTTCTATGAGTTGGCAGATTGTTGTGGTGATCCTGAAATCATTCGTTTATATTTCTTTCTTAGTTTAATTCTAGCTTTGTGGATTTTCCTATTGTCTGTTGTTAGAAGGGCAATGTTATTATCTCTTTGTGTTTTGTGCTTTGAAAACCTATTTGTTAATTTGTTCCTACGACATTCTTTCCTAAAAATGATTTCGCCTATGTTTTTGGTTTGTGGTTCTGTTCTATTCCTGTTAAGTTTTGTTGTTCTAATTTCCTTAAGTTGGTCTACTTTTTGTTTAATAAGAGGGTATAAAGTGTCTTGAAATTCCCTAAGTTTGTCCAAGTATTCATGTTCATTGTTGAATTGAACTGTTTGTTCAAATTTGTACGTTTTACCGAAGAATAATTCGTATGGAGTGAGTTTAGTGCTTGAATGTATTGAATTATTATATGTGATTAATGTTTCTTTAAGAATTTCGTTATGGTTTATTCCTACTCGTCTTTCTTTCTTTGTTGTTATTATGATTCGGTAGATCTCTGTCAATGTAGAGTGAAGTCTTTCTACTGGGGAATTGCTAGTAGTTTGCTGAAATGAAGTTATGTGCTGTTCTATATGTTGCTGTCTGCAAAAATCTTTGAATATGCTTGCTGTGAATTCTACTCCTTGATCACATACAACTTTTTTTGGAACTCCAAAAAGAGCTATGAAATCTTTGAAAGATCTAAGAACACATATGCTTGTTTTAGCTTGGAGAGTGTATGCCCATGCGAATTTTGAGAATTTGTCGGTTATTGTGAGGATCTGTTTGTGTGCTATTGTGTAGATGTCAATGTGGATAATGTCTAAGGGTTTGCATGGTGTTTCTGTTTTTTGCAATAGCGGTTTCTGGGGTCTTCTGTCGTATTTTAAGATTTCGCATTTGTTGCAGTTATTTATGATTTCACTGATTTTTTTCTGCATAAATGGGAAGTAGTACGTTCTCTTTAGATGCCAATGTGTTTCATTTTCGTTGGCTTCTGCGTAGTGATTTGATTGTTATCCTTTTGGTTTGGGTTTTTTCCTTTTGTTGAGGCTTCGTTTGTCTCGAGTTTTAAAGTTGATTGTTCTCCAGTTGTCTCGGGTTGTTAAGTTGATTGTCTCGAGTTGTTAAGTTGATTGTTCTCCAGTTGTCTCGGGTTGTTAAGTTGATTGTATCGAATTGTTAAGTTGATTGTTCTCCAGTTGTTAAGTTGATTGTTCTCCGGTTATTAAGGATCAAAAATCCATCCGTGGTGTTTTAAGTTGGTGTTACTGGTTATTTACGGATTTTCACTTCCACTTTTTACTGTTTTTATATCAATAATTTTATTTCTAACACACGGATAACCGGGCTACCGACTGCGCCATTTAAGTTCTCGGACCGACAGGGAGGTAAAAAAAAACACTTGTTTATCTTTTCACTGTTATAATAATAATTCCCTTTATTGTTATTCTTTTGTTTCTTATATAAAATAAAATATGCTTATTCTACTATAATAATTGAACTTATTAAATAAGTATTAAATTGTTTATTTTACTTCCTATTTGCTGATTTATTAATTTTGACATTTTGGTTTACTTTCTTATTTTTAATTCCTACTTGCTGATTATTAATTTTAACATTTTTATTTAGCTTGTTCTTATTTTAGGTTTATTGACATTTTGGTTTACTTTCTTATTTTTACTTCCTACTTGCTGATTATTAATTTTAAGTTTAACGTTCTTTTGTTTATTTTTATTTTAGGTTGAATTAATAGTGTTTTGCTTATGCAGCTAGTTAATGTATTGTTGTAATTGTTGTGTATGTGCCAACTCTGTCTTGGTGGTTTTGGTGGTGGTAGTGTTGTTGGGTTCATACCTGGGTATGTAACTCAGGCGATCCCTTTCACCGTCTGTATTTAATAACACGGTTGATACAATAACAAATATAAAACCTGCTAGCGTTGCCTCAACAGCAAAAACAATTTTAATTAGTGATGTAAATATTAACCCCCAATCAGGCATAATAGAAAACTCAGTATCACCTTCGGTGACTAATAATACGGTTGATCTTAATACAATAAAAAATATAAAACCTGCAAGCGGTGCCTCAGCGGCAAAAACGATTTTAATAAGTGATGAAAATATTACCCCCAAATCAGGCATGATGGAAAACTCAGCTCCACAAGTAAAAAGTGCTCAAAAGCCTCCAGTACAAGTAGGTATTGATAGGTACATAACAGTGCTTTAACGGGGTCGCAGCCCAACCTCCTCAGCAGTTGCTTCGGTCTCAAAAGTCTTAAAAGATGGTACAGCTGATAGAACAAGTTCACAAAATCGTTTTGCAATTCTGGATGAGGAATCCCCGGAAGCACAAAACGTTATCAAATCTTCTAAGCCACCGCCGATATATCTTAGAGAGCAAAACTCAAATAAATTAATAAAGAATTTGATCTCGGTAATAGGTGAAAATTCTTTTTATGTAGCTGCAATAAAGCGGGGTAGTATTAATGAGACAAAAATACAAGTTAATCGTGAAGAAGATTTTCGTAAGGTAATAACTAAATTTGAAGGCCTTAATAAGAATTTTTATACATATCAACTGAAGAGCAGTAAAGGTCTTCAGGTAGTAATTAAGGGCATTGACTCATGCGTGGACCCAGGTGAGATAAAAACGTTTTTAGAAGAGAAGGGCTTCAAAATAAAAAATGTAATAAACATTAAAAATAGAGAAAAAAAATCCCCAGCCACTATTTCGAGTGGAGTTAGAACCCGGCGACATTAAGCTTAAAAAGAACGAAACGCATCCCATTTATAATCTTAAATATATCCTGTATAGAAAAATAACAATAGAGGAGCCGCACAAAAGGAATGGTCCCGTGCAATGTTTTAACTGCCAAGAATTTGGTCACACTAAGGCATATTGTCATTTAACCCCTGTTTGCGTCGTATGTGCGCTCGGTTGGACCGAAACCTAATACCCCTCAAATGCAGGCAACAAATCAAATCAAGTTTACATTAATGACGTTCAGGTACCGCAGCCTAGTAATAACAGAACATCCTACGCTAACGTCCTAAAATCAAACCATATGCCAATGCAAGGTGAGTTGCCAAATAATGATGAAACTCCAGTTTCTAACTTAAGTCGTCTAGAGAAAACCATGGAAACATTAGTACAAACAGTAAATAACTTTACAAACACAATGGGTAATATGATGCAGGAAATGTTAAGAATGCAATCGATGTTATTGCAAGCTGTACTAAACAAGCCATGAACTGTTTAAAAATTTGCTTTTGGAACGCAAACGGCATCCGCCAACATAAAAATGAACTAGAATACTTCCTTAAAAATAAACAAATTGATGTTATAATGGTTTCTGAAACCCATCTGACCTCAAGAAACACGTTTAAAATCAATGGTTATATATTATATGATACCAAGGACCCTAGAGACAGAGCTTGTGGCGGTTCTGCCATTTTGATAAAGAACCGAGTAAAACACTACTTAATGAGTGATCATCGTGAAGATTATCTCCAAGCAACAAACATTTGCGTTGAGGAATTAAATCGAACCAATGTACTTTCATCATTATACTCCCCACCTAGATTTTCATAAAGCCAATATAATAAATATTTCAAATCATTAGGACCCTGCTTCCTGGCTGCTGGCGATTATAACGCTAAACACACTTTCTGGGGGTCACGACTTATTACACCTAAGGGTCGTGTTTTGTTTAACACAATTTGTAAAATGTACCTAAATGTGGTCGCGAGCGGACAACCAACATATTGGCCTACTGATCAGCAAAAAGTTCCAGATGTCATAGATTTTGGCGTGGTTAATAACATCCCCATAGAGACGATTCATGTGGAAGCGTCCCTAAAATTATCTTCCGATCACACACCTACAATTGTTACTATAATGAATCCAAATAGAATCGTATCTCCGTCTGGTTACTTATCGACATCAGCCTCACAAATAAATTGGTTAAAATATAAAAAATATCTGAGTGCCCATTGCACAGAAAATATTCCGCTTAGCACACCGGAGAACGTGGATCTCGCTATTGTTTATTTTGACAGTTATCTCAAACTAGCTGTTCAACATTCCAGCATAACCCTCAAAAAAAAACAAAATCATATATTCTACAGATGTCGAGCGTCTATTGACTGAAAAAATGAGAGTTCGAAGAGAGTGGCAGTTGCACAGATCCCCCAACTTAAGACTTTATTAAAAGAGTGCACAAAAAGGCTGAGAAAGTTACTGCAGTCTCAGAAAACGGCTTCCCTGGAAAAATATCTTAAGGGACTTGATGCAACTCCACAATCAGACTACTCATTATGGCGTGCAGCTAGAAGCCTCAATAGACCTGTTATCTCTAAGCCACCATTGAGAAACTTGAATGGAAGCTGGGCAACAAATGATATTGAAAAAGGAAATCTGTTTGCTAATCATCTGAAAAATGTATTTACCCATAATATATTTCACGATATAGCAGTCGATTTACCGCCTGTAAATGTTAGAGCAGCTATTCCCCTAAGATTCGAGTTCAGAGAAATCGAAAAGGCTATTTGTGATTTAAACACCAAGAAGGCACCCGGTATTGATAAGATCAGTAATAAAATGCTTTTGGAGCTCCCAAGTACAGCAAAGAAAATTATTTTTTTTATTTTTAATGCTATTTTACGCCTTCAATACTACCCTTAGAAATGGAAGGTTTCCTTAGTAACCATGATACCAAAGCCAGGAAAGGATCACACAAAAGTTGAGTCATACAGACCTATTAGCTTATTATCTAATATTTCAAAGCTATTTGAGAAACTACTAGTGGCAAAATTAACGCCGATTTTAAATGAAAATAGATGTATTCCTAATCATCAATTTGGGTTTAGAAGAAAGCATAGCACAATTGAACAAACTCATCGAATAGTAAATATAATAAGAAAAGCCTTTGAAGAAAAAAAATATTGCTCAGCACTCTTCATCGATGTGTCTCAAGCTTTTGATAAAGTCTGGCATGAAGGTTTACTACTGAAATTGCAGCAAAACTTGCCAGCAAACATACACAAGCTGTTAGGAAGCTACTTAGTCAATTTATTATTAAAGAAGGCGATTTTTTAAGTTCTCCTCAGCCAGTTAACGCTGGAGTCCCACAAGGCAGCATCCTGGGCCCTCTATTGTACTTAATTTATACTTCGGACATGCCAACAAACAGCTACACACATACCTCAACATTTGCGGACGACACAGCTTTCCTAAGCGTACATGAAAACTGTCAAGAAGCATCTCGTTACTTACAGGATCACATATTTGAACTGGAAAGGTGGTTAAAACAATGGAGGATAAAGATTAATGAGCAAAAATGTGCACATATAACATTCACATTGCGTCGGGAAACATGCCCCCCTATTAAAATCAATAATCAAATAATACCCCAACACTCGCATGTAAAATACCTCGGTATACATCTAGATCGGCGTTTAACGTGGAAATGGCACATAGAAGCAAAATTAACTCAAATTAAACTAAAAGCAATTCAAATTAATTGGCTCATTGGAAGAAATTCTGTTCTTAGTCTCGATTGCAAACTTCTACTTTACAACTCTATCTCAAAGCCAATTTGGTGCTACGGTATTCAGTTATGAGGCACTGCCTCGGCTTCTAATATCGAAAAAATTTAAAGGCGCCAAAATAAACTTCTTCGAATAATAACAGCCGCTCCCTGGTATGTCAAAAACTCAAATATCCACAAGGATCTCAATGTGCCATTGGTAAAAACTATGATAACGAAATATGCAGTAAAATATTTAAAAAGGCTGGAACTGCACCCAAATCCATTAGCTCGAAATATTTTAAATTATGGCGGCCACACTCGATTAAGGAGAAGAGACACTGCAGCACTCACCCAATCAGATGAGCGATAAACACCTACATATGTGAACAGAAACCGTGATGACTAAATCTTTTTGTCTGGCACTGGCAGGACATGAAGTAAATATTAGGATAAGATTTGATTAATTATTGTTAGTTCATATTTAATATATGAAGATTCAATAAATAAATACTGAAAAAAAAACTTCTTTCGCACGAAAATCAAAACAACAGTTTTCTCATGTCAAATTTTTAACCCGAAAAATAAATGTAGTTCAACATACTTGGCAAATACGAACAGAGTACTAGGCTTCATATATATAAAGTTCAAATTAAAATATTAAAAAAATGTTTATTAATATACATAAAAGGTTTATTTAGAAAAGTGCATGTTTTTGGTTTGTCGTTTATGTAGACCAGTAGTATCACGACAAATTGACCAACAGTATTCGGCCAGCATATGGGCGTTATTTTTTCCACGGTACCGATTCTCAATTACGGCGAGGTCTTGATGGAATCTCTCCCCGTGTTCATCACTTAAGTCTCCTAAATTACTGGGGAAAAAATCCAGGTGGCTATGCAAAAAATGAATTTTAATTATGTTATTACAGATATTATTATGACATATTATTTATAATATTTTTATTTCTAATAAGAAGTGGATTAAACTAAAAAATGTACTTCATTAAATTTAACTATAAATTGATTTTAAAAAGCCAACTTTTCCATTATAAATAACATCTATTTTGATCTCCTTATAATGAATTTTCTCAATTGAATTTTTTTCACAATAAACAAATATTGTAAACAAAAATTTGACTCATATACATACATGTATATTTGTCTCCATATTAAGAATTATTTCAAAAAAAAAACTTCCTTAGCCCATACTTATAACGCTATACACGGAGCAAGAAGTTAATTTTAATTAGTTAATTTCTGAAAAATTTAAATAATAAGAATGAAAGAGTTTTTCAATTAAGAGTAGTATTGATAGCAGTCCCCGTATTCAATGAACGAAAATGTTGTACAACGAATCACTTATCCTAAAAAAATTCTATTAGTATTTAATAAAGCCATAAAAGGATTAACCCTAACAGTCTAATGTTGAAGAAGCTGATAGTCATACTTAATATAGGTTTTGCAATAGAGCAATTCCATATGAAAACGATCAAAATTGGCAAATTTTTGGACGACCCCTCTTCGATTTTAAAATAAATAGTCTCAATCGATTGCCCGGCAAAAAATAATGTACCTACATATTTTTTTTTTTTTTTTATAGTGACTGGTTTAGTGTACACCACTGTCATGTGACAAAATTGAAGAATTCTTCATAAGGGACCTCATTGAAAGTTGTTTAAAAAAAAACTACTAAAGCGATCGCAACGAGTGATAGCTCGTTGGAAAGGTATTGAATCAGGCTTTAATTGAAAAATTTAATTTTCCTAATTTTTCTTAGAAATTTACCTTTAAATTTTCCCAAGAAAATTAAATTTTCCGATTTTCCACAGAAGAATTCAAACAGTTTCATTTGAAATAAATAAACGGACACATAATTATGAGCTAAACTCTCCGCGACAACAACAAGGCTTACGGTCTGTAGTTCGTTATCTTCGTTTTTGAAATAAATGCAAAAAGGATGCACCGTGCACTGGTCGTTTGCCCAGTGATAAGCCTGAATTTCATCCTGAATGAGAAAAGTGTAATTCTCGGCAAAGTCGCTTATCACAATGAATTCATTTTGGGCTAATTTCTCCTTACTTTCCTTTAGAAATTTCGATTGCATCTCGGATATGAAATGGTGCGCCTTCAGTTCATTCAACTTGAATCCGAATTCCTCGATGAATTCCGGAATCTGCTTTACCACGGTCTCAAGGGAACATCTGCCGCTGCTAATTATCCACTGTTTGAAATGCACCTCCTGAATTAACAGCTGTTCAAACTTTTCCGCCAAATATTGCTCTAGCTCGTCAATCTTCGGACAATTGTCGCATTTGGACAGATGACAATTTTCCGTGGGGTATGCGCACAACGAATTCGACAGGAGATCCCCATATGTTTCAATTTCACCGTGAAATACTTTCAATTTCTTGTAGAAAAGAAAATTAATTTGATGTTTTGATGAAACATGCAAACGCAGACTGAATGCGTTCCCAATTTTTCTGCTGGGTATTTCTCATTGAACTGATGGTATGCTTCGGATAGATTACATAATAATAATCTGTGCTGCTTGTGTACTTTTTTTTCCATCTTCACGTGTTATAACATAGTCACGTGTACCTGGGCAGGCGCGGCTGTTGTCATCATTGCAGTAAAAATCTTGAATCAATTTCACCGTTGCTTCGCTTAGGGTCCTTGAGCCAAATTTCTTGGTGGGAGTCGGCAATATGCCCTTCTGTCGAACTAATTCTTTGCTTCTTCTCGCGATGTAAAAAGATGTTTGAAACTGTTCAGAAATCTTGCGTATAGACCATGATTGAGGCAGCACAGATAAAATGAGATATTTCTCCGGAAAAGTGGTCGCTAAATTGAATTTTCTTTTCAACTGCTCAATCATTTGTTTGCCGTCATCAACGTCATCTGCTTGACTGCATTCGTTATCAGAGCCTTCATCAAATATTGTCGCGATTGCACTCATAACCTTGCCTTTTTTTCTCTTTCCTGTATGTTTCACTTCGCAACTTTCTTTTTCTAATAGGCGTTTCACCTAAAGTGGTAATAGCCTCATTCAAAGGACTCAAAGACATATTGACCATCGGAATGTCTGCCTCACTATCAGATGAAACATTTTGTTCACTTGTCATTTCACTCTCGGATTGTGGCTGCATTTGTTTCAATGCAGCCAAATGAATGGGGCAAATGAATTCTGCTTCTTCACCGTATTGTATATTTAATTCATTCATGTATCGCTTCGAAACACCAGTTAATTTTAATACTTTTATCTTTTTCGAACGATGTCCACTCTTGTTAAACGGATTGCAGTAAAATTTATTCATTTTACTTTAAATTGTCTTTACAGCTTCACTCTTTACTTTACAAAAAAAAAACACTTTAACACTTTCACGTTTAGTATTCAACTGAAATTTGACTCAGAGTGTGTGAAGTATTTATATTTATTTTTTGGTAAAAAATAGGTAAAAAAAAATAAGCGATATTTGCTTTAGTTGAAGTAGTCCGTTGTTGTTCTCGAGGTCATTAATTTCTATGAGTTGGCAGATTGTTGTGGTGATCCTGAAATCATTCGTTTATATTTCTTTCTTAGTTTAATTCTAGCTTTGTGGATTTTCCTATTGTCTGTTGTTAGAAGGGTAATGTTATTATCTGTTTGTGTTTTGTGCTTTGAAAACCTATTTGTTAATTTGTTCCTACGACATTCTTTCCTAAAAATGATTTCGCCTATGTTTTTGGTTTGTGGTTCTGTTCTATTCCTGTTAAGTTTTGTTGTTCTAATTTCCTTAAGTTGGTCTACTTTTTGTTTAATAAGAGGGTATAAAGTGTCTTGAAATTCCCTAAGTTTGTCCAAGTATTCATGTTCATTGTTGAATTGAACGGTTTGTTCAAATTTGTACGTTTTACCGAAGAATAATTCGTATGGAGTGAGTTTAGTGCTTGAATGTATTGAATTATTATATGTGATTAATGTTTCTTTAAGAATTTCGTTATGGTTTATTCCTACTCGTCTTTCTTTCTTTGTTGTTATTATGATTCGGTAGATCTCTGTCAATGTAGAGTGAAGTCTTTCTACTGGGGAATTGCTAGTAGTTTGCTGAAATGAAGTTATGTGCTGTTCTATATGTTGCTGTCTGCAAAAATCTTTGAATATGCTTGCTGTGAATTCTACTTCTGATCACATACAACTTTTTTTGGAACTCCAAAAAGAGCTATGAAATCTTTGAAAGATCTAAGAACACATATGCTTGTTTTAGCTTGGAGAGTGTATGCCAATGCGAATTTTGAGAATTTGTCGGTTATTGTGAGGATCTGTTTGTGTGCTATTGTGTAGATGTCAATGTGGATAATGTCTAAGGGTTTGCATGGTGTTTCTGTTTTTTGCAATAGCGGTTTCTGGGGTCTTCTGTCGTATTTTAAGATTTCGCATTTGTTGCAGTTATTTATGATATCACTGATTTTTTTCTGCATAAATGGGAAGTAGTACGTTCTCTTTAGATGCCAATGTGTTTCATTTTCGTTGGCTTCTGCGTAGTGATTTGATTGTTATCCTTTTGGTTTGGGTTTTTTCCTTTTGTTGAGGCTTCGTTTGTCTCGAGTTTTAAAGTTGATTGTTCTCCAGTTGTCTCGGGTTGTTAAGTTGATTGTCTCGAGTTGTTAAGTTGATTGTTCTCCAGTTGTCTCGGGTTGTTAAGTTGATTGTATCGAGTTGTTAAGTTGATTGTTCTCCAGTTGTTAAGTTGATTGTTCTCCGGTTATTAAGGATCAAAAATCCATCCGTGGTGTTTTAAGTTGGTGTTACTGGTTATTTACGGATTTTCACTTCCACTTTTTACTGTTTTTATATCAATAATTTTATTTCTAACACACGGATAACCGGGCTACCGACTGCGCCATTTAAGTTCTCGGACCGACAGGGAGGTAAAAAAAACACTTGTTTATCTTTTCACTGTTATAATAATAATTCCCTTTATTGTTATTCTTTTGTTTCTTATATAAAATAAAATATGCTTATTCTACTATAATAATTGAACTTATTAAATAAGTATTAAATTGTTTATTTTACTTCCTATTTGCTGATTTATTAATTTTGACATTTTGGTTTACTTTCTTATTTTTAATTCCTACTTGCTGATTATTAATTTTAACATTTTTATTTAGCTTGTTCTTATTTTAGGTTTATTGACATTTTGGTTTACTTTGTTATTTTTACTTCCTACTTGCTGATTATTAATTTTAAGTTTAACGTTCTTTTGTTTATTTTTATTTTAGGTTGAATTAATAGTGTTTTGCTTATGCAGCTAGTTAATGTATTGTTGTTATTGTTGTGTATGTGCCAACTCTGTCTTGGTGGTTTTGGTGGTGGTAGTGTTGTTGGGTTCATACCTGGGTATGTAACTCACGCGATCCCTTTCACCGTCTGTATTTAATAACACGGTTGATACAATAACAAATATAAAACCTGCTAGCGTTGCCTCAACAGCAAAAACAATTTTAATAAGTGATGTAAATATTAACCCCCAATCAGGCATAATAGAAAACTCAGTATCACCTTCGGTGACTAATAATACGGTTGATCTTAATACAATAAAAAATATAAAACCTGCAAGCGGTGCCTCAGCGGCAAAAACGATTTTAATAAGTGATGAAAATATTACCCCCAAATCAGGCATGATGGAAAACTCAGCTCCACAAATAAAAAGTGCTCAAAAGCCTCCAGTACAAGTAGGTATTGATAGGTACATAACAGTGCTTTAACGGGGTCGCAGCCCAACCTCCTCAGCAGTTGCTTCGGTCTCAAAAGTCTTAAAAGATGGTACAGCTGATAGAACAAGTTCACAAAATCGTTTTGCAATTCTGGATGAGGAATCCCCGGAAGCACAAAACGTTATCAAATCTTCTAAGCCACCGCCGATATATCTTAGAGAGCAAAACTCAAATAAATTAATAAAGAATTTGATCTCGGTAATAGGTGAAAATTCTTTTTATGTAGCTGCAATAAAGCGGGGTAGTATTAATGAGACAAAAATACAAGTTAATCGTGAAGAAGATTTTCGTAAGGTAATAACTAAATTTGAAGGCCTTAATAAGAATTTTTATACATATCAACTGAAGAGCAGTAAAGGTCTTCAGGTAGTAATTAAGGGCATTGACTCATGCGTGGACCCAGGTGAGATAAAAACGTTTTTAGAAGAGAAGGGCTTCAAAATAAAAAATGTAATAAACATTAAAAATAGAGAAAAAAATCCCCAGCCACTATTTCGAGTGGAGTTAGAACCCGGCGACATTAAGCTTAAAAAGAACGAAACGCATCCCATTTATAATCTTAAATATATCCTGTATAGAAAAATAACAATAGAGGAGCCGCACAAAAGGAATGGTCCCGTGCAATGTTTAAACTGCCAAGAATTTGGTCACACTAAGGCATATTGTCATTTAACCCCTGTTTGCGTTGTATGTGCGCTCGGTTGGACCGAAACCTAATACCCCTCAAATGCAGGCAACAAATCAAATCAAGTTTACATTAATGACGTTCAGGTACCGCAGCCTAGTAATAACAGAACATCCTACGCTAACGTCCTAAAATCAAACCATATGCCAATGCAAGGTGAGTTGCCAAATAATGATGAAACTCCAGTTTCTAACTTAAGTCGTCTAGAGAAAACCATGGAAACATTAGTACAAACAGTAAATAACTTTACAAACACAATGGGTAATATGATGCAGGAAATGTTAAGAATGCAATCGATGTTATTGCAAGCTGTACTAAACAAGCCATGAACTGTTTAAAAATTTGCTTTTGGAACGCAAACGGCATCCGCCAACATAAAAATGAACTAGAATACTTCCTTAAAAATAAACAAATTGATGTTATGATGGTTTCTGAAACCCATCTGACCTCAAGAAACACGTTTAAAATCAATGGTTATATATTATATGATACCAAGGACCCTCGAGACAGAGCTTGTGGCGGTTCTGCCATTTTGATAAAGAACCGAGTAAAACACTACTTAATAAGTGATCATCGTGAAGATTATCTCCAAGCAACAAACATTTGCGTTGAGGAATTAAATCGAACCAATGTACTTTCATCATTATACTCCCCACCTAGATTTTCAATATCATAAAGCCAATATAATAAATATTTCAAATCATTAGGACCCTGCTTCCTGGCTGCTGGCGATTATAACGCTAAACACACTTTCTGGGGGTCACGACTTATTACACCTAAGGGTCGTGTTTTGTTTAACACAATTTGTAAAATGTACCTAAATGTGGTCGCGAGCGGACAACCAACATATTGGCCTACTGATCAGCAAAAAGTTCCAGATGTCATAGATTTTGGCGTGGTTAATAACATCCCCATAGATTCGATTCATGTGGAAGCGTCCCTAAAATTATCTTCCGATCACACACCTACAATTGTTACTATAATGAATCCAAATAGAATCGTATCTCCGTCTGGTTACTTATCGACATCAGCCTCACAAATAAATTGGTTAAAATATAAAAAATATCTGAGTGCCCATTGCACAGAAAATATTCCGCTTAGCACACCGGAGAACGTGGATCTCGCTATTGTTTATTTTGACAGTTATCTCAAACTAGCTGTTCAACATTCCAGCATAACCCTCAAAAAAAACAAAATCATATATTCTACAGATGTCGAGCGTCTATTGACTGAAAAAATGAGAGTTCGAAGAGAGTGGCAGTTGCACAGATCCCCCAACTTAAGACTTTATTAAAAGAGTGCACAAAAAGGCTGAGAAAGTTACTGCAGTCTCAGAAAACGGCTTCCTTGGAAAAATATCTTAAGGGACTTGATGCAACTCCACAATCAGACTACTCATTATGGCGTGCAGCTAGAAGCCTCAATAGACCTGTTATCTCTAAGCCACCATTGAGAAACTTGAATGGAAGCTGGGCAAGAAATGATATTGAAAAAGGAAATCTGTTTGCTAATCATCTGAAAAATGTATTTACCCATAATATATTTCACGATATAGCAGTCGATTTACCGCCTGTAAATGTTAGAGCAGCTATTCCCCTAAGATTCGAGTTCAGAGAAATCGAAAAGGCTATTTGTGATTTAAACACCAAGAAGGCACCCGGTATTGATAAGATCAGTAATAAAATGCTTTTGGAGCTACCAAGTACAGCAAAGAAAATTATTTTTTTTATTTTTAATGCTATTTTACGCCTTCAATACTACCCTCAGAAATGGAAGGTTTCCTTAGTAACCATGATACCAAAGCCAGGAAAGGATCACACAAAAGTTGAGTCATACAGACCTATTAGCTTATTATCTAATATTTCAAAGCTATTTGAGAAACTACTAGTGGCAAAATTAACGCCGATTTTAAATGAAAATAGATGTATTCCTAATCATCAATTTGGGTTTAGAAGAAAACATAGCACAATTGAACAAACTCATCGAATAGTAAATATAATAAGAAAAGCCTTTGAAGAAAAAAAATATTGCTCAGCACTCTACATCGATGTGTCTCAAGCTTTTGATAAAGTCTGGCATGAAGGTTTACTACTGAAATTGCAGCAAAACTTGCTAGCAAACATACACAAGCTGTTAGGAAGCTACTTAGTCAATTTATTATTAAAGAAGGCGATTTTTTAAGTTCTCCTCAGCCAGTTAACGCTGGAGTCCCACAAGGCAGCATCCTGGGCCCTCTATTGTACTTAATTTATACTTCGGACATGCCAACAAACAGCTACACACATACCTCAACATTTGCGGACGACACAGCTTTCCTAAGCGTACATGAAAACTGTCAAGAAGCATCTCGTTACTTACAGGATCACATATTTGAACTGGAAAGGTGGTTAAAACAATGGAGGATAAAGATTAATGAGCAAAAATGTGCACATATAACATTCACATTGCGTCGGGAAACATGCCCCCCTATTAAAATCAATAATCAAATAATACCCCAACACTCGCATGTAAAATACCTCGGTATACATCTAGATCGGCGTTTAACGTGGAAATGGCACATAGAAGCAAAATTAACTCAAATGAAACTAAAAGCAATTCAAATTAATTGGCTCATTGGAAGAAATTCTGTTCTTAGTCTCGATTGCAAACTTCTACTTTACAACTCTATCTCAAAGCCAATTTGGTGCTACGGTATTCAGTTATGAGGCACTGCCTCGGCTTCTAATATCGAAAAAATTTAAAGGCGCCAAAATAAACTTCTTCGAATAATAACAGCCGCTCCCTGGTATGTCAAAAACTCAAATATCCACAAGGATCTCAATGTGCCATTGGTAAAAACTATGATAACGAAATATGCAGTAAAATATTTAAAAAGGCTGGAACTGCACCCAAATCCATTAGCTCGAAATATTTTAAATTATGGCGGCCACACTCGATTAAGGAGAAGAGACACTGCAGCACTCACCCAATCAGATGAGCGATAAACACCTACATATGTGAACAGAAACCGTGATGACTAAATCTTTTTGTCTGGCACTGGCAGGACATGAAGTAAATATTAGGATAAGATTTGATTAATTATTGTTAGTTCATATTTAATATATGAAGATTCAATAAATAAATACTGAAAAAAAAAACTTCTTTCGCACGAAAATCAAAACAACAGTTTTCTCATGTCAAATTTTTAACCCGAAAAATAAATGTAGTTCAACATACTTGGCAAATACGAACAGAGTACTAGGCTTCATATATATAAAGTTCAAATTAAAATATTAAAAAAATGTTTATTAATATACATAAAAGGTTTATTTAGAAAAGTGCATGTTTTTGGTTTGTCGTTTATGTAGACCAGTAGTATCACGACAAATTGACCAACAGTATTCGGCCAGCATATGGGCGTTATTTTTTCCACGGTACCGATTCTCAATTACGGCGAGGTCTTGATGGAATCTCTCCCCGTGTTCATCACTAAAGTCTCCTTAATTACTGGGGAAAAAATCCAGGTGGCTATGCAAAAAATGAATTTTAATTATGTTATTACCGATATTATTATGACATATTATTTATAATATTTTTATTTCTAATAAGAAGTGGATTAAACTAAAAAATGTACTTCATTAAATTTAACTATAAATTGATTTTAAAAAGCCAACTTTTCCATTATAAATAACATCTATTTTGATCTCCTTATAATGAATTTTCTCAATTGAATTTTTTTCACAATAAACAAATATTGTAAACAAAAATTTGACTCATATACATACATGTATATTTGTCTCCATATTAAGAATTATTTCAAAAAAAAAACTTCCTTAGCCCATACTTATAACGCTATACACGGAGCAAGAAGTTAATTTTAATTAGTTAATTTCTGAAAAATTTAAATAATAAGAATGAAAGAGTTTTTCAATTAAGAGTAGTATTGAAAGCAGTCCCCGTATTCAATGAACGAAAATGTTGTACAACGAAGCACTTATCCTAAAAAAATTCTATTAGTATTTAATAAAGCCATAAAAGGATTAACCCTAACAGTCTAATGTTGAAGAAGCTGATAGTCATACTTTATATAGGTTTTGCAATAGAGCAATTCCATATGAAAACGATCAAAATTGGCAAATTTTTGGACGACCCCTCTTCGATTTTCAAATAAATAGTCTCAATCGATTGCCCAGCAAAAAATAATGTACCTACATATTTTTTTTTTTTTTTTATAGTGACTGGTTTAGTGTACACCACTGTCATGTGACAAAATTGAAGAATTCTTCATAAGGGACCTCATTGAAAGTAAGAAACTACTAAAGCGATCGCAACGAGTGATAGCTCGTTGGAAAGGTATTGAATCAGGCTTTAATTGAAAAATTAAATTTTCCTAATTTTTCTTAGAAATTTACCTTTAAATTTTCCCAAGAAAATTAAATTTTCCGATTTTCCACAGAAGAATTCAAACAGTTTCATTTGAAATAAATAAACGGACACATAATTATGAGCTAAACTCTCCGCGACAACAACAAGGCTTACGGTCTGTAGTTCGTTATCTTCGTTTTTGAAATAAATGCAAAAAAGATGCACCGTGCACTGGTCGTTTGCCCAGTGATAAGCCTGAATTTCATCCTGAATGAGAAAAGTGTAATTCTCGGCAAAGTCGCTTATCACAATGAATTCATTTTGGGCTAATTTCTCCTTACTTTCCTTTAGAAATTTCGATTGCATCTCGGATATGAAATGGTGCGCCTTCAGTTCATTCAACTTGAATCCGAATTCCTCGATGAATTCCGGAATCTGCTTTCCCACGGTCTCAAGGGAACATCTGCCGCTGCTAATTATCCACTGTTTGAAATGCACCTCCTGAATTAACAGCTGTTCAAACTTTTCCGCCAAATATTGCTCTAGCTCGTCAATCTTCGGACAATTGTCGCATTTGGACAGATGACAATTTTCCGTGGGGTATGCGCACAACGAATTCGACAGGAGATCCCCATATGTTTCAATTTCACCGTGAAATACTTTCAATTTCTTGTAGAAAAGAAAATTAATTTGATGTTTTGATGAAACATGCAAACGCAGACTGAATGCGTTCCCAATTTTTCTGCTGGGTATTTCTCATTGAACTGATGGTATGCTTCGGATAGATTACATAATAATAATCTGCGCTGCTTGTGTACTTTTTCTCCATCTTCACGTGTTATAACATAGTCACGTGTACCTGGGCAGGCGCGGCTGTTGTCATCATTGCAGTAAAAATCTTGAATCAATTTCACCGTTGCTTCGCTTAGGGTCCTTGAGCCAAATTTCTTGGTGGGAGTCGGCAATATGCCCTTCTGTCGAACTAATTCTTTGCTTCTTCTCGCGATGTAAAAAGATGTTTGAAACTGTTCAGAAATCTTGCGTATAGACCATGATTGAGGCAGCACAGATAAAATGAGATATTTCTCCGGAAAAGTGGTCGCTAAATTGAATTTTCTTTTCAACTGCTCAATCATTTGTTTGCCGTCATCAACGTCATCTGCTTGACTGCATTCGTTATCAGAGCCTTCATCAAATATTGTCGCGATTGCACTCATAACCTTGCCTTTTTTTCTCTTTCCTGTATGTTTCACTTCGCAACTTTCTTTTTCTAATAGGCGTTTCACCTAAAGTGGTAATAGCCTCATTCAAAGGACTCAAAGACATATTGACCATCGGAATGTCTGCCTCACTATCAGATGAAACATTTTGTTCACTTGTCATTTCACTCTCGGATTGTGGCTGCATTTGTTTCAATGCAGCCAAATGAATTCTGCTTCTTCACCGTATTGTATATTTAATTCATTCATGTATCGCTTCGAAACACCAGTTAATTTTAATACTTTTATCTTTTTCGAACGATGTCCACTCTTGTTAAACGGATTGCAGCAAAATTTATTCATTTTACTTTAAATTGTCTTTACAGCTTCACTCTTTACTTTACAAAAAAAAAACACTTTAACACTTTCACGTTTAGTATTCAACTGAAATTTGACTCAGAGTGTGTGAAGTATTTATATTTATTTTTTGGTAAAAAATAGGTAAAAAAAAATAAGCGATATTTGCTTTAGTTGAAGTAGTCCGTTGTTGTTCTCGAGGTCATTAATTTCTATGAGTTGGCAGATTGTTGTGGTGATCCTGAAATCATTCGTTTATATTTCTTTCTTAGTTTAATTCTAGCTTTGTGGATTTTCCTATTGTCTGTTGTTAGAAGGGTAATGTTATTATCTGTTTGTGTTTTGTGCTTTGAAAACCTATTTGTTAATTTGTTCCTACGACATTCTTTCCTAAAAATGATTTCGCCTATGTTTTTGGTTTGTGGTTCTGTTCTATTCCTGTTAAGTTTTGTTGTTCTAATTTCCTTAAGTTGGTCTACATTTTGTTTAATAAGAGGGTATAAAGTGTCTTGAAATTCCCTAAGTTTGTCCAAGTATTCATGTTCATTGTTGAATTGAACTGTTTGTTCAAATTTGTACGTTTTACCGAAGAATAATTCGTATGGAGTGAGTTTAGTGCTTGAATGTATTGAATTATTATATGTGATTAATGTTTCTTTAAGAATTTCGTTATGGTTTATTCCTACTCGTCTTTCTTTCTTTGTTGTTATTATGATTCGGTAGATCTCTGTCAATGTAGAGTGAAGTCTTTCTACTGGGGAATTGCTAGTAGTTTGCTGAAATGAAGTTATGTGCTGTTCTATATGTTGCTGTCTGCAAAAATCTTTGAATATGCTTGCTGTGAATTCTACTTCTGATCACATACAACTTTTTTTGGAACTCCAAAAAGAGCTATGAAATCTTTGAAAGATCTAAGAACACATATGCTTGTTTTAGCTTGGAGAGTGTATGCCCATGCGAATTTTGAGAATTTGTCGGTTATTGTGAGGATCTGTTTGTGTGCTATTGTGTAGATGTCAATGTGGATAATGTCTAAGGGTTTGCATGGTGTTTCTGTTTTTTGCAATAGCGGTTTCTGGGGTCTTCTGTCGTATTTTAAGATTTCGCATTTGTTGCAGTTATTTATGATATCACTGATTTTTTTCTGCATAAATGGGAAGTAGTACGTTCTCTTTAGATGCCAATGTGTTTCATTTTCGTTGGCTTCTGCGTAGTGATTTGATTGTTATCCTTTTGGTTTGGGTTTTTTCCTTTTGTTGAGGCTTCGTTTGTCTCGAGTTTTAAAGTTGATTGTTCTCCAGTTGTCTCGGGTTGTTAAGTTGATTGTCTCGAGTTGTTAAGTTGATTGTTCTCCAGTTGTCTCGGGTTGTTAAGTTGATTGTATCGAGTTGTTAAGTTGATTGTTCTCCAGTTGTTAAGTTGATTGTTCTCCGGTTATTAAGGATCAAAAATCCATCCGTGGTGTTTTAAGTTGGTGTTACTGGTTATTTACGGATTTTCACTTCCACTTTTTACTGTTTTTATATCAATAATTTTATTTCTAACACACGGATAACCGGGCTACCGACTGCGCCATTTAAGTTCTCGGACCGACAGGGAGGTAAAAAAAACACTTGTTTATCTTTTCACTGTTATAATAATAATTCCCTTTATTGTTATTCTTTTGTTTCTTATATAAAATAAAATATGCTTATTCTACTATAATAATTGAACTTATTAAATAAGTATTAAATTGTTTATTTTACTTCCTATTTGCTGATTTATTAATTTTGACATTTTGGTTTACTTTCTTATTTTTAATTCCTACTTGCTGATTATTAATTTTAACATTTTTATTTAGCTTGTTCTTATTTTAGGTTTATTGACATTTTGGTTTACTTTCTTATTTTTACTTCCTACTTGCTGATTATTAATTTTAAGTTTAACGTTCTTTTGTTTATTTTTATTTTAGGTTGAATTAATAGTGTTTTGCTTATGCAGCTAGTTAATGTATTGTTGTTATTGTTGTTATTGTTGTGTATGTGCCAACTCTGTCTTGGTGGTTTTGGTGGTGGTAGTGTTGTTGGGTTCATACCTGGGTATGTAACTCACGCGATCCCTTTCACCGTCTGTATTTAATAACACGGTTGATACAATAACAAATATAAAACCTGCTAGCGTTGCCTCAACAGCAAAAACAATTTTAATAAGTGATGTAAATATTAACCCCCAATCAGGCATAATAGAAAACTCAGTATCACCTTCGGTGACTAATAATACGGTTGATCTTAATACAATAAAAAATATAAAACCTGCAAGCGGTGCCTCAGCGGCAAAAACGATTTTAATAAGTGATGAAAATATTACCCCCAAATCAGGCATGATGGAAAACTCAGCTCCACAAATAAAAAGTGCTCAAAAGCCTCCAGTACAAGTAGGTATTGATAGGTACATAACAGTGCTTTAACGGGGTCGCAGCCCAACCTCCTCAGCAGTTGCTTCGGTCTCAAAAGTCTTAAAAGATGGTACAGCTGATAGAACAAGTTCACAAAATCGTTTTGCAATTCTGGATGAGGAATCCCCGGAAGCACAAAACGTTATCAAATCTTCTAAGCCACTGCCGATATATCTTAGAGAGCAAAACTCAAATAAATTAATAAAGAATTTGATCTCGGTAATAGGTGAAAATTCTTTTTATGTAGCTGCAATAAAGCGGGGTAGTATTAATGAGACAAAAATACAAGTTAATCGTGAAGAAGATTTTCGTAAGGTAATAACTAAATTTGAAGGCCTTAATAAGAATTTTTATACATATCAACTGAAGAGCAGTAAAGGTCTTCAGGTAGTAATTAAGGGCATTGACTCATGCGTGGACCCAGGTGAGATAAAAACGTTTTTAGAAGAGAAGGGCTTCAAAATAAAAAATGTAATAAACATTAAAAATAGAGAAAAAAATCCCCAGCCACTATTTCGAGTGGAGTTAGAACCCGGCGACATTAAGCTTAAAAAGAACGAAACGCATCCCATTTATAATCTTAAATATATCCTGTATAGAAAAATAACAATAGAGGAGCCGCACAAAAGGAATGGTCCCGTGCAATGTTTAAACTGCCAAGAATTTGGTCACACTAAGGCATATTGTCATTTAACCCCTGTTTGCGTCGTATGTGCGCTCGGTTGGACCGAAACCTAATACCCCTCAAATGCAGGCAACAAATCAAATCAAGTTTACATTAATGACGTTCAGGTACCGCAGCCTAGTAATAACAGAACATCCTACGCTAACGTCCTAAAATCAAACCATATGCCAATGCAAGGTGAGTTGCCAAATAATGATGAAACTCCAGTTTCTAACTTAAGTCGTCTAGAGAAAACCATGGAAACATTAGTACAAACAGTAAATAACTTTACAAACACAATGGGTAATATGATGCAGGAAATGTTAAGAATGCAATCGATGTTATTGCAAGCTGTACTAAACAAGCCATGAACTGTTTAAAAATTTGCTTTTGGAACGCAAACGGCATCCGCCAACATAAAAATGAACTAGAATACTTCCTTAAAAATAAACAAATTGATGTTATGATGGTTTCTGAAACCCATCTGACCTCAAGAAACACGTTTAAAATCAATGGTTATATATTATATGATACCAAGGACCCTCGAGACAGAGCTTGTGGCGGTTCTGCCATTTTGATAAAGAACCGAGTAAAACACTACTTAATGAGTGATCATCGTGAAGATTATCTCCAAGCAACAAACATTTGCGTTGAGGAATTAAATCGAAACAATGTACTTTCATCATTATACTCCCCACCTAGATTTTCAATATCATAAAGCCAATATAATAAATATTTCAAATCATTAGGACCCTGCTTCCTGGCTGCTGGCGATTATAACGCTAAACACACTTTCTGGGGGTCACGACTTATTACACCTAAGGGTCGTGTTTTGTTTAACACAATTTGTAAAATGTACCTAAATGTGGTCGCGAGCGGACAACCAACATATTGGCCTACTGATCAGCAAAAAGTTCCAGATGTCATAGATTTTGGCGTGGTTAATAACATCCCCATAGACACGATTCATGTGGAAGCGTCCCTAAAATTATCTTCCGATCACACACCTACAATTGTTACTATAATGAATCCAAATAGAATCGTATCTCCGTCTGGTTACTTATCGACATCAGCCTCACAAATAAATTGGTTAAAATATAAAACATATCTGAGTGCCCATTGCACAGAAAATATTCCGCTTAGCACACCGGAGAACGTGGATCTCGCTATTGTTTATTTTGACAGTTATCTCAAACTAGCTGTTCAACATTCCAGCATAACCCTCAAAAAAAACAAAATCATATATTCTACAGATGTCGAGCGTCTATTGACTGAAAAAATGAGAGTTCGAAGAGAGTGGCAGTTGCACAGATCCCCCAACTTAAGACTTTATTAAAAGAGTGCACAAAAAGGCTGAGAAAGTTACTGCAGTTTTAGAAAACGGCTTCCCTGAAAAAATATCTTAAGGGACTTGATGCAACTCCACAATCAGACTACTCATTATGGCGTGCAGCTAGAAGCCTCAATAGACCTGTTATCTCTAAGCCACCATTGAGAAACTTGAATGGAAGCTGGGCAAGAAATGATATTGAAAAAGGAAATCTGTTTGCTAATCATCTGAAAAATGTATTTACCCATAATATATTTCACGATATAGCAGTCGATTTACCGCCTGTAAATGTTAGAGCAGCTATTCCCCTAAGATTCGAGTTCAGAGAAATCGAAAAGGCTATTTGTGATTTAAACACCAAGAAGGCACCCGGTATTGATAAGATCAGTAATAAAATGCTTTTGGAGCTACCAAGTACAGCAAAGAAAATTATTTTTTTTATTTTTAATGCTATTTTACGCCTTCAATACTACCCTCAGAAATGGAAGGTTTCCTTAGTAACCATGATACCAAAGCCAGGAAAGGATCACACAAAAGTTGAGTCATACAGACCTATTAGCTTATTATCTAATATTTCAAAGCTATTTGAGAAACTACTAGTGGCAAAATTAACGCCGATTTTAAATGAAAATAGATGTATTCCTAATCATCAATTTGGGTTTAGAAGAAAGCATAGCACAATTGAACAAACTCATCGAATAGTAAATATAAAAAGAAAAGCCTTTGAAGAAAAAAAATATTGCTCAGCACTCTTCATCGATGTGTCTCAAGCTTTTGATAAAGTCTGGCATGAAGGTTTACTACTGAAATTGCAGCAAAACTTGCCAGCAAACATACACAAGCTGTTAGGAAGCTACTTAGTCAATTTATTATTAAAGAAGGCGATTTTTTAAGTTCTCCTCAGCCAGTTAACGCTGGAGTCCCACAAGGCAGCATCCTGGGCCCTCTATTGTACTTAATTTATACTTCGGACATGCCAACAAACAGCTACACACATACCTCAACATTTGCGGACGACACAGCTTTCCTAAGCGTACATGAAAACTGTCAAGAAGCATCTCGTTACTTACAGGATCACATATTTGAACTGGAAAGGTGGTTAAAACAATGGAGGATAAAGATTAATGAGCAAAAATGTGCACATATAACATTCACATTGCGTCGGGAAACATGCCCCCCTATTAAAATCAATAATCAAATAATACCCCAACACTCGCATGTAAAATACCTCGGTATACATCTAGATCGGCGTTTAACGTGGAAATGGCACATAGAAGCAAAATTAACTCAAATGAAACTAAAAGCAATTCAAATTAATTGGCTCATTGGAAGAAATTCTGTTCTTAGTCTCGATTGCAAACTTCTACTTTACAACTCTATCTCAAAGCCAATTTGGTGCTACGGTATTCAGTTATGAGGCACTGCCTCGGCTTCTAATATCGAAAAAATTTAAAGGCGCCAAAATAAACTTCTTCGAATAATAACAGCCGCTCCCTGGTATGTCAAAAACTCAAATATCCACAAGGATCTCAATGTGCCATTGGTAAAAACTATGATAACGAAATATGCAGTAAAATATTTAAAAAGGCTGGAACTGCACCCAAATCCATTAGCTCGAAATATTTTAAATTATGGCGGCCACACTTGATTAAGGAGAAGAGACACTGCAGCACTCACCCAATCAGATGAGCGATAAACACCTACATATGTGAACAGAAACCGTGATGACTAAATCTTTTTGTCTGGCACTGGCAGGACATGAAGTAAATATTAGGATAAGATTTGATTAATTATTGTTAGTTCATATTTAATATATGAAGATTCAATAAATAAATACTGAAAAAAAAACTTCTTTCGCACGAAAATCAAAACAACAGTTTTCTCATGTCAAATTTTTAACCCGAAAAATAAATGTAGTTCAACATACTTGGCAAATACGAACAGAGTACTAGGCTTCATATATATAAAGTTCAAATTAAAATATTAAAAAAATGTTTATTAATATACATAAAAGGTTTATTTAGAAAAGTGCATGTTTTTGGTTTGTCGTTTATGTAGACCAGTAGTATCACGACAAATTGACCAACAGTATTCGGCCAGCATATGGGCGTTATTTTTTCCACGGTACCGATTCTCAATTACGGCGAGGTCTTGATGGAATCTCTCCCCGTGTTCATCACTAAAGTCTCCTAAATTACTGGGGAAAAAATCCAGGTGGCTATGCAAAAAATGAATTTTAATTATGTTATTACAGATATTATTATGACATATTATTTATAATATTTTTATTTCTAATAAGAAGTGGATTAAACTAAAAAATGTACTTCATTAAATTTAACTATAAATTGATTTTAAAAAGCCAACTTTTCCATTATAAATAACATCTATTTTGATCTCCTTATAATGAATTTTCTCAATTGAATTTTTTTCACAATAAACAAATATTGTAAACAAAAATTTGACTCATATACATACATGTATATTTGTCTCCATATTAAGAATTATTTCAAAAAAAAAACTTCCTTAGCCCATACTTATAACGCTATACACGGAGCAAGAAGTTAATTTTAATTAGTTAATTTCTGAAAAATTTAAATAATAAGAATGAAAGAGTTTTTCAATTAAGAGTAGTATTGATAGCAGTCCCCGTATTCAATGAACGAAAATGTTGTACAACGAAGCACTTATCCTAAAAAAATTCTATTAGTATTTAATAAAGCCATAAAAGGATTAACCCTAACAGTCTAATATTGAAGAAGCTGATAGTCATACTTAATATAGGTTTTGCAATAGAGCAATTCCATATGAAAACGATCAAAATTGGCAAATTTTTGGACGACCCCTCTTCGATTTTCAAATAAATAGTCTCAATCGATTGCCCAGCAAAAAATAATGTACCTACATATTTTTTTTTTTTTTTTATAGTGACTGGTTTAGTGTACACCACTGTCATGTGACAAAATTGAAGAATTCTTCATAAGGGACCTCATTGAAAGTTGTTTAAAAAAAAAACTACTAAAGCGATCGCAACGAGTGATAGCTCGTTGGAAAGGTATTGAATCAGGCTTTAATTGAAAAATTAAATTTTCCTAATTTTTCTTAGAAATTTACCTTTAAATTTTCCCAAGAAAATTAAATTTTCCGATTTTCCACAGAAGAATTCAAACAGTTTCATTTGAAATAAATAAACGGACACATAATTATGAGCTAAACTCTCCGCGACAACAACAAGGCTTACGGTCTGTAGTTCGTTATCTTCGTTTTTGAAATAAATGCAAAAAAGATGCACCGTGCACTGGTCGTTTGCCCAGTGATAAGCCTGAATTTCATCCTGAATGAGAAAAGTGTAATTCTCGGCAAAGTCGCTTATCACAATGAATTCATTTTGGGCTAATTTCTCCTTACTTTCCTTTAGAAATTTCGATTGCATCTCGGATATGAAATGGTGCGCCTTCAGTTCATTCAACTTGAATCCGAATTCCTCGATGAATTCCGGAATCTGCTTTCCCACGGTCTCAAGGGAACATCTGCCGCTGCTAATTATCCACTGTTTGAAATGCACCTCCTGAATTAACAGCTGTTCAAACTTTTCCGCCAAATATTGCTCTAGCTCGTCAATCTTCGGACAATTGTCGCATTTGGACAGATGACAATTTTCCGTGGGGTATGCGCACAACGAATTCGACAGGAGATCCCCATATGTTTCAATTTCACCGTGAAATACTTTCAATTTCTTGTAGAAAAGAAAATTAATTTGATGTTTTGATGAAACATGCAAACGCAGACTGAATGCGTTCCCAATTTTTCTGCTGGGTATTTCTCATTGAACTGATGGTATGCTTCGGATAGATTACATAATAATAATCTGCGCTGCTTGTGTACTTTTTCTCCATCTTCACGTGTTATAACATAGTCACGTGTACCTGGGCAGGCGCGGCTGTTGTCATCATTGCAGTAAAAATCTTGAATCAATTTCACCGTTGCTTCGCTTAGGGTCCTTGAGCCAAATTTCTTGGTGGGAGTCGGCAATATGCCCTTCTGTCGAACTAATTCTTTGCTTCTTCTCGCGATGTAAAAAGATGTTTGAAACTGTTCAGAAATCTTGCGTATAGACCATGATTGAGGCAGCACAGATAAAATGAGATATTTCTCCGGAAAAGTGGTCGCTAAATTGAATTTTCTTTTCAACTGCTCAATCATTTGTTTGCCGTCATCAACGTCATCTGCTTGACTGCATTCGTTATCAGAGCCTTCATCAAATATTGTCGCGATTGCACTCATAACCTTGCCTTTTTTTCTCTTTCCTGTATGTTTCACTTCGCAACTTTCTTTTTCTAATAGGCGTTTCACCTAAAGTGGTAATAGCCTCATTCAAAGGACTCAAAGACATATTGACCATCGGAATGTCTGCCTCACTATCAGATGAAACATTTTGTTCACTTGTCATTTCACTCTCGGATTGTGGCTGCATTTGTTTCAATGCAGCCAAATGAATGGGGCAAATGAATTCTGCTTCTTCACCGTATTGTATATTTAATTCATTCATGTATCGCTTCGAAACACCAGTTAATTTTAATACTTTTATCTTTTTCGAACGATGTCCACTCTTGTTAAACGGATTGCAGCAAAATTTATTCATTTTACTTTAAATTGTCTTTACAGCTTCACTCTTTACTTTACAAAAAAAAAACACTTTAACACTTTCACGTTTAGTATTCAACTGAAATTTGACTCAGAGTGTGTGAAGTATTTATATTTATTTTTTGGTAAAAAATAGGTAAAAAAAAATAAGCGATATTTGCTTTAGTTGAAGTAGTCCGTTGTTGTTCTCGAGGTCATTAATTTCTATGAGTTGGCAGATTGTTGTGGTGATCCTGAAATCATTCGTTTATATTTCTTTCTTAGTTTAATTCTAGCTTTGTGGATTTTCCTATTGTCTGTTGTTAGAAGGGTAATGTTATTATCTGTTTGTGTTTTGTGCTTTGAAAACCTATTTGTTAATTTGTTCCTACGACATTCTTTCCTAAAAATGATTTCGCCTATGTTTTTGGTTTGTGGTTCTGTTCTATTCCTGTTAAGTTTTGTTGTTCTAATTTCCTTAAGTTGGTCTACTTTTTGTTTAATAAGAGGGTATAAAGTGTCTTGAAATTCCCTAAGTTTGTCCAAGTATTCATGTTCATTGTTGAATTGAACTGTTTGTTCAAATTTGTACGTTTTACCGAAGAATAATTCGTATGGAGTGAGTTTAGTGCTTGAATGTATTGAATTATTATATGTGATTAATGTTTCTTTAAGAATTTCGTTATGGTTTATTCCTACTCGTCTTTCTTTCTTTGTTGTTATTATGATTCGGTAGATCTCTGTCAATGTAGAGTGAAGTCTTTCTACTGGGGAATTGCTAGTAGTTTGCTGAAATGAAGTTATGTGCTGTTCTATATGTTGCTGTCTGCAAAAATCTTTGAATATGCTTGCTGTGAATTCTACTTCTGATCACATACAACTTTTTTTGGAACTCCAAAAAGAGCTATGAAATCTTTGAAAGATCTAAGAACACATATGCTTGTTTTAGCTTGGAGAGTGTATGCCCATGCGAATTTTGAGAATTTGTCGGTTATTGTGAGGATCTGTTTGTGTGCTATTGTGTAGATGTCAATGTGGATAATGTCTAAGGGTTTGCATGGTGTTTCTGTTTTTTGCAATAGCGGTTTCTGGGGTCTTCTGTCGTATTTTAAGATTTCGCATTTGTTGCAGTTATTTATGATATCACTGATTTTTTTCTGCATAAATGGGAAGTAGTACGTTCTCTTTAGATGCCAATGTGTTTCATTTTCGTTATCCTTTTGGTTTGGGTTTTTTCCTTTTGTTGAGGCTTCGTTTGTCTCGAGTTTTAAAGTTGATTGTTCTCCAGTTGTCTCGGGTTGTTAAGTTGATTGTCTCGAGTTGTTAAGTTGATTGTTCTCCAGTTGTCTCGGGTTGTTAAGTTGATTGTATCGAGTTGTTAAGTTGATTGTTCTCCAGTTGTTAAGTTGATTGTTCTCCGGTTATTAAGGATCAAAAATCCATCCGTGGTGTTTTAAGTTGGTGTTACTGGTTATTTACGGATTTTCACTTCCACTTTTTACTGTTTTTATATCAATAATTTTATTTCTAACACACGGATAACCGGGCTACCGACTGCGCCATTTAAGTTCTCGGACCGACAGGGAGGTAAAAAAAACACTTGTTTATCTTTTCACTGTTATAATAATAATTCCCTTTATTGTTATTCTTTTGTTTCTTATATAAAATAAAATATGCTTATTCTACTATAATAATTGAACTTATTAAATAAGTATTAAATTGTTTATTTTACTTCCTATTTGCTGATTTATTAATTTTGACATTTTGGTTTACTTTCTTATTTTTAATTCCTACTTGCTGATTATTAATTTTAACATTTTTATTTAGCTTGTTCTTATTTTAGGTTTATTGACATTTTGGTTTACTTTCTTATTTTTACTTCCTACTTGCTGATTATTAATTTTAAGTTTAACGTTCTTTTGTTTATTTTTATTTTAGGTTGAATTAATAGTGTTTTGCTTATGCAGCTAGTTAATGTATTGTTGTTATTGTTGTGTATGTGCCAACTCTGTCTTGGTGGTTTTGGTGGTGGTAGTGTTGTTGGGTTCATACCTGGGTATGTAACTCACGCGATCCCTTTCACCGTCTGTATTTAATAACACGGTTGATACAATAACAAATATAAAACCTGCTAGCGTTGCCTCAACAGCAAAAACAATTTTAATAAGTGATGTAAATATTAACCCCCAATCAGGCATAATAGAAAACTCAGTATCACCTTCGGTGACTAATAATACGGTTGATCTTAATACAATAAAAAATATAAAACCTGCAAGCGGTGCCTCAGCGGCAAAAACGATTTTAATAAGTGATGAAAATATTACCCCCAAATCAGGCATGATGGAAAACTCAGCTCCACAAATAAAAAGTGCTCAAAAGCCTCCAGTACAAGTAGGTATTGATAGGTACATAACAGTGCTTTAACGGGGTCGCAGCCCAACCTCCTCAGCAGTTGCTTCGGTCTCAAAAGTCTTAAAAGATGGTACAGCTGATAGAACAAGTTCACAAAATCGTTTTGCAATTCTGGATGAGGAATCCCCGGAAGCACAAAACGTTATCAAATCTTCTAAGCCACTGTCGATATATCTTAGAGAGCAAAACTCAAATAAATTAATAAAGAATTTGATCTCGGTAATAGGTGAAAATTCTTTTTATGTAGCTGCAATAAAGCGGGGTAGTATTAATGAGACAAAAATACAAGTTAATCGTGAAGAAGATTTTCGTAAGGTAATAACTAAATTTGAAGGCCTTAATAAGAATTTTTATACATATCAACTGAAGAGCAGTAAAGGTCTTCAGGTAGTAATTAAGGGCATTGACTCATGCGTGGACCCAGGTGAGATAAAAACGTTTTTAGAAGAGAAGGGCTTCAAAATAAAAAATGTAATAAACATTAAAAATAGAGAAAAAAATCCCCAGCCACTATTTCGAGTGGAGTTAGAACCCGGCGACATTAAGCTTAAAAAGAACGAAACGCATCCCATTTATAATCTTAAATATATCCTGTATAGAAAAATAACAATAGAGGAGCCGCACAAAAGGAATGGTCCCGTGCAATGTTTAAACTGCCAAGAATTTGGTCACACTAAGGCATATTGTCATTTAACCCCTGTTTGCGTCGTATGTGCGCTCGGTTGGACCGAAACCTAATACCCCTCAAATGCAGGCAACAAATCAAATCAAGTTTACATTAATGACGTTCAGGTACCGCAGCCTAGTAATAACAGAACATCCTACGCTAACGTCCTAAAATCAAACCATATGCCAATGCAAGGTGAGTTGCCAAATAATGATGAAACTCCAGTTTCTAACTTAAGTCGTCTAGAGAAAACCATGGAAACATTAGTACAAACAGTAAATAACTTTACAAACACAATGGGTAATATGATGCAGGAAATGTTAAGAATGCAATCGATGTTATTGCAAGCTGTACTAAACAAGCCATGAACTGTTTAAAAATTTGCTTTTGGAACGCAAACGGCATCCGCCAACATAAAAATGAACTAGAATACTTCCTTAAAAATAAACAAATTGATGTTATGATGGTTTCTGAAACCCATCTGACCTCAAGAAACACGTTTAAAATCAATGGTTATATATTATATGATACCAAGGACCCTCGAGACAGAGCTTGTGGCGGTTCTGCCATTTTGATAAAGAACCGAGTAAAACACTACTTAATGAGTGATCATCGTGAAGATTATCTCCAAGCAACAAACATTTGCGTTGAGGAATTAAATCGAAACAATGTACTTTCATCATTATACTCCCCACCTAGATTTTCAATATCATAAAGCCAATATAATAAATATTTCAAATCATTAGGACCCTGCTTCCTGGCTCCTGGCGATTATAACGCTAAACACACTTTCTGGGGGTCACGACTTATTACACCTAAGGGTCGTGTTTTGTTTAACACAATTTGTAAAATGTACCTAAATGTGGTCGCGAGCGGACAACCAACATATTGGCCTACTGATCAGCAAAAAGTTCCAGATGTCATAGATTTTGGCGTGGTTAATAACATCCCCATAGACACGATTCATGTGGAAGCGTCCCTAAAATTATCTTCCGATCACACACCTACAATTGTTACTATAATGAATCCAAATAGAATCGTATCTCCGTCTGGTTACTTATCGACATCAGCCTCACAAATAAATTGGTTAAAATATAAAACATATCTGAGTGCCCATTGCACAGAAAATATTCCGCTTAGCACACCGGAGAACGTGGATCTCGCTATTGTTTATTTTGACAGTTATCTCAAACTAGCTGTTCAACATTCCAGCATAACCCTCAAAAAAAACAAAATCATATATTCTACAGATGTCGAGCGTCTATTGACTGAAAAAATGAGAGTTCGAAGAGAGTGGCAGTTGCACAGATCCCCCAACTTAAGACTTTATTAAAAGAGTGCACAAAAAGGCTGAGAAAGTTACTGCAGTTTTAGAAAACGGCTTCCCTGAAAAAATATCTTAAGGGACTTGATGCAACTCCACAATCAGACTACTCATTATGGCGTGCAGCTAGAAGCCTCAATAGACCTGTTATCTCTAAGCCACCATTGAGAAACTTGAATGGAAGCTGGGCAAGAAATGATATTGAAAAAGGAAATCTGTTTGCTAATCATCTGAAAAATGTATTTACCCATAATATATTTCACGATATAGCAGTCGATTTACCGCCTGTAAATGTTAGAGCAGCTATTCCCCTAAGATTCGAGTTCAGAGAAATCGAAAAGGCTATTTGTGATTTAAACACCAAGAAGGCACCCGGTATTGATAAGATCAGTAATAAAATGCTTTTGGAGCTACCAAGTACAGCAAAGAAAATTATTTTTTTTATTTTTAATGCTATTTTACGCCTTCAATACTACCCTCAGAAATGGAAGGTTTCCTTAGTAACCATGATACCAAAGCCAGGAAAGGATCACACAAAAGTTGAGTCATACAGACCTATTAGCTTATTATCTAATATTTCAAAGCTATTTGAGAAACTACTAGTGGCAAAATTAACGCCGATTTTAAATGAAAATAGATGTATTCCTAATCATCAATTTGGGTTTAGAAGAAAGCATAGCACAATTGAACAAACTCATCGAATAGTAAATATAATAAGAAAAGCCTTTGAAGAAAAAAAATATTGCTCAGCACTCTTCATCGATGTGTCTCAAGCTTTTGATAAAGTCTGGCATGAAGGTTTACTACTGAAATTGCAGCAAAACTTGCCAGCAAACATACACAAGCTGTTAGGAAGCTACTTAGTCAATTTATTATTAAAGAAGGCGATTTTTTAAGTTCTCCTCAGCCAGTTAACGCTGGAGTCCCACAAGGCAGCATCCTGGGCCCTCTATTGTACTTAATTTATACTTCGGACATGCCAACAAACAGCTACACACATACCTCAACATTTGCGGACGACACAGCTTTCCTAAGCGTACATGAAAACTGTCAAGAAGCATCTCGTTACTTACAGGATCACATATTTGAACTGGAAAGGTGGTTAAAACAATGGAGGATAAAGATTAATGAGCAAAAATGTGCACATATAACATTCACATTGCGTCGGGAAACATGCCCCCCTATTAAAATCAATAATCAAATAATACCCCAACACTCGCATGTAAAATACCTCGGTATACATCTAGATCGGCGTTTAACGTGGAAATGGCACATAGAAGCAAAATTAACTCAAATGAAACTAAAAGCAATTCAAATTAATTGGCTCATTGGAAGAAATTCTGTTCTTAGTCTCGATTGCAAACTTCTACTTTACAACTCTATCTCAAAGCCAATTTGGTGCTACGGTATTCAGTTATGAGGCACTGCCTCGGCTTCTAATATCGAAAAAATTTAAAGGCGCCAAAATAAACTTCTTCGAATAATAACAGCCGCTCCCTGGTATGTCAAAAACTCAAATATCCACAAGGATCTCAATGTGCCATTGGTAAAAACTATGATAACGAAATATGCAGTAAAATATTTAAAAAGGCTGGAACTGCACCCAAATCCATTAGCTCGAAATATTTTAAATTATGGCGGCCACACTCGATTAAGGAGAAGAGACACTGCAGCACTCACCCAATCAGATGAGCGATAAACACCTACATATGTGAACAGAAACCGTGATGACTAAATCTTTTTGTCTGGCACTGGCAGGACATGAAGTAAATATTAGGATAAGATTTGATTAATTATTGTTAGTTCATATTTAATATATGAAGATTCAATAAATAAATACTGAAAAAAAAAACTTCTTTCGCACGAAAATCAAAACAACAGTTTTCTCATGTCAAATTTTTAACCCGAAAAATAAATGTAGTTCAACATACTTGGCAAATACGAACAGAGTACTAGGCTTCATATATATAAAGTTCAAATTAAAATATTAAAAAAATGTTTATTAATATACATAAAAGGTTTATTTAGAAAAGTGCATGTTTTTGGTTTGTCGTTTATGTAGACCAGTAGTATCACGACAAATTGACCAACAGTATTCGGCCAGCATATGGGCGTTATTTTTTCCACGGTACCGATTCTCAATTACGGCGAGGTCTTGATGGAATCTCTCCCCGTGTTCATCACTAAAGTCTCCTAAATTACTGGGGAAAAAATCCAGGTGGCTATCTAAAAAATGAATTTTAATTGACATATTGACTCCCATTATTCCATAGCTATTCACTAGTTTCTTAACAAAACTTCATAATCTACAGATTTATTATTGCCCAAAAATTTATTTATTACATACAATTTCATGCACATACCACAATCTTGGAGCCAAGTTTATTAAAAAGTATTCTTCGTACCTTTTTACAAAGGTTTTTGTTATATTTCGCGATTTTTTAAATGGTACAAATAATCCACACACAGAACAAAACTTATTACGGTTTGGGCACTTCATATTTAAACGCGTTTGCAAAAACTATTACGTTTTTTTATAAAGTGGCAACTATTTCAGAACCCACGAAAAAATATGTTAGGTACCAAATAATCTAAGTACTAGCTATTTTTTTTTTCGAATGAAATTTTAAAATCAAATATAAAAAATAAAATAATGCAAATTTAAAGTATTATTTTACACTTAAGAAGTAAAGCTAGAAGGTTGAAATTTTGGCATGTGGTATTCAATATTTGGTCCTTCAACGCACTATTTGTTTTAAAAAAAATTATTGGAAATCTAAAAGGACATTAAAGGATAAAAATTTGAAAGGACATTTTTGACATCTTCTAATCCTAAAAGAATAATAACAAAATAATACTAAATATTTTATAACTCTTCTTGGTTATTTGACACCAAATTTGGCATAGTAGGAAACAGGATCACGAAAAAAAAACTGTGAACGCAGTTTTGCTCCATTTAATCTCTAGTTTTAGACTTATGTCATCCGGTTCGTGTCTAATATTTAGTGTCGGACATGCATTAACACTATGGCTGAATTTAAATTGATGTACACATCAATAAACTTAAGCCAACTTTATGGGTTAAAAATATTCTTAACACTATTATGTTATACATTACATTTGTACTAGAAAATTCTGTACAGTGATTTACATTAGAAATATGCAAAACTAATACAATAACAATTTAAACTAATGAAATTACTAGCAAATATAAAATAACTAATAACTAAATAATGTATTTATCATATAGAGCCCACTCCTGTCGGTGGAGGGTATCAAAGTTTCGGCACAGCCGAATATATCACTCTAACTCGTTTGTTCATATGTTGTTTGTAGAAGGCGTGTGCAAAAGTGACTCGCTTAGCTTACAAATAACACAAAATTTCACAATTGGTTCTTGCTTTAAATGTAAGTTAAACGAGTCACTTTTGAGCTCGCGTTCTACAAACAGGCAGTAGTAAAAAAACCTATTTTAATTATTGGTTTATTTTGTTTGGAACATATCTTTTTTTTTCATGAAGAAGAAAATTAATAGCAAATGAATTTACATTTTTCATGATCTTTTAACCCACTGTACAGATTATAAAACAGTCTTAGCATAACGTAAATTTAGACTTATCGCGGATGTTTGAGTCCCAAATTTCTCCTACCCAAAAGTTAACAAAAACTTCTAAATTTGTGAAATGATATATGTATATTTTAATTGAATTTTGTTGTTTTTGCTTATATAAACCAATGTATGTTTTTTTTTATTAAATAAATTATATTGAATTTGAAAAAATAAGTTCATATACATACATTTTATTTATGTTTCAAATAACTCATTTCTTACAGTAAAACTCATCTCTTACAGCAAAATCATTTGTCGATGAGCGGTTGTCGTGGGAAGGCTGGCACTCAGATGACCGCGTCCATATTCCGGGAATAATAACTCCATTTTCTTCACGGACAACCAAACTTTCCTCAAAATATCCGCTTTTATCTAGCATTAAGTAATTGTGAAGAACAATGGTCGCTAAAACTATTTTATCCACGTTTTTAGGTGAGGCTTGAATATTTGTATGTAAAATTCTCCACCTGTCTGTTAAAATGCCAAAAGTGTTTTCAATTTATACACGAGCGGCTGATAATTTTTATTAAAATTTTGTTTTACGGCAGGCAAACTTTGTCCAGGATATGGTCGTATTTTTTAAAGGAAAATCATTATCTCCCACAAAGATATATGGAAACGATTTATCAGTACCTGGTTATAATGAAGTAAAATTTAGTTATTATACTTACATATGTATGTACACTAGGGTGATAACTTCTTGAATTTTTTGCAAAGTAAAACCAAAACATCGTGTTTTCTGAGCTTGAAGGTAATTTTTTTTTAATAACTTACATTAAATTATTTATTCATTATTATGTATTTAAATTAACTTAATGAAAAAATACAATATTAAAAAATATTAAATAGATTTTAGAAATCGATTTTGGCGCTTATAGTTTTTTCACCAATTGAAATAAAAAAATGTTTTTTAATATCAAAACAATATTGACACTAAGATTGACCCTTGGAAGAATGATGTCAAAAAAAGTTAAAAGCCTAATGCACGTACATATATAATACATACATATGTTTATAAATATAATCTTTTACCAGGTAGTTTATCATTAGGCGGAATATTAATTTGGTTTCTCAAAATCATCTTTCCAAACGAACTTTTAGCAAAGACTCCACCGTCACTGAGGCTGCCAAATGCTCCAAAATCAACAAAAATAAAATTATAATCTGCATCACATACCGCCGTTAACGCAATGCTAATTTTTTTATAATTGTAAAAAAGTGAACCACTCTTTTTTGGACAAAATATCTGGACATGCTTGCCATCAACAGCTCCAAGACAATGTGGCATTGCTGTTTTCGCGTAAAATCTTTTGTTATACAAAATCTTATTAGTTTTTCAACACTAGCAATGTTATCTGTCAAACCTGTCAGCAATGTTTTCCCACTCACGCTACTTAGGATGGGATACATATAGCTCATGGAGCTCACTCCAGATCGCATCGCAAGTTTCATAAATAATTTTTCTTACTGTGCATACACCCATTTTGTACATCCATGCCAATAGTTCTGTATTGCAGCCATGAGCTAGATACCTAGTAACAGATTTATGTGCATTAATTTTTGTCTTAAGCTAGATTTTTAAGATGCACATACATTAAAGTTAAGCCCACTCGTATCTCCTTATCTATAGGCTTTCTTCTTGAAAACCTTTGCAAGCGTTCTTTAAGCAAAATTAAAAGAGCACTAAACGTTTCCACAGTTATCCTCGTTGCTTTAAACAAAACCAATTTATTGGAATCCTAGGACATTTATATTTACGTTTACTAGGCGTACCCACCATCTTCCTCGTAAACGTTGCGCACAAGTATAAAAGCTTTCACTATAATAAAGATGATATTCATTATTTTAAATACTTTCACCAAATTTAAAATTCTTTGCTTCATTATTTATTTTTCTTTCTTTGTACAAATATAGCAGAGATCCGAAAAGTTCATAAATGATCGCTCATATTTAACCATTCATGAATTTTTTCATGAATGAGGAATTTAAAACGTGTAATTTTTTCACAACCATGAATGAATTGTGAATTTTTCGACAATTCATTCATGAGCGTGAGGAAAAATAAAATTTTACCTTTCTTCAGTCATGAAGAATGAGGAAACAAAAAATTTTCGTAACGCCAGTAATGTTGTTGTTGCACGAGAGTTTGCATGACCACAGCACGAAATGCCTTTGTGTGTATTTTGTTGTTGTTAAAGGCAACGAGCCAAAGTGTGTGTTGATTTTTTTCAGGCAAATATTATTTAAAAAAAAACTAAGAGAGCTGCACATATGTATGTATCGTCATCTTAAAAGATGACGATACATACATACACAGTTTTCATGAGAAGCAAAAAAACGTTGTAAAAGGTGAATTGATTGAGATACAAAAGCAATTTTAAATATTTAGGGTAAAATTGCGAAAACCGATTTTGATTTGATGGAAAATTATTATTTGTATTGTTATTTATTTAGTAATGTGTGATGTTATTTTTTTTTTGTAATTACCTGAAACAAAACGACGAATCATCAACGAAAGTATTAAAGTATTAAGTTAAACAAAAATTTTAAATATTAAATAATGAATGTTTTTGTTAAATTACAGGTATAAATGAAATACTGCGTTTAAACAATAAATTTAAATATGGTTAAATGCACATAAAAAAAAGATAATCACACAATTAAATGTAGCATAATTAGGTTTGCGTTGACATGGTGAAACAAGTTTGATTTTCTGATTCAGCGCGGGCAGTACTCCATTTGAGAACGAAGAGATGTTATATTATTACAGATATTATTATGACATATTATTTATAATATTTTTATTTCTAATAAGAAGTGGATTAAACTAAAAAATGTACTTCATTAAATTTAACTATAAATTGATTTTAAAAAGCCAACTTTTCCATTATAAATAACATCTATTTTGATCTCCTTATAATGAATTTTCTCAATTGAATTTTTTTCACAATAAACAAATATTGTAAACAAAAATTTGACTCATATACATAAATGTATATTTGACTCCATATAAAGAATTATTTCAAAAAAAAAACTTCTGTAGCCCATACTTATAACGCTATACACGGAGCAAGAAGTTAATTTTAATTAGTTAATTTCTGAAAAATTTAAATAATAAGAATGAAAGAGTTTTTCAATTAAGAGTAGTATTGATAGCAGTCCCCGTATTCAATGAACGAAAATAATGTACAACGACGCACTTATCCTAAAAAAATTCTATTAGTATTTAATAAAGCCATAAAAGGATTAACCCTAACAGTCTAATGTTGAAGAAGCTGATAGTCATACTTAATATAGGTTTTGCAATAGAGCAATTCCATATGAAAACGATCAAAATTGGCAAATTTTTGGACGACCCCTCTCCGATTTTAAAATAAATAGTCTCAATCGATTGCCCAGCAAAAAATAATGTACCTACATATTTTTTTTTTTTATAGTGACTGGTGTACACCACTGTCATGTGACAAAATTGAAGAATTCTTCATAAGGGACCTCATTGAAAGTTGTTTAACAAACTACTAAGGCGATAAATAAAATAAAATTTTCCTAATTTTTCTTAGAAATTTACCTCTAAATTTTCCCAAGAAAATTAAATTTTCCGATTTTCCACAGAAGCTCCTAAATTTTCCGGCTAATTTTTTTTTTTGGATTCCTCAAGGGCCCCGACTCCTTGTTTGGACAGGAGAAGAGCATTTAAGAGACCACGTTGTTAAAAATACATTTTAAAAATTATTTTACAGTTAAAAATACATTTATGAAGAAAAAATCTTTCTTATTTTGCTGCTTATACTTAATTACAATATTTATTAAAAATTTCAATTGCCTTGGCATCATTATAAAATTAAAGTAACTTTAAATTTAGCACGTCGGCAGACGAAGAGTACCGCTTTACATTAATTGACATATCAGAAATATTTGGTATGAAGCAATGAAACTTTTGCGTTCCAGTTATAGTTTTGACATTATTATATCTGTTTTGAATTCGTCGCTCCATGGCATCGTGTTCTTTTTGAGTGCATAAAACTGTGTTAATGGCAATTTCCTTGCTTTGAATCCACGAAAACAAATGTTGTACATTTAAGATCTGGTCAGTATATGGCCTTTGCAAACTTGCTTTAGTCGCCACGCGTTTTAGGGTTCCCCCTAACGCATCGCATGGGCCCTTACCGTGGGACGTCGCGAAAAAGTGCCACTCGACCTTGCAGTTTTGTTCTTCTTCAATTATGCAAAGATTGTAAAAATTTTTTTTATTCTTGTACTGAGAAGCCGCGCCGTCTGAGAAAAACGTTACTTTGTCGATTGCATCGAATTTTGATCTTAAGAATTCAAACAGTTTCATTTGAAATAAATAAACGGACACATAATTATGAGCTAAACTCTCCGCGACATCAACAAGGCTTACGGTCTGTAGTTCGTTATCTTCGTTTTTGAAATAAATGCAAAAAGGATGCACCGTGCACTGGTCGTTTGCCCAGTGATAAGCCTGAATTTCATCCTGAATGAGAGAAGTGTAATTCTCGGCAAAGTCGCTTATCACAATGAATTCATTTTGGGCTAATTTCTCCTTACTTTCCTTTAGAAATTTCGATTGCATCTCGGATATGAAATGGTGCGCCTTCAGTTCATTCAACTTGAATCTGAATTCCTCGATGAATTCCGGAGTCTGCTTTACCACGGTCTCAAGGGAACATCTGCCGCTGCTAATTATCCACTGTTTGAAATGCACCTCCTGAATTAACAGCTGTTCAAACTTTTCCGCCAAATATTGCTCTAGCTCGTCAATCTTCGGACAATTGTCGCATTTGGACAGATGACAATTTTCCGTGGGGTATGCGCACAACGACTTCGACAGGAGGTCCCTATATGTTTAAATTTCACCGTGAAATACTTTCAATTTCTTGCATGAAAAGTAAATTAATTTGATGTTTTGATGAAACATGCAAACGCAGACTGAATGCGTTCCCACTTTTTCTGCTGGGCATTTCTCATTGAACTGATGGTATGCTTCGGATAGATTACATAATAATAATCTGCGCTGCTTGTGTACTTTTTCTCCATCTTCACGTGTGATAACATAGTCACGTGTACCTGGGCAGGCGCGGCTGTTGTCATCATTGCAGTAAAAATCTTGAATCAATTTCACCGTTGCTTCGCTGAGGGTCCTTGAGCCAAATTTCTTGGTGGGAGTCGCCAATATGCCCTTCTGTCGAACTAATTCTTTGCTTCTTCTCGCGATGTAAAAAGATGTTTGAAACTGTTCAGAAATCTTGCGTATAGACCATGATTGAGGCAGCACAGATAAAATGAGATATTTCTCCGGAAAAGTGTTCGCTAAATTGAATTTTCTTTTCAACTGCTCAATCATTTGTTTGCCGTCATCAACGTCATCTGCTTGACTGCATTCGTTATCAGAGCCTTCATCAAATATTGTCGCGATTGCCCTCATAACCTTGCCTTTTTTCTCTTTCCGTATGTTTCACTTCGCAACTTTCTTTTTCTAATAGGCGTTTCACCTAAAGTGGTAATAGCCTCATTCAAAGGACTCAAAGACATATTGACCATCGGAATGTCTGCCTCACTATCAGATGAAACATTTTGTTCACTTGTCATTTCACTCTCGGATTGTGGCTGCATTTGTTTCAATGCATTTGCTTGTTGAGACAAATCGATTTTACACTTGGGGCAAATGAATTCTGCTTCTTCACCGTATTGCATATTTAATTCATTCATGTATCGCTTCGAAACACCAGTTAATTTTAATTCTTTTATCTTTTTCGAACGATGTCCACTCTTGTTAAACGGATTGCAGCAAAATTTATTCATTTTACTTTAAATTGTCTTTACAGCTTCACTCTTTACTTTACAAAAAAAAAACACTTTAACACTATCACGTTTAGTATTCAACTGAAATTTGACTCAGAGTGTGTGAAGTATTTATATTTATTTTTTGGTAAAAAATAGGTAAAAAAAAATAAGCGATATTTGCTTTTCTTTAATAGGAAAATTTGCGTGAACTACTGGTCATAAAATGTTTTGTAAAAGGGACTTAAGTGGTTACTGCCAATAAGCCGACCACAGGTCATAAAATGTTTTGCAAATTTTTTAAATTACCAGGTAATAAATATTTCGCCATATTTATGGAAAATCCGTGTTTTATGACTTGTTTCTGCACGTGTCATTTTAGGCGAAATATTTATTACCTGGTAATTTAAAAAATTTACAAAACATTTTATGACCTGTAGCCTCAGTCGGGTTTGGTGTGCCATTACATGCCACTGCTGCTATTATCCATGGATTTATGGCCGATCTTGTGAAGGCAGGCAGACCATATTCACTACACACTCAACTTGGGGCTCTTAAAAAAAAAATTGATTTTTTCTACATAAATGTATTTTTAACTGTAAAATAATTTTTAAAATGTATTTTTAACAAGGTGGTCTCTTAAATGCTCTTCTCCTGTCCAAACAAGGAGTCGGGGCCCATTTTTTTATTGCTGATTCTTAAAGCAAAAATTATGAGGAATCCAAAAAAAAAAAATTAGCCGGAAAATTTAGGAGCTTCTGTGGAAAATCGGAAAATTTAATTTTCTTGGGAAAATTTAAAGGTAAATTTCTAAGAAAAATTAGGAAAATTTTATTTTTCAATTAAAGCCTGATTCAATACCTTTCAATATCACTCGTTGCGATCGCTTTAGTAGTTTTTTTTTAAAACAACTTTCAATGAGGTCCCTTATGAAGAATTCTTCAATTTTGTCACATGACAGTGGTGTACACCACCACTAAACCAGTCACTATAAAAAAAAAAAAAAATATGTAGGTACATTATTTTTTGCTGGGCAATCGATTGAGACTATTTATTTTAAAATCGGAGAGGGGTCGTCCAAAAGGTGATCGCTTTCATATGGAATTGCTCAATATATATATTTAAAGGAGAAAATTCTTATATGTACATATATGGATTCGGTTTATATTAATTTTACAGCGCTGTTTTTCTTTTTGCTTATGCAATAATTTGTAGTTTGATCACTTATTCCACTAACACGTTCAGAGTATTATGTATGAGTTAATGTGTTCATAAAATATATCAAATACTCTGCACATTTTTACTAAATTAAGATTATTAATTATGTTGTTTAAGGAAATTATATACTTAATGATAAGCCATTTTTGATTTTGTAAATAGCTTGGATATTATTTGTGAATCGTAATCAATAAAAAAGTATATTTCAAATTTTCAATGATACATTGCTCTGCGTTTTAGCAAACGATATGTATACTGGTGTCAAAAATTCTTTGATGCTTTTAAAAGGGTTGGCTGATTTTCTTAAGCAGACATAAAGGCAACACTTATTGAAAAAAACTCCAAGTACTCAATACGTGTTGTTATTGTAAAACAGTTTTGGTTTAACCAACCAAAACAATGGGTTTTTTCGTTGATAACATTTTTATTAAGTAGGTGAGAAATATTTGAAATTAAAGTAAAAAAGTCTTGTTTTGCTAAAAATTACGTGTAAACAACCTTTATACGTAAAAGCAAATGTGACAGTATGTATAATTATTGGGTGTTATAATCTTCAATATCTTCTTTGTGGCTTAAATCTTAATACAATAAATTCTATTACTAATACATATTCACATGTGTTTTAATATATTTAGGAAGTGTGCAGAAACAATAATAATATAGGGTTATCCTCCAACACCTCCCCTTTTTAGTGGTTACTCGGGCTGTAGCGATTTAAAGGACGTCGTTGTCTCTGAGATCTTCTAGGTGTTGAAGTGGATACCGTTTCTACGAGATTTCTTGAAATTGGCGTTGGTACATCTGAAGTCATACCTGAAGAGCTGGCAGCAGTTGTAGAATCTGTATCTAGTACATTTTCTTCTGAAACTGGATTGTTATAAACATCTAAGGCTATATTCCAGTCTCTTTCGTCGCTGTTGTTGTTGTCTTCATCATATCTTTTTCTTAATTGGTTTACATGGGAGCGGATTAGCTTACCATTGTTTAATTAAACGTTGTACATCACATTGCCAATGTGTTCAATTTTTTTACCAGGACTCCAACAAAAGTTGTTGTTTCCTTTGTAGACTTTTGCATACACATCATCTTGTTCATCAAACGATCTTAGTTTTGCACCATGTTTATTATTAAACTGTGGAGCAACTTTGTATTTGTAAGTTGATTGTAAATTTTTGTTTTCTTTACGTGGTTTCAATAGATCAAGAGTGATGCGCATTTTCCTACCAACTATTACTTCAGCTGGTGATTTCTTGTCTGGTGTATTTGGGTTTGCTGTTGACCGGTCGTTTTGCAAAAATGTGTGTAAATTTTCACGTACTGTCCCCTCTCCTTTCATTTTTCCAATCATTCTTTTAAAAGTGTCGACAAACCTTTCGGCTTGTCCATTTGACATTGGGTAATAAAGGTTGGATCATATATGTTTAATACCATTTTGCATCATAAATTCTTCAAATTGTGCGCATTTAAATTGAGTTCGGTTATCGGATACAATTACTTGCGGCAGTCCGAAACACGAAAAAACTTATTTAAGCATTTTAATGGTTTGTTGAGAAGTTATTGTTGTTGTTGGAATTATTTCTGGCCATTTGGATAGTGCATCAACTACACCAAAACATAATGCCCATCAATTGGACCAGCGTAGTCTATATGCAGACGTTCCCATGGTTCCGAAGGTGTTGGCCAAGGATGGAGCGTTGTTTTCGTTGGCATTTTAGCGACAGCTAATTTTGAACCAAAAATTTAATTTCATCATCCATTTTTGGCCAATATACAAAACTTCTCGCAATTGCCTTTGATCGTTCTATACCGGGATGTCCATGATGAATTTGTTTCAGCACCCTTTTACGGTATATTGATAGAATAACTACTCTGTTGCCAAACATAATAACATCATCAGCTATAGACATATAATCTTTTCTATTAAAATATGGTTTTAATTCAATGTCAGTACTGTTGAATGGCCATTTACTGTGTGTTTCATACTTTACCATCTTGTGTGTTAGTGGCAATTTATCTAAATTGTCGTATAAAATTTGTTTTACTTCTTTTTCAAACTGAATTGAGGCAATGACGTATTCTTCTGTGTTGAACTGTTGTTTATCAATCAGACGTGATAAAACATCGGCATATCCAAAACTATTTGTTGAAATAAAACTGATGTCGAAATCATATGCTAAAAGTTGAACTGCCCATCGCTGTAGTCTATTCGCGTGATGTACTGCTATACCAGATTTTCTACCAAAAATTGTGAGTAATGGCTTGTGGTCCGTATTAAGTTTGAACCTTCTCCCAAATATCATTTTATGGAATTTTGTTACTGCGAACACCAAGGCTAAAGCTTCCTTCTCTATCTGGCTATAAGACTTTTCTGCGTGCGTTAACGATCTTGACGCATGGCAAATAGTTTTGATAGTTCCATCCGCATATTCGTGAAGAATACATGCCCCCAACCCATAATTTGAGGCGTCAGCTACAACAATGATTTGTTTTGATGGGCCATAATGCGTTAACAGCAATTTTGACGAAAGCACTTCTTTCAGCCTTAAAACACATTTACTATGATTTTGTGTCCAATGCCATTTCACATTGGATTTCAGCAATTCATCCAGAGGACCTCTTAGAGTTCGCATATTTTTAACGAATTTGCCATACAAATTTATAGCACCCAGAAATGAACGGAGTTCAGTAACGTTACCTGGTTCAGGCATTCTTTGAATAGCTGAAATACGATCTGGGTCCGGTTGCAGATCTTGTTGATTTATAATGTACCCGAGGTACCTTACTTCGGTTGCGAAAAATTTACATTTTGAAAATTTAATTTTAAATCCATAATCTTGGATACGACGTAGAACTTCGTTTAAGTTCTGACTATGTTCGGTTTCATCTCTCCCCGAAACAAAAATATCATCGATGTATGCTGCTACGTTTTCAATACCTGTTAGCATTTGGTCCATAATCTGCTGAAATATGGCCGGAAAAGTTTTTACTCCAAAAAAATAACCCCTTGTGTGTGTTTATTGTAAGTAGTTGTTTTGACTCGTCGTCGACTTCAATTTGGAGAAACGCGTCAGACAGATCGATGTGACTGAAAAATTTTGCATTTGCAAACTTTGAGAATATATCTTCAGAAAGGGAAGCGGATACTGGTGAGATTCTAGAGCTTCGTTTAACCCTTTAAAAGTCGGCACATATTCGAACAGACCCATTCGGTTTTCTGATGACAACGATAGGTGCCGCCCACTCAGAATAATTTACTTGAGAAATTACCCCTGTATCTTGCAGCCTCTGCAGTTCTGCTTCCACCATATTTTGAACCGCATATGCCACTGGACGTTTAGGACGAAAAACCGGTTCTTGATTTTGTTTGACGGTTAAATGCGCTTTTATTTTTGTACACAACCCAAATTTTTCGTCGAATATATCTGAAAAAGAGTTTTTTAAAAATGAGATTTTTCAGTAAAATTATAAGAACTTCCCCGCAACTGTGCTTTCACAGTATTGCAAATGTTGTCGATGGTCATCTTATTCAGCTCTAAAGCTTCGATCCAATCAAGTCCCAATACATTCAAATCATGTAGTGGTGTTACGTAACAGGTTACAACCGCATGTTTGTCTTGAAATTTTGAATAACATACAAATTGTTTTGATAGTGGTAATTTTCCTGTTGCGCTTTTGGCAGTGTTTTGACGTCTGTTGTATTATTTACTTGAAGTTTTTGAAACGTGCTTTCCGATATAATGGTTATGTCGGAAGCTGTGTCGAACTGTAGTTAAAGCATGGTATTATTGACTTCAACACAAATATATTTTCTTTGTGTTCCAATTTTGTTAACTGCAAAAATGCTTTTTGTTTCAAAGTTTGTACTTTTTGTTTTTTTGTTAAAGCCTTTTTGCTTTGGAAAACGAGTGTTTGTATTTGGTTTTATTGTTTTCTTTTTATTTTTAGAAACGTTGCAGTACCATTCTTTGTGACCAACTACGCTGCACTGTCACATGTATGCTTTTTATATGAACACTCATTTGCGTAGTGCTTGCCACCACAAAACCAGCATGGATATATAGGTGCTGTTTTTGTATTTTCATTTGTATGGATTTGTTTCACCAGAGCCTCTGATTAAGGCTTTTCTATAAGCACTGTGTCCACTTTAAGATTTATCATACGCTGACATTCTGTTGATAGCAGATCCAGAGTTACTTTATCACCTTCACTCTCTAATTTCTGTGGTTGATTTTAACCCCATGACAAATATTAACCCATTTTCGGCGACTGTTCGTACTTGCGAACAGTAAATTTAATGAATTTGATTGCCAAGTTACAAAGTTTTGTACATTTATTTGTTACAATTTAATGTTTCCATAATTTAATATAAAGTCTTAATTTTAATTAGCTGTTAAAAATGAATAAAAATTGTGTTTTATGTTTTGCCTGCAGTGGTATTTTTGGGGACGCTTTCTAGGAAGATTTTTATATAACTGCAAAAAAACATAAATTGTTAAAAAATGCTCAAACTAAATAGAGAGAATTTGTCTTGATAATTTAAATGACCAAACATAAATAAAAAACCTAAATAAAAAATAATATTTCTACTAAATTATAGCTGTTTGTTATACTGTACGCAAGCGCGAACATTGGCTACTCTTTGGAGAATACGCTTCTTTTATACAATGTTGTTTTAAAGCTGTACTGATCATAAACAAAAGCAGTATCCTCTGTCACGTAACTAACAACAATTGCTTATCCGGAAAATATCAATTCGTTTTGGGTACAAGATTTGGTGTTTGTGTTCGAGTGGGGGTCAGCCATCGAGAGACAGCTCACTTGGGTCCTCCAATATCATCGCATTGAGTAGGTGGCCCTGGATTCTCCTTGAAGATCGTCCAGAACACTTCCATCAATTTTTGTTTCACCACGTCCCACTTGGTACGAGAGATGGCACCATTATCAACACCTCTGTCGATGATCGCCCGCACAAGGTGACCTTTGGCCACCTCGCTGAAGGACTTATTCATCGAATTCGACGCAATTTTGGGACGTTTCGTCCCTGGTTGCTGTTTCACGGCTGCAGCTTCCTCCTCCGAACGTTGCCGTTTAGGCAGTGTCACCTTCGCAGGGACTGAAAAAATCGCACTTGGCAAAGAAGTGGTATTGGGATTTATTTATTTCTGATCTAAGTTCCTCACGCACTAATGCTTGGAAACTCCACTGCTTCTTAAAACAAGAAGACAAGAAAAATATGTTATCTCAAAAACAATTCAGAGTAAACGTAAGCAAAGCTTTGCTACTTAGTTCTTAAACAGATGCTGAATCCACTTAGGAACGATCCGAAAAAAGCGTTGGTTATCAATTGCCAAATATTGTAGGGGAGCATATTTCAATAGTTCAGCCACAAGGGAAACTTCGCAGGTGCCAACTTAAAGGATGAGGCAAACCAATCAAATGGATGTGCAATAAATGCAACGTGCACTTCCATCCAAAATGCTTTGAAAAATTTTATATAAAGTAAGACATTATTAATTTATTACCCTAATAAATATATTTTGAAACATTGCTAATTTGTTATTATCTTACTTTTAACATTTTTATAAATGAACAAAAAATTGTTGATATTGCAAATTCATGTCAAATAGCAGCCAGTGTTCGCACTTGCGAGCACCCATTTCCGGGACTCATGGACAAGGTAGCGTTAAACCGACAACGGATTTGGATTCAGAAGATCCTAATTACTATAAAAAAGAGTATACATTTTTAAAAATATCACGTTTGAATTTTCTTGGCCGAATATGGGTTAAACATTTCAACTGATCAAGTGTCAGATCATTTAGTTTAAAAAGTTCACATTGTCGATTGACGATGCCGGCGTATGTAATAAAATCGGTAGCTGAGTCTTTTGTAATTTGCATACAATTGTACCTTATATTGAACTGCGAAGTATGAAGACCAAACAATGTTGTAAGTTTTTCAACAGTTTTTTTAAACGAAAAATCACGAGCGTGTTTTGGCAAAATATAATTTGTATATTTGCTGTGTACCAGTGATGGAAAATTCAGTACTATGGTACTTTTTTCAGTACTTTTTCATTTCAAAAATACCACGTTACCCCCACGTCAGTTTTAGTACTCTTTTCTTGTTATGCTTCTATGTTGAGAAATTCAGCGTTTTTTTTAATATTGACAACATTGCCTACACAAAATTTATTGTTCTTTTTTTTCGTTCATGTTAAGCAAAATTAAGAACGAAATGGACGAACTTATGTTTCCTGATAATTCACGTACTGCTATTGGAATTTTGGCAATACCCCATTTATCAGCAACTATAAAAACGAAAAAAAAATCGTTTCAAGTACAAACTCTTTCAAATTTGATTAAAACTAAAGATCTATTAATGTCAAATGGTTCTTGTTATTACAATTATAATATTACTAATGATATCATTAAGTAAAATAAACAACTTGCTTAACAGCCTAATACATCTAAACGTGTGTACCTTATATTAAATTACAAGCAAATACATATGTATGCAATAAAAAATATGTACCAAAAAAGTACCAAAATGTTGAAAAAAGTACTCTTTTGCTTGATGGTTAGTACCATCTCAATTTTTAAGTTTTCCATCACTGCTGTGTACCATTGGACTAAGCTTCCTAAGCAACAGTCGAACTTTGGCTGCATCATCGAGTTTTGCCGCATCTACGATGAACAAATCCTCATACCTTGAGTACCAACCACATGTCGAATGTGAGGTTATGTTCATCATGATGAAACTCGGTAATGTTCGATGCAAGTGCCTCTATTAGAAATTCTGCACTGGTTCCTTTATCGTTGTCTTGATTTTTAGCTGGAGTCAATGTCGTCATTAAATTCTGCATGGCCAAACTGTCTTGATGCTGTTGCACTTTCAGTTGTTCTATGAGTTGTGCTAAGGCTGCCTCCATTGTTTTTTTGTATTCTCGTATCAGATTTTATTTTTATTTGTTTTTTTTTATTTGGAAAAGAAAATTTAATTGTTGATTGAAATTTGAGATTCTTTTTATATCTTATTTTTATAAGTATTTTATTTTGCAATTAATAATTTTCTTTTTTTTATCCTCGTCGCCAGTGTTATAATCTTCAATATCTTCTTTATTCAGTGGCTACTATTTTTTATGTTTCAATTTTTAACCGAGCCCAAAGGATAACTAAACCATTTTATGGTAACTATTTAACGTAATTTTGACCTGTTATAATGACTTGATACAGTTATGCAGGCATACGCAGTGCGCATTTTGGTATTTTTAAAAAAATATGATATCTTACTATTAAGAAGAATTCAAATTTATGCACAGATGTGTGATTAATTGTCATGTTACTTTTTCTTATTGTACATTTGGCTTTGTATTGTGGTTACCTGTATATCATTGTACCAGGCAATAACTGCAAAAAAAATTTGCAACATATTTACATATATACATGGAAATAGTTGTTGCTGAAAGCAGTTCTTAACACCCAGGCTACAACTGACATCAAATGGTTAACATTAACACTAACATCATGTTAGTGTTAGGTATAGCCTCCTCATGTTAGTGTTTTGTTTGTGTTTTAACAGCGTTGTTAAGCAATCTGTCTTGAAAGCTATTTTATAACATAACTTGACGTTTAAGTTTGACAGACAACTTTTTTTTGTTGCTTTTTATTAACTTTTTTATACAACTTGTCAAAAATACGCGCGTGGCTGATAAATAATTATATTAAAGCGCAAAATAAAGTGCAAAATAAGTTTTCCGAAAATAAATTAATTTTAAAGCACGTTAATATTTAATATTGTTATTTTTAGCGATGTATACTATGTTTAAGCGCTAAACTTTTTCTTCGCTATAAATATAACACACAACCTGTCTTTAGCTTGTTTTTAAACTTATGTTGTAAGATATTTACGTGTTCTCCACCTAAAACACATTGGCAATTTGACGACGTTATTCTGCCGGCGTTTTTGCTTGTGTTAAGACATCACAAATTGCACGTGTGGCCGTAGGGTAAAAGGTGATTGACGTGGAGTGTGTGTCTAAGTTCAAAAGTTTAACAATGCCAAAAAAAAAAACAGTTTAACATAGAAAAATTTGTGTCGTACAATGCATCTTCAAACAAAAGCACTTGTTTAATAACATCCTGCAAAAAGAACTTTGTGGAAAGATAAAATCAAACATTGAAAGGCATTATAAGCTTGTTTATCAGCAGGACATCAAAAGTGATAATGAAAGTGATAGTGATGATGTCCCTGTTTGCAAAAAATATAAAAAAAACACTAAAGTTAAGCACAACAATTGACAAAACTAATTTTTTGAAATGTTGTATTGGATTGGTGACGAAAAAAATATTCCCTTTAGAATATTTGACGACCAAGAGTGCTTTAAACAATTAATTGCACCGTACGAGCAAAAATTCAATACAAATTTAAACTCCAGTAATATTGGAACCATATTGGAAAAGGCTAGTAGTCATATAAAATCAGAAATAACCGCTTTAGTAAAGCATAAAATAATATGCCTAAAAATAGATATTGCTAGCCGAATGGAAAGAAATGTAGTCGGTATTAACATACAATACATTAAAGATTAAAAAATTTGTGTTAACACTATTGGTAAGCAAATAAAAAATATACACTTTGTTCTACTCCAAAACGTTTTAGAAATGTATTTCTTGTTTTGTGTTAACATAACTAATATTTTAATATCTTAAAAAATTTTCTTCGATTAAATTTTGTTTTACAGGTATGATACAAACAACAAAACGACATACAGCTACGAATTTAAAGAAGGAAATTCTTAAGTGTCTTGAGGAATATAACATTGGTATGCATCAAATTTACTCAAATAGAACTGACAACGGCGCATATGTATTGAAGTTATCAAGATTGTTACAAGAAATGCAAAATGAAAATATAGAATATGAGGTTGACTATCACGTTGCAGAATCTAAGCATATTGGGTCACATATCTCATCTGTTTTTTCGATTGTACGTTTTGCAGCCCATACAGTTCAATTAGCGGCATATGATGTTATAAAAACACTCGAAAGCGACATCGAAGAATGCAGACAAATTTCGAAAAAAAAACTTCGAACATCAGTTAGATCAGGAAATGAAGAAATCACTTTGCCTTGTTTAGATGTGATAACAAGATGGAATTCTACATACAATATAATAAACAAAATCCCTTCTCTCAAAGAATATTTTGAAACCCATGAAAGCGTATACAACCTTGACATAAACTGAATATTTGTCTAAAATTTTGTTAATGCATTTTCACCATTAGCTAAATGTACTTTAAAACTTCAAAAGGAGCAATATATATTAGGAGACTTTTTCTGAGACTGGCTAACATGTGAATGGGAATCGGAAGAGTTAGCTTCCCTTAATACATACGCAGCAGTTCTCCTAAATGCGATGAGAAAAGGGAAAGAGATACTTTAAAAGCATGATGCCTTTCCATCAGCAATATACCTATATCCACGCTTTAATTACAGGGGTACGATTTTTCTTTCTGAGGATCGTAAGCAAAAAGCTGTGGTAAGAATATAGTTATACAGCATACTTTCAGCTAAATAAGTATTTTCCTTTCAAAATGCAGATTTAATTATTTTTTGAACATTTTTTTAATTAGTTTATTGAAACTCTGCGATACATAGCTATGTATATACATATTATATGCTTCAAATTCTAAACATATAATATTTTTAATCCAAATTTAGATATTTTTAATTAGGCTGTAGTTCATTGAATTTAATTTTCATTAAATTATTTTTATGAAGACAGGAATTTTACAACATGAAATCAATTAAAATTTTATTGATAATTTTTCATTCTTGACAGCGCTGAGATTTGAACCCAGGCGCTCACGGACAGGTTGCCCAGGCTAGTTTCGATTGTAACCACACAATCTCTTCAGTGGGGTTTGCCGTTTTACTCACTCGGCTATTGAAGCCGGATGACGTCAATATTCAAACATCAATCTTTAAACCAAATGGTATTTCTCCTTGGTAGATCGAAATTTGCTTTTTTAATGAATGATTACCTATTTTAATTGATTAACATGTTCTTCCTAACTTCTGTTTTTTCGTACTTTTTGTCAAGAATTCTTCTTTAAATCCAAAGGACATTTTTGTTTTTCATGTTTTTGTCTTTCTTTTTTCTTGTTGACCTTTTTCAGCACAACTTGTAAGGGCTAATGTAAACATAGCTCGTGCCTTAGCTGTTAACAATAATTAGTATTTTGGTTATTTTATTCAACTCTTAATGGTTTTTAATCCAAATTTAGATATTTTTGATTAGGCTTAAGTTCATTGAATTTAATTTTCATTAAATTATTTTTATGAAGACAGGAATTTTACAACATGAAATCAATTAAAATTGTATGGATAATTTTTCATTCTTGACTGCGCTGAGATTTGAACCCAGGCTTTCACGGACAGGTTGCCCAGACTAGTTTCGATTGTAACCACACAATCTCTTCAGTGGGGTTTGCAGTTTTACTCACTCGGCTATTGAAGCCGGATGACGTCAATAGTCACACATCAATTTTTAAACCAAATGGTATTTCACCTTGGTAGATCGAAATTTGCTTTTTGATTGAATGATTATCTATTTTAATTGATTTACATGTTCTTCCTAGCTTCTGTTTTTTCGCACTTGTTGTCAAAAATTCTTCTTGAAATCGAGAGAACATTTTTGTTTTTCACGTTTTTGTCTTTCTTGTGTGATTACAACCGAAACTAGTCTGGGCAACCTGTCCGTGAAAGCCTGGGTTCAAATCTCAGCGCAGTCAAGAATGAAAAGTTATCAATAAAATTTTAATTGATTTTATGTTGTAAAATACCTGTCTTTATAAAAATAATTTAATGAAAATTAAATTCAATGAACTTAAGTCTAGTTAAAAATATCTAAATTTGGATTAAAGTGTTGTTTTAATGCCTTATCTACTATATTAACAAAATAAAGGTCTAAACTTTCGAAAAAGTCTCTTTCCAATTTACTCATAACAAAGCTGAATTATAACCTCCTATATTTTTCTAATTTCTATGTTGATAGTATCATAGCAAATGACCTTTCCTCTGAAATAAATTTATAAAATATACATACACACATATGTATATGTTTGTAGACATTCTTAAATATGTACATAAATCTTTAGTGTCTATTAAAAAAAAAAAATAAGAAATTCGTGAAGTACCCTTTTTCTAATGAAATAAAAATACATATAAACTAGCTATAAACTAGAATAAGGCACTAAAACAACGCTCTACTGAAACTTGAGTGGCTGGAACAGCTAGTACAGTCTCCACAAGTTGTGTCACCTCCTTATCCGTGCCATAAGATATGCGCCAATAATACAGATGAGTTGTACGTGCTCATTTGGATATGAAGATCTAGCTTATCCTAAGCATTCGCCGTTGTGGTACCGTCGTTTTTAAAGCTGCACTTTATTAAATTTGAATTGCTTAAAACTTCCTGATCATTTATATTATTTCCAATTTTTTTGCATGGCTTCATATGTTTTGAGCAAATGATCCTTTACAATAACAAATATTATATGTATTTGAAGCATATAATATGTATTAACATAGCTATGTATCGCAATGTTTCAATTAAACTCATTAAGTTGAAAGTATACTGTATAGCTATATTCTTTCCACAGCCTTTTGCTTACGATCCTCAGAAAGAAAAATCTTCCCCCTGTAATCAAAGCGTGGATCTAGCTATATTGCTGATGGAAAGGCATCATGCTTTAAAAGTATCTCTTTCCTTTTTCTCATCGAATTTAGGAGAGCTATGTATTAAGTTTGTATTAAGGGAAGCTAACTCTTCCAATTCCAATTCACATGTTAGCCAGTCTCGGAGGAAGTCTCCTAATATATATTGCTCCTTTTGAAGTTTTAAAGTACATTTAGCTAATGGTGAAAATGCATTAACAAAATTTTGGATAAATATCCAGTTTATGTCAAGGTTGTATAAGCTTTCATGGGTTTCAAAATAATCTTTAAGAGAAAGGATTTTGTTTATAATATTGTATGTAGAATTCTATTTTGTTATCACATCTAAACAAGACAAATAAAGGCAATTCGTAGCTGTATGTCGTTTTGTTGTTTGTATATTAAAATATTAGTTATGTTCACACAAAGCAAGAAATAAATTTCTAAAACATTTTGGAGTAGAACAAAGTGTATATTTTTTATTTGCTTACCAATAGTGTTAACACAAATTTTGTAATCTTTAATGTATTGTATGCAGGGTTGCAAAATGAGAACATCAAAATTGTACCAACGAGCTCATAAAATTGTACTTTTTCGACACCAATTGTACCAAAAAATTTTTTTTTATATACATATAATTTTTTTATTTTAAATAAAATCTACAAAAAACATAAACATAACATAAAATTGTACATTTAAATTAATTTTTGTAACAATTAAATTACCATTTGTATTTAAACATTTATTTATTCTTTAAAGGTATACATATGTTCATATCTAAAAAAAACTACACAACGTTATAAGTACATATGAATACGTAAAATAAGGTACATAAAAAGTCTATCGATATATTCATGAAATCAAATTGTTTTTTGATAACAAATCATTTGCTATTTTAAAACTAAAAAAACAAAAATTTGATGACCTTAACAAATTGTTTGTCTGTATAAGACCGGAAACTGTAGGCACATAAAGCCCATTTCGTTCTTTCGTTTTACAATATTTTGGAAGGAAAAAGTCCATTCCACATTCGCAGAGGAATGTGGAACTGATAATACCCCACCTACAATTCCTGAAAGTTCCGGAAACATCAATTCGCTTAATTTATTTTTCATTTCAGAAACTTTAGTCCAAAAGTTGTATATACTTTCAATATTTCTATATCTGCCACGTATCTAAACTGTGTATTAATTGAGTTAAAATTTTTATACTCGTTTGGGAATTTTTTATTAAAAGTGGCACTTTACTACTCCATCTACCCGAAACAACATTTCCTGGAATAAATTTACTAAACCAGGGGTCTACTCTCTGTTGCGATGCGAATACAATTTCGATGCGAAAGCCAACTTGGTACACTCTATCACTTTCGCAAAATTGTTTGAAAAGTAAGCAATACTGGCAATAAAAATCAAAGATAGCGCAGATTTCCAGTAATTAAATGGTAAAAAAAAATTTGAAATTGGAAAGTTTAAATAAAAGAAATAATGATCATTTGCGAAAAGAAAAAAACAAAAAGATGCGAAAGACAAGTGCGCAAACGCATTAAAGAGTACAAATCACTAGATTTGCTACAATTTTCTTTCGCATCGCAATACAGAGTAGCCCCCCAGTTTAAAACTTTGTTATCAAAATCTACTTTTACTCTCAGCACATTGCAACATGTAAAATAAATTTTTTTTGGCAATTTCCTTGAAATTCTTCACCACATCACGTTCAACATTATTTGTTAAACTATAAATTTCTCCTTCTGTTCCACAGTATATTTCTTCAAAGAGAAGATGATTTTCGTGTTTCGTATTTAATATTTCATATATGTCAAGGATTTCATTTTTTTTTTAAATTACGGCACATTTGACGAAGTAAAAAATTGAAGACGTGCATACATGCGTCTTCCGCTTGCATTTCCAAATCTATAGTACTTACGATTTTTAATACATATTGAAGAAAGAGATAGAACATTTTGTAAAGTGAATTGGAAAAACTTGATACAGATGAATCGTAGTTGTGAATTTTAAGATTTGGAAATTTAAAATGTGGCATAAACAACCGTTTTCAAAAAAAATGTGTCACTAAATTCTTAAATTTTGAAATTGCGCCATTTGCAGAGCTCCTCTTTACAGCACAATTATCAATCGTTATACGAACCATGTCATTTATGGGAATGTTATTGTTTTGGAGCCAATTTTTTTAAAAACACTGGTTTTTCTTACAAAGCTCAGTTATGTTATTAGTAGGGATGCGATTTCCATACAAATGCATGTTTTTATCGATAGTCTAAGAACGATGTCGACCAATTATTTTTCCAAATCATTAAAGTTGCGTCAAAACGGCATGGATTTGTTTTTGCATATATTTGCATATATTTGCATATTTATGTTTTAAGCGCATATTATGGCATATTTTACAGTTTTAAGCGACTTTTTTTAATTTCCATGTTATAAAAAATTTCTTAAAAAAAAATTAGTACACAAAAAAAACTTAAAAAAAAATTTTTAAATAATAAATAAATTCTCTTGGAGCTTTGCTTAAAATACAATATTTTTTTTAAACCGATGTAACTTACATGGTTAAGGCTTCCAATGGGTTTAAAATATTGTATCCAAAACTGGTACAAGCTACTTGCTTAGCACATTGGTTATACAGTTGAAGAAAATTTATAACCCAATTCAATAATATTGCAATTTTTAATGAAATGTATCCCTTGATTCCCCTTCCACCGCAGCCAGTAGTAGCAAAACGGGAGCCTGGCAAATGATTCAGAATTCTATTGAAAATTTCAAGTGATTTAAAAATGTTAGAAGAGCTTGTTGATGTCCATGATTGCGCAATTAAAAAAGTAAATGATATATTTAATTTAGATAACATGATTTAAAAAAATAATATGCTTTTCAAATATTTTTGATCTGATCTGGAATGAAAGTTGGATCTGAAAATAAATTTCTTCAAAATGCATTTGTATTCTTCAAGTACAAGACAAAGTTTTCCTTTTATAAAACAATACTTATTTATTTAAACAAACAAAAATTAGTTATTTTAGTTTTTTAAAGATATTTGAATAACAATATACGGAATTTTTTATATTGTTTTTTTTTAGTAAAATTAAAAAACGATTTTTTATGGAAATTTTCTGAATTTTTAGTGCATATTTTTTATTTTTTTAATGCATATTTTGGATTTTTAGTGCATATTTTAAGCGCATATTTTCGATTTTTTAGTGCATGAAAATCTCATCCCTAGTTATTAGTATTTAGGGGACCAGTCAAATTTGTTAAAAATTTTTGTGACTTTTGCCTCTTTATTATGAATTTTTGGCGATTTGGCGTTATTTAGAAAATCTAAAACTTGCAAATAAATAGGCGAATACAAAAATTAAATCACAAAGAAAGAAATTAAAGCAAAGATGAGGTGCCACCGTAAATCAATTAAAACGATGAACTATGAAAATTCCATAAAAAAAACATAAACTGATAAAGTTTGTAAATTGTGCCAAATTAGTAATTGGTGTACCATTGTACTTTTGAGGCTTGAATTGTACCAAAAAAGTACAATTGTACCAACTTTTTCAACCCTGATTGTATGTTAATACCGACTACATTTCTTTCCATTCGGCTAGCAATATCTGTTTTTATGCATATCATTTTATGCTTTACTACAGCGGTTATATGACTACTAGCCGCTTCCAATATGGTTCCAATATCACTAGAGTTTATATTTTTATTGAATTTTTGCTCGTACGGTGCAATTAATTGTTTAAAGCACTCTTGGTCGTCAAATATTCTAAAGGGAATATTTTTTTCGTCACCAATCCAATACAACATTTAAAAAAATTAGTTTTGTCAATTGTTGTGCTTAACTTTAGTGTTTTTTTATATTTTTTGCAAACAGGGACATCATCACTATCACTTTCATTATCACTTTTGATGTCCTGCTGATAAACAAGCTTATAATGCCTTTCAATGTTTGATTTTATCTTTCCACAAAGTTCTTTTTGCAGGATGTTATTAAACAAGTGCTTTTGTTTGAAGATGCATTGTACGACACAAATTTTTCTATGTTAAACTGTTTTTTTTTTTTTTTTTTTTTGGCATTGTTAAACTTTTGAACTTAGACACACACTCCACGTCAATCACCTATTAAGAACTGCTTTCAGCAACAACTATTTCCATGTATATATGTAAATATGTTGGAAATTTTTTTTGCAGTTATTGCCTGGTACAATGATAAACAGGTAACCACAATACAAAGCGAAATGTACAATAAGAAAAAGTAACATGACAATTAATTCACACATCTGTGCATAAATTTGAATTCTACTTAATGGTAGGATAGGTATCATATTTTTTAAAAAATACCAAAATGCGCACTGCGTGTGCCTGCATAACTGTATTAAGTCATTATAACAGGTCAAAATTACGTTAAATAGTTACCATTACATGGTTTGGTTATCCTTTGGGCTCGGTTATAAAATAGAAACATAAAAAAATAACACATAACATTTGTTTTATTACAACTTTGCTGAATACCCACATACGATTTATAGGTACATTATTGAATTTACAAAAAGCGGCATTACCCAATAATTATATCTACTGTCACATTTACACACAATTTTTAGCAAAACAAGTTTTTTTACCTTAACTTCAAATATTTATTACCTATTTAATAAAAATTTTATCAACGAAAAACCCCATTGTTTTGGTTGGTAAAACCAAAACTGTTTTACAATAACAACACGTATCGAGTACTTGGCGTTTTTTTTTTCAATAAGTGTTGCCTTTATGTCTGCTTAAAAAAAATAACCCTTCTAGAAGCATCAAGGAATTTTTTACAACAGTATACATATCATTTGCTAAAATGCAAAGCTATGGTTAGGTTAGGTTAGAAAGGCTGGTGTGAAGCAAACTTCACACCCTCACCCAGAGACCAATATGGTCCATTGTGATGCCTTTATTTAGTGAAACAAAGGAAGAAAGAAGAGAAAGATATCTAGTGTGACAGAGTAGGAGAAGTAAATGTGAAAGCACAGGGAAGGAAGATAGTGGAAGATAAGAAATCGGACAGAACAATCAAAACACAACCCTACCAAACAGGAAAAACTGCCCTACATGTTTCCCAGCCTCCTGCCGCGCAGTCAGGTCATTCCCATTACGAATCCCATCAGATTCTCGAGCCCGCAGCCCGATACATCTCCCAATTCGTGCAGGAATCTGCTACCTAGCCACCTCAGCCTGCTGTTCTGTAGCCTGGGACAGTGGCACAGAAAGTGCTCAACTGTCTCCAGCTCCTCTGGGTCCTCACACAGCCTACATATATCCGATAAGCCAGACCCCATTCTCACCGCCATTCTGCCTATCATACAGTGGCCCGTGATAATACCTATCATTGTCCTGACACAGGCCCTACTCTTACCCAGCAGCGCGTCTGAATTTGACCTACTAAGCATCGGCCACAGCGTGCGCGATACTCGGCAGTCCGTTCGGCCCCGCCAAGCCCGATTAGTCCTGTTCAGAATCCATTCCCTAATTCTCCCAAAGTAGAAGCCCATTGGAGGCCTGACCACTTGCAAACTGTCCGGATCTTCCATTTCCGAGCCCAGTCTTGCCAACTCATCAGCTATCTCATTGCCGGTGATGTTGCAGTGACCCGGTACCCAGCAGAGCCTCACAACATAATTCCCTAAGATTACTCCTAGAGCCCTCCTACAATCGTCCACTAGCCTGGAGTTCACATAACAGCCCATCAAGGCCCTAAGAGCCGCCTGGCTGTCCACATATATAGTGACCTCCGAGCCCTTGGCAATGTTAGCTCCTACCAATTCCACGGCCCTGAGAACCCCCAGAACCTCCGCCTGAAATAGACTGCAGTCGTCGGGAAGTCTATATGACTTTCTGATGTCCAGATCCTCAATGTAGACCCCCGCACCCGTGCCCTTCATCTTCGAGCCATCAGTGAAAATAGCAAATCCCCTATACAATCTGCCCTGCCCTGACCAGCTCTCCCTAGAAGGCAATATCACCTCTGGCAAACGCCCAAAATCGACCCTAGTGACCAAATAATCCGTAGAGCCGGGCGAGCTTAGGTGATAACCACTAGTACTAATTTCACTGAAGATCCGCGAGTGACCCTCCGTGAAATTTCCTAGCAGTCCTAGCTCTCTCAGCCTAAGAATGCTCCTTGCTGCCATTTCCCTCACATACTGTTCTATAGGCAGAAAATGAAGAATAACATCCAGAGCCGCCTGAGGGGTACTTCTCAAGGCACCTGTCATGCCGATCGAAGCACACCTCTGAGCCTTAGACAGAAGGTCCCTCCGACTAGCTAGTTTCAATGCCTCCCACCAAACACAGCATCCATACGTAAGAATGGGTCTAACCACCGAACTGTACAGCCATCCCACAACAGACGGCCGGAGTCCCCAACTCCTATCTATCGACGATCTGCAAGCATAGAAAGCATTGAGACCCCTCTTTAGTCTCTCCTGAGTATTCCTCCTCCAGGACAGCTTACTGTCCAGAAAAACTCCTAGATACTTAGCACTATCAGATAGCCTAAGCTCTACTCCCCCTAGTACCGGCAGCCTAAAATTCTCCACCTTGTACCTCCTAGTGAAAAGAACTAATTCTGTCTTCCCCGGATTAACTCCCAAGCCCTTATCAGTCGCCCATGCTGACAGTTCGCCCAGCGCCCCTTGCATGACATGGCTAATTGTCGGCAGAAACATGCCCGATACCAATATAACTACATCATCCGCGTAGGCGACGACCTTCTGACCTATCCTGTCAAAACGTCCCAGAACGACATTGACAACCAAGATCCACAATAAGGGAGAGAGAACTCCCCCTTGTGGGGTCCCCCTAGTCACGAGTTTCCTTAAGCGCTCGTTTCCCCAGTCCGAGTGAATAACTCTGCTGCTAAGCATCAGAGTTATCCATTCGACCAAGAATAACGAAACCCCTAAATCACTCAGTACCTGCCTTATGGCCTCTATTTTCACATTATTAAAGGCCCCCTCTATATCCAGGAAAGCCGCCAAGGTGTATTCCTTGTCTCGCAATCCCCGTTCTAAATAACCCACCACATCATGAAGCCTGATGATGCCGGCGCACAGTGGCGCCATTTGAGTTTTTTCGTTGCAAAAATCATATCTTTTGAACCGAATAAGATAATTGAACAGTTTAAACAGCATATGATAGATAACTGTTCAGCCTATGAAATGAGCGTTTGGAAAGGGTACTACGCTTTGTAGGGGCCTACTTATGGGTTATCAAAGTTAAAATTAGTAGAAAAATCAATTTTGTGGTAACTAAAAAAAATTATTTTTACATTTTTAGATTGTTTTTATTTTTTTTCTTTAGGGTTTTATGTTTTAAACTATTACCCAACAAATTAAAAAAAAAATAATTTTTTTTTTTTAAATTTATTTTTTCAATTTTCTGTAAAATATTCATCACAATTCGTAGGAGAAGGTATATCTAAAAGACTAACCATTTCTAAACTATAATTATTTTGTTACTCTATTCGTGACTTCACATGCCGCAGGGAAGAAATAAGTGGATCGGAAGATGCTGCCAACATGTTGAAGAGGTCCTCATTTTGCCTTACCCTTGATGCTTTGAATGTGTTCTGCAATCTATATTTTTTATAAAATTTGTTAAGAGACTCCTGTGCTTCTTCAGAAAGCTCTCCAATTGGCAAAGACTGGTACTCAATTATATCCTTGCCATGCGCCAATATTTTATGGACGGTCGGGGTCAACTTCTTCTGTGGATACATTTCTGCTAAAAAAGATGCAGTTTTCGACGCATACTCTCCATATTTTGTAGAATTTACATTTTCTTTGCAGTTTAAAACATCCAAGATCGTTCCCAATCTTTTCACGATTTGATTGTCAATTCCAATGATTCTAGTTACTGCCTCATCATTTTCAAAAAATCTCCTAGAAGTGTTTCCATCGTTTGAGTTACCGTATCCGTGCTTGGGACAATCTACTTTTAGTCCAACTTGTTTAAAAAAAGCATCCTGTATTTGCTTCTTTCTGATCTTTTCCTTATCCTTTATTGATGTATTTTCATCGAAGTTTTCCTCCTCTTGTGGTAGGGTATATGCCAGTTTTAGCAAGAATTCCATACACCTTATCCTTGCGTGCAATGGTGACATTCCATATTCGTAATTCTCCTAATTTGTAGAATCGTTTAAATTACCAAAGTTCTTCTGACAAATAATAATAAAAAATCGATAATAAAAAATATAAAAATAAAACGAAAAAAGGGGTTTAAATAGGTTTTTGCTAAATTTTTCCTCCAATATAATTCTGTCTATATATATGTATATGATAACTAATTGAAATATGTTATAATTAAGCAGAAAAAGATACTAATCTTAAACTCTTTACAACTAATTATATAAAATTGAGATGTAACATATTATATATGAAATAAATTTAATTGAATTGAAAAAAGTTCTTCTGACTCTTTTTGCAAATCGGGCATGACATTGTTGAGGTTGTTCCTGTCAGTTCGTTTACGACTTTTCCGTCAACCATGGTCAGGTGGAACTCGTAATTGCATTCAATATATTTTCCTTCTCCAATTTGCAGCTTTGTAGGCTTAATCTTGCTTATTTGTTTTTCAATGTCCTTCACCGTAGTCCTTATGAGTTCTGCCGATTCCCTTGCAAACTGAAACATTAGTGGTCGGCAATAATGCACTGATGACGGACGTGGATTTTTCCAGTGTAGGGAATCATTCGATTTTAGCCGCAAATGAACAACAGATGCCATAAACATATTTCCGTCCGATATTGTAGCGTCATCGGAAGATATCCTTTGCTTATAAACGCTTTGTCCGGATGTCTTTTTAACCTTTTTTACCTCTAGAAGCCAAACGGGCACGTACGGGCAGATAAAACCTTTTGAATTATGTAAAGAAATAATCAAAGAACAGGTTTTGCAAATATGGCAAATATAGAAAAATATAGTTTTTTTTTTATTTTCCGTCAAAGTTGAAAAATAGTGAAAAAACGGATAGTTTTTAAATAGTGATTTACCAGGAGAAACACAAAGCAAACAGTTAATTTTTTTTTATCATTATACATTTAATAAATACATCAATCAATACAAACAAAAAATAAGGCGATTCGTTACCTATTTTTCGTGATATTACACCTGAAATCGCAACAAATTGACTAAAAATTGTGTGTTTTTTTGAAAACCGAAAGTCGGTCAACTTTGAACGGTTATATCTTCTAAACTAAAAATGTGATATTATTAAGAGTGGCATATTTGAAATCGTTGAAAAGTTTCCTATAATATGGGTTTATTCAAAACTTCGTCGGCACTCATGAAAATTTTGATTTTTGCAACCTCGCTTGCTCTACGGGCGCCACTGTGCGGCGTCAATCTTCGTCCTCAGATGTAGATCAATCAGTCTTTCTAATGTCTTCACAAGAAAAGACGATAGGCTGATAGGTCTAAAATCCTTGGGTTTAGAGTGACCGGTTCTACCTGCCTTAGGTATGAAAATAACCCTGACCTCTCTCCACCCTCTAGGAATGTAGCCATTTAGCAGACATACCCTAAATAGTTCCACCAGCAACGCTATGTATCATTGAACATTTTGAAATAGACTTTTTTATTGATTACGATTCACGTTAGATATTTAAAAAAAATTTAAACTTCCACCTTAAAAAATATCCAAGCTATTAACAAAATCAAATATGGCTTATCATTAAGTATAAAATTTCCTTAAACAACATAATGAATAATCTTAATTAAAAAAAATTTGAAGAGTATTTGATTTATTTTTACGAACACATTAACTCATACATCATACTCTGAACGTGTTAGCGCAATAAGTGATCAAACTGAAAATTATTGCATAAGCAAGAAGAAAAACAGTTCTGTAAAATTAATATAAACCGAATCCATATATAATAAGAATTTCCTCCTTTAAAAATATATATATATGTATAGCAAAACCTACATTGGACTGTTAGAAATTTCACATCTTAACCCATTGCACTCCTAAGAATTTCCAAGAATAAATAGTATCATCTTCAGGTCCTTAGTTTTTTTCTTCCAGCAGACTGCCATTATTTTTATGATGTCGTTTTTTAATCATTTGTTTCGTTTTTAATCTTATGAGTTAATATACTCGTATGTACATATATACTTTTTAATAAATTTTAATACAGTCGAGTTTCCTATAATGAATCTGTTACTATTGGACCAGAATATTTATTCATTATTAATATAGAATGTTTAGAATACAATATAAATATTTTTTCAACATATATTAAAAATAATCTGGTACTTTTGTTAGGATTTCATTCTTCCAAGTGGTCCTTCATCAATATCCTCAAAAAGAATGTTTATAAAGCCTTTTGTGTTAAATAATAAATTACTTGTTTTCTACATCTTAAGAATAATAGCATTTTTTATAAAGTGCTGGAATATAAATTGTTTAGCTATATATTGTGGTAATCCTTTTACTTTATTAAATACTAATAGAATTTTTTTAGGATAAGTGCTTCGTTGTACAACATTTTCGTTCACTGAATACGGGGGCTGCTATCAATACTACTCTTAATTGAAAACCGCTTTCATTCTACTTACTTATTTTTCAAAAATTAACTAATTAAAATTAACTTCTTGCGCCGTATATAGCGTTATAAGTATGGGCTACAGAAGTTTTTTTTTTTGAAATAATTCCGCATATGAAGACAAATATACATGTATATGAGTAAAATTTCTGTTTACAAAAATTGTTTATTGTAAAGAAAAATTCGATTGAGAAAATTCATTATAAGGAGATCAAAATAGAAGTTATTTAAAATGGAAAAGTTGGCTTTTTAAAATCAATTTATAGTTAAATATAATGAAGTACATTTTTAAGTTTAATCCACTTCTTATTAGAAATAAAAAAACTATAAATAATATGTCATAATAATATCTCTAATAATATCTCTAATAATATAACATCTCTACGTTCTCAAATGCAGTACTGCCTGCGCTGAATCAGAAAATCAAACTTGTTTCACCATGTCAACACAAACCTAATTATGCTACATATTAATTGTGTGATTATCTTTTTTATATGTTCATTTAATCATATTTAAATGTATTGTTTAAACGAAGTAATTCGATTTTTCATAACTATAACTGATTGTACCCCTAACCTTAAGCATATGGGCAATGAGATTTTAGCGCCAATGTGGAGAAAAAGCCATTAAAATGGAGCAAAACCCATTAAAATTGGAGCAAAAGCCATTAAAATTAGAGGAAAAGCCATTAAAATGGAGCAAAAGCCATTGAAATTGGAGCAAAAGCCATTAAAATGGAGCAAAAGCCATTAAAATGGGAGCAAAAGCCACTAAAATTGATAAGCGCTTTTTTTGTGTGTTTTTTATTGGGAAATTCATGAGCACGTGTTGCTCAAATTTTTAAAAGAATTTCAAAACAAAATAATAAAAAAGTCGTTAAATTTTATAGGATAGCAATAAAGCTGAGATTTAGAAAAATGTTGGGGGAGCAATGCACAAGTGTTGGGTGCATTGTTGAAGCCTTTCTTTTTTTGTGATCGATAGACAGACAGACATAGAGATAGATAGATAGACATACAGACCTTGTAGAAGCAATTGGAAAATATTGTTGATAAGGCTTTTTTTCTATCTATAAATTATGAATTTATTTAGTTATTAAAAATTTTATAGATGCAATTGGTGTTTCTATTTTATTTGGAGTGGATAGGGAAATATGAAACCATTGTTGATAATTCTATCTTTTTATTTTGAATTATGTGAAGAAAAAATTTATTAGGTGAACAATCAGACAGACAGATAGTATTTATACTAGTTTGCATGGATTTTCCTATATAAAAAGTATAAAAAGTAAAAAAAAAAGCTTAGTGGAGTATACTTCTGAAAACTAGGTTTATTTACATTTAAACACTGAAAATTTCAACAATGAATTCGAGACAGTTGGAAATTGAATTTGTGGACAAAAATTCCGTGGAAGCAGCAGAAGAAGATAATACACAGACGCGTATAAATTAATCGACGAAGCTATAGCGAATATGCTAAAAACCCCAGGAATTGAAATCCCCAACCACCAGCTGGCATACTATGATTTTTTGTGCGAAATTGAGGATTTTCTGGACGATGAAGAGGGAGATACCATCATTTAGAAGGCAAATGATGGGTCTTATTTGGACGAAGATGGAGATCGTTATATTAGGGAAGTAGATTTAGGTTTATAGATGTAGTAGTGATTTTAATTCAAATACATATAAGAAATTAGTAAATAAATATAAATTATAAAAACTAATTAAATTGAAATTATAAATTTTTTTGTTTTTTTTACAATGGGTGGGGTATAATAACTTATGTTAAAAATAAGTGCAAGAACATTTAAAAAGGGTTATAAACAAAGAAGTTTTAATTGTTAGAAATGAAATAAAGGATTTAAATAAGAAAATTTCTGTCATATATAGTGTAATGATTACGCTTTCATCACAACAACAACAACATAATGGAAAAAAGAACGATAATAATTTTTTTTTTTTTTTTTTTTTTTTTTTTCATTATTTATTTATTGAATCTTCATATATTAAATATGAACTAACAATAATTAATCAAATCTTATACTAATACTTTATTTTTGTCCTGCCAATGCTAGACGAAAATTTTTCTCCTCACGGTTTCTGTTCACATATGTAGATGTTTAGCGGTCTTCCCTTCGGATGAGTCCTGCGGTATCTCTTCTCCTTAATCTAGAGTGTCCACTGTCATTTAAAATATTTCGAGCAAGTGGATTTGGGTGCGACTCAAGCCTTTTTAAATATTTTGCTGCGTACTTCGTAATAATAGTTTTTACTAATGGCACATTGAGATCCTTGTGAATATTAGAGTTTTTAACATACCAGGGAGCGGCTGTGATTATTCGAAGAAGTTTATTTTGGCGCCTTTGAATTTTTTCGATATTTGAGGCCGAGGCAGTGCCCCATAGCTGAATACCGTAGCACCAGATTGGCTTCAATATAGAGTTGTAAAGTAGAAGTTTGCAGTCGAGGCTAAGAACAGAATTTCTTCCAATTAGCCAATATATTTGAATTGCTTTTAGTTTCATTTGTGTTAGTTTTGCTTCTATATGGCATTTCCATGTCAAACGCCGATCTAGATGAATACCGAGATATTTTACATGCGATTGCTGGGGCACTAATTGATTATTGATTTTAATTGGGGGACATGACTCCCGACGCAAGGTGAATGTTATATGTACGCATTTTTGCTCATTGACCTTTATCCTCCATTGTTTTAACCACTTTTCCAGTTCAAATATATGATCCTGCAAGTAACGGGATGCTTCATGACAGTTTTCGTGTGCGCTTAGAAAAGCTGTATCATCAGCAAATGTTGAAGTAAGGGTGTGGTTGTTTGTTGGCATGTCTGAGGTATATATAAGGTATAAGAGTGGGCCCATGATGCTTCCCTGAGGGACTCCAGCGTCAATTGGCTGAGGAGAACTTATAAAATCACATTTTTTAATAATAATCTTTCGGCCGACTAAGTAGCTTTCTAACAGCTTGTGTGTGTTTACTGGTAAGTTTTGCTTCAATTTATGTAATAACCCTTCATGCCAGACTTTATCAAAAGCTTGGGAAACATCGATGAAGAGGGCGGAACAATATTTTTTTTCTTCAAAGGCTTTTCTTATGGCGTTAACTATACGATGGGTTTGTTCGATTGTGCTATGTTCTCTTCTAAAGCCGAATTGATGGTTAGGAATACATCTATTTACATTTAAAATTGGGGCTAATTTTGACACTAACAGCTTCTCAAACAGCTTTGAAATATTAGACAATAAGCTTATAGGTCTATATGACTCAACTTTTGTAGGATCCTTTCCTGGCTTAGGTATCATTGTAACTAAGGATACTTTCCATTCTTGTGGGTAGTATTCAAGGCGTAAAATAGCATTAAAAATTAAAAGAATAATTTTCTTTGCTATGCTGGGTAGCTCTAAAAGCATTTTGTTGCTGATCTTATCAAAACCAGGGGCTTTCTTGGGGTTTAAATTATGAATAGCCTTTTCGATTTCTTTTATCTCAAATCTAAGTGGAACAGCAGCTCTAGCAGCAACTGGTGGCAACTCGACTACAATATCGGGAGATGTATGCGGGGTAAATTCGTTTTTCAAATGATTAACAAAAAGATTTCCTTTTTCTTCATCATTTCGTGCCCAACTTCCATTTAAGTTTCTTAATGGTGGTTTAGTGATAACTGGTCTATTAAGATTTTTAGCTGCACGCCATAATGAGTAGTCTGATTGAGAAGTTGCATCAAGTTCCTTAAGATATTTTTCCAGGGAAGCCGTTTTCTGAGACTGCAGTAACTTTCTTAGCCTTTTTGTGCACTCTTTTAGTAAATTCTTATGTTGAGGGGATCTATGCAATTGCCATTCTCTTCGAGCTCTCCTTTTTTCAGCCAAGAGACGCTCAACATCTGCAGAATATATTTTACTATTTTTGGTTTTTTTGAGGGTTATACTAGAATGTTGAACAGCTAGTTTCAGATAACTGTCAAAATTTACAATAGAAATATCCACATTCTCCGGTGTACTAAGCGGAATATTTTCAGTGCAGTGGGTACTGAGATATTTTTTATATTTTAGCCAATAATAATAAATTAACTACATTCCCAAGCGCGTAAGAATTTCTTAAGACGGAAAGTAATAACAAAGGGAATTGATGATTTTTGGCAAGCAGATTTAGTAGAAATGGGTAACTATTCCATTATAAACAACGGATACAAATAACAGTCATTTATACATTTTCAAAATATGCTTGGGCAGGAGCAATTAAAGCAAAAACCGCAAATGAAGTTTCCAAAGCTTTTTAGGAAATACTAAGTAAGGGGCGAATACCTAAAAATTTACAAACAGATGACGGAAAAGAATTTTTTAATAAGGAGTTTGATTTACTAATGCTTAAATATTCAATTTAATCATTTCTCTACTTATAGTGTAATGATAGCTTCAATTGTTGAACGCTTTAATCGAACACTAAAAGGTATGATGTGGAGAGAATTTAGTTATAATGGAACATTTCACTGGATTGATAATTATAAAAACCTAGTTAAACAATATAATAGAAGAACTCACAGTACAATAAAAATGGCACCTATGGATGTAAAACCTGAACATGAACAATATTTACTGAATACTGTATATAATAATTTAAAAATGTTTAAATCACCACGCTTTAAGGTTGGGGACTATGTTCGCATAAGTAAACATAAACATTATTTGAAAAAGGTTATACACCGAACTGGACTACAGAAATATTTAAAATAAAAACGATACAGAACACCTACCCAATCACATTTTTACTTGAAGACTATCAAGGATATCCTATAAAAGGCGCATTTTACAAGGAAGAAATACGTCGTACACGTTATCCTAATACATTTCTGGTGGAAAAAATTTTAAAAGAAAAAGGTGATAAAGCGTATGTTAAATGGTTAGGTTTTCCAAGCCAACATAATTCTTGGATAAAGCCTAGTACTCTGTTCAACATTTCACGTGAAATGCTGTCAAAACTCATATGAAAAAAACTTGTGCGGAATTTCTATGAAAAAATGTTGATAGAGTTGTACTCTGTTTAATTTGTGAAAAGTTGCGAAATGTTTCTGGCAACATTTTTTTTACAACTGCGAAATAATATAAGCTGCACTTATTTCACGTGGAATTTTAAGCAAATGAAAAAAGTTTAAACCTAATATAAAAATGAGAACTGCAAAACATAAATAACATAACCGGTAACAGTTTTTCATAAATATTTACTTTCATTTTTACTTAATTTTTTATTTAAAAAAATACTTTTTAGTAAAATACATGTGGGTTTTGTTTACATATCCAAAACAATGTCGCATACTTTGAAAGATTAAAAACGTCAAATTGTGCAAACTCTCGAGATAGATAACATTGATACATGTCAAATTTTTCGCATGAAATAATAGATGTTGCTGAACATTTTTCACAAATTGGAACAGAGTACTAGGCTTAAGTAAAAACGAAATATTGTAAAATAAAAAAAAAGGTTTTTTTCTAATAAATGTATAAATTTAATAAAACAAAAAAACTCAAGCATTTTCATTTCATTTACAATTTACCATTCAGGATGTCAATTACTTTAGCTTTAAGTGGAAATTCATCAATCCTAACGGCAAATTATTTCCCACCAATAGATCTTTAAGATGACTATGAATGTTCTCTAGTTGATTTTCATTCATATAACCCTATTCCTAATGTAGATTATGATAATAATTTATTTAATATAGGAGATAAAATAATTGAAATTCCTATTGGATCATACGAGTTACAAGATATTGTTGATTATATAGTTGGGCAGTATAAAGCAGAAAATTATAAAAAATCTATTCTCATTAAAGCTAATAATAATACTTTACAAATTGAAATAACTTCCTCCCACGATGCAAATTTATTTAATCGAAAACGATCCATTGGTAAACTGTTAGGGTTTAGTGAAGAAATTTTAAAGGCTGGTATGAAACATATATCAAATCAACCTGTAAATATATTAAAAGTGAATGCTATACAAATTCAGTGTAACATCATAACAGGATCATGTATGAATAACTCTCCCGCACATATACTACACGAGTTCGCATTAGACGTACCACCAGGCTATAAATTAGATGTTATTGCTAATAACCTAATTTATTTACCAGTAAACGTCAAAGAAATAACATATCTCAAAATTTGGATTGTTGACCAAGAAAATCGTGAAGTAAATTTCAGAGGCGAAGAAATAACACTTAGATTACATCTAAGACCCAGGAAAAAATGATAATTTACAATAAAACTAAGCACATTAAAGTTAATAGAGACATTCCTACTAATCATATTAAAGCTATAAGACCATCATTATCGAAAGAAAATACAGACTTTTTAAAATTGCTTAAGTTAAAAATAAAGAAAAATGTCTGATATACTCAATGGCATTGAAAACCCATATTCTGATGAAAATATAATAAAAAAGATTATCACAGCTATGCGCCCTATATTCAATCATTTAAAAACAATGATGAAATTCGAATTACACTACAAAATCAAGACTTATATGTTCTTCCGTCTGAAAGCTACTTATATATAGAAGGAAACATAAAAAACACTAAATGTGAAGAAGCATCACAAAATACTAGATTGAGGAATAATTGTGTTGCATACTTATTTGATGAAATACGGTATGAGATTAATGGTGTTGAAATTGATCGTACTCGATACTTGGGAATATCCAGTACAATTAAGAATTATGTCTCACTAAATGATTTTGAAAGCAATATGATGGGAAATGCAGGGTAGAATATTTCTGAAGACCTGTCAATGCGAAAATTTAATTTGTATATTCCCCTTAAACTACTATTGGGATTTGCTGAGGATTTCAATAAAATAATTTTAAATAGTAAACATAAACTTATTCTTTTACGAAGTTCAAATGATGAGAAGGCATATTACTCAACAGATGCTAATGAAAAATTGAGTTTATCGATTAAAAACATAACATGGAGAATACCACATATTCACCTATCAGATGCAAGAAAAATACAAATAATGAAGATAATAAAGGAGGGTGTTTCATTACCCATAGCATTTCGCAGTTGGGACTGTTATTTTAATCCAACATTTTCCGGAGGCAGAAATCACAACTGGAATATTAAACTATCAGTGAATAGAGAAACTCCAAGATTTCTTTTATTCGTATTAGAAAACGATAATAAATATATACATTCAGATTTGAAAAATGTTAAAGTGCATTTAAATTCAGAATCGTATCCATATGATGATTTAAATTTAAAATTTGAGGAGAATCGATACGCTATTTTGTATGATATGTATGCTAAGTTTCAACAAAATTACTATATAAGAGAAGCACAACCTCTTCTTTCATGTGAGAAATTTACAAATATTCCAATTGCAGTAGTTGATGTTAGATATCAAAATGAAATTGTTAAAAATGGGCCTATCGATGTGAAAATTTAGTTCGAGACAAGTAGTGCAGTACCAAAAAATACAAATGCTTATTGTTTAATCCTACACGATCGTATGATGGAGTACACACCTTTAACTGGAATTGTTCGAATGGTTAGGTTTTCCAAGCCAACATAATTCTTGGATAAAGCCTAGTACTCTGTTCAACATTTCACGTGAAATGCTGTCAAAACTCATATGAAAAAAACTTGTGCGGAATTTCTATGAAAAAATGTTGATAGAGTTGTACTCTGTTTAATTTGTGAAAAGTTGCGAAATGTTTCTGGCAACATTTTTTTTACAACTGCGAAATAATATAAGCTGCACTTATTTCACGTGGAATTTTAAGCAAATGAAAAAAGTTTAAACCTAATATAAAAATGAGAACTGCAAAACATAAATAACATAACCGGTAACAGTTTTTCATAAATATTTACTTTCATTTTTACTTAATTTTTTATTTAAAAAAATACTTTTTAGTAAAATACATGTGGGTTTTGTTTACATATCCAAAACAATGTCGCATACTTTGAAAGATTAAAAACGTCAAATTGTGCAAACTCTCGAGATAGATAACATTGATACATGTCAAATTTTTCGCATGAAATAATAGATGTTGCTGAACATTTTTCACAAATTGGAACAGAGTACTAGGCTTAAGTAAAAACGAAATATTGTAAAATAAAAAAAAAGGTTTTTTTCTAATAAATGTATAAATTTAATAAAACAAAAAAACTCAAGCATTTTCATTTCATTTACAATTTACCATTCAGGATGTCAATTACTTTAGCTTTAAGTGGAAATTCATCAATCCTAACGGCAAATTATTTCCCACCAATAGATCTTTAAGATGACTATGAATGTTCTCTAGTTGATTTTCATTCATATAACCCTATTCCTAATGTAGATTATGATAATAATTTATTTAATATAGGAGATAAAATAATTGAAATTCCTATTGGATCATACGAGTTACAAGATATTGTTGATTATATAGTTGGGCAGTATAAAGCAGAAAATTATAAAAAATCTATTCTCATTAAAGCTAATAATAATACTTTACAAATTGAAATAACTTCCTCCCACGATGCAAATTTATTTAATCGAAAACGATCCATTGGTAAACTGTTAGGGTTTAGTGAAGAAATTTTAAAGGCTGGTATGAAACATATATCAAATCAACCTGTAAATATATTAAAAGTGAATGCTATACAAATTCAGTGTAACATCATAACAGGATCATGTATGAATAACTCTCCCGCACATATACTACACGAGTTCGCATTAGACGTACCACCAGGCTATAAATTAGATGTTATTGCTAATAACCTAATTTATTTACCAGTAAACGTCAAAGAAATAACATATCTCAAAATTTGGATTGTTGACCAAGAAAATCGTGAAGTAAATTTCAGAGGCGAAGAAATAACACTTAGATTACATCTAAGACCCAGGAAAAAATGATAATTTACAATAAAACTAAGCACATTAAAGTTAATAGAGACATTCCTACTAATCATATTAAAGCTATAAGACCATCATTATCGAAAGAAAATACAGACTTTTTAAAATTGCTTAAGTTAAAAATAAAGAAAAATGTCTGATATACTCAATGGCATTGAAAACCCATATTCTGATGAAAATATAATAAAAAAGATTATCACAGCTATGCGCCCTATATTCAATCATTTAAAAACAATGATGAAATTCGAATTACACTACAAAATCAAGACTTATATGTTCTTCCGTCTGAAAGCTACTTATATATAGAAGGAAACATAAAAAACACTAAATGTGAAGAAGCATCACAAAATACTAGATTGAGGAATAATTGTGTTGCATACTTATTTGATGAAATACGGTATGAGATTAATGGTGTTGAAATTGATCGTACTCGATACTTGGGAATATCCAGTACAATTAAGAATTATGTCTCACTAAATGATTTTGAAAGCAATATGATGGGAAATGCAGGGTAGAATATTTCTGAAGACCTGTCAATGCGAAAATTTAATTTGTATATTCCCCTTAAACTACTATTGGGATTTGCTGAGGATTTCAATAAAATAATTTTAAATAGTAAACATAAACTTATTCTTTTACGAAGTTCAAATGATGAGAAGGCATATTACTCAACAGATGCTAATGAAAAATTGAGTTTATCGATTAAAAACATAACATGGAGAATACCACATATTCACCTATCAGATGCAAGAAAAATACAAATAATGAAGATAATAAAGGAGGGTGTTTCATTACCCATAGCATTTCGCAGTTGGGACTGTTATTTTAATCCAACATTTTCCGGAGGCAGAAATCACAACTGGAATATTAAACTATCAGTGAATAGAGAAACTCCAAGATTTCTTTTATTCGTATTAGAAAACGATAATAAATATATACATTCAGATTTGAAAAATGTTAAAGTGCATTTAAATTCAGAATCGTATCCATATGATGATTTAAATTTAAAATTTGAGGAGAATCGATACGCTATTTTGTATGATATGTATGCTAAGTTTCAACAAAATTACTATATAAGAGAAGCACAACCTCTTCTTTCATGTGAGAAATTTACAAATATTCCAATTGCAGTAGTTGATGTTAGATATCAAAATGAAATTGTTAAAAATGGGCCTATCGATGTGAAAATTTAGTTCGAGACAAGTAGTGCAGTACCAAAAAATACAAATGCTTATTGTTTAATCCTACACGATCGTATGATGGAGTACACACCTTTAACTGGAATTGTTCGAAAAGTTATATAAACTATTTTAAAATACATTCTAATACTTACTTTTCTTCTTCTTCTTATTTAATTTATGTAAAATAAAGAATAAAAACTGTTTTTTTTTTTTTTGTTAAATAAACATTTGAGTTTTATTTATGTATAAGTGTATGTATGTATATATTTACATGTATTATTATATTTACATGTATTATATATAATTTTAATACCATAAGGTAATATATATATATATTATATACTAATTATTTAGTGACTCAATATCACTAATTAACCTACTTAATTCTAAATCACCATTATCAGTATCTAACTTTTAATGATGCCATGCAAGTGTATTAATCTCATAATTTCTTCTTTTACGCTTACTATCAATAAAATTTAAAGCTATTTTATTAACTCTATTTGTTAATATTGTGTGTAACTTAGATGTGAATGTGTACATACATACATGCCCCTACTGATTGCTTATTAAATAAGACATGTTTATAATGATCTATAGTATAATTGTCTACCACGCATTTTTTAACCCCCTTACCTTTTTTACCTTTTATTTAATTGAGGAAAGTTAAATGGATTATTTTGTGAATATGCTGATGTGTTTTTAAATATCCTCTTATTTCATCATATAAATCATCAGTTCTAATTGAGTAAATGAAAGAGTCAGTGTCAATATAATTGAGATTTATATTATCTCCAAATTTAGGTTTCATATATGTACTCATAATGGAAATCATACATTTTCCATTTTGATAGATCAAGTACACAAAAGCCTAAATAAATGGGTTTATTGTAATATGTCAAAGTTTTGTTCATTTGTACAGCCCATAATTTATCAGTAAACTGTGAAATACTGTGAAAATTTTGTTTTGCTATAAGTTCACCTACACCCAATCGGTTCCGGCTGGCACATCCGCAGTCACTAACCAACCGAACGTCTTTTCTCTTATCGACATTTTCCATGGTTTTACCATACACAGCATTATTGAGCAATTTATAGAAATCTATTTCAAATTGATTCTTAGCTTCTGTTCTATGTGTCGTATTTAAATCTATGTATGTCTTTAACAACGGCTTTTGATTAAATTTCAGAATTCGGTGAACTTTTTCCAAAAAAAAAATGTTATCCCTAATAGGCTCACAATCAAATTTTGTCCATATATTTTGTGCTAGCAAATAATCTTCTTCTGAACATTTTTTATCATTTAACCTACTATAAAATGCTTCAATTGGTGGGAGAATCTTTTCATTTAATTTTTCAAATGAATTCAAATATTCATAAGGAAAAACACCCTTTCGCTTTATAAGAGAAAACTTCTCAGCATCTGGAAAATATTTTCTAACTGCATTTAAATCTTGATCATTGAGGTTACTAGCTAATGATTCCAAACCAGATGCCATAAATCTTAAAGAGTCTGAAAATCTAAGCTCCATTTTCTTTCAGTTTTATAATCTCGCACCTTTTCAAGTTGTTTTGAAATTATATGCTGAGGAATATTTTGCTTCACTTTTCTTATATACAACTCATTTATATAATCATTAATTTCTTCATCAGTATATACCCGAACATTATGCGACAAAGAAATGTATAATTCTTAATTTATTGGAATTACATTTGTCTCCCCTTTAATACTAAGTAATTCTTTAATAAATAAGTGACAATCATATTTCGAAAAATTGTTGAAAAATATAGGAAAAAATTTGGAATTTTAAAAATTAAATTACGCGAATTATGTGCAGCCCCTCTATATTTTCCTGATAAGTGGCAGTGATCTCTCACAGCTAGTTCATCTCCTAGTGCTAAACCGCAAATATGACAGTTAATAGAGTTTAAAAATTGTTCTTCTTCTAAGGGGGATAATGAATTCAGGGGGACAATTTTTTCATAATACTTCTTATAAATTTGTCTACATTCATTTATTAAATTATTTACAAAATGTTGCCCTACATTAACACTACTATCACTACTACTACTACTACTAAACATTTGAAACTTATCTAAATTTTCATTAAAATTACACTTAATATTAAAACCATATGCACTTGGAACATGTTTTTTTATATATCTACTATTTTCATTAATACTACTAAGTATATGTACTTCCTCGAGAACGCATTCAAAATCCGCATACACAATAAATGGAACTTCCATCTGCCTTTCATAATGCTGGTATTTTATGATGGATTTGTCTCCCTTCGGGATCTTGGAAATGCACTCTCCACATTCTTTTTCTTTGTGAATAAGCATTTTTCCGGTATGTCTGTGTGGTAAAGGCATACATTGCAAAATATAATTCTTCCATTATGTGCTGATATTTGACTTGAAAGTAGTCTAAAAAAAAACAAAAATAAGAAATAAATTTATTAAATTGAATAGCTTTTTTACAAAATTTTATATATGTAGGTTTATGCTAATTACCTAGAAATATTGTCTATTAAAATATATTGCATTTTATTCCCGGATTCATTTTCCAACAGCAATAAATTTATATGCACTTCCTTCTCACTTTTTGTGATGTAGTAGGGACCAACAACCGTTTTTAATTTTTTTGGAGAATTCGAACACATTTATACTTATTTCTGTATTATTTTTTTCCAAATACTTAATATCCTTCACATCAGTGCGAAATTGCATTGAAGTGAAGTTAAGTATTCTACCGCAACCAAGCGTAATAATTGGCTCAGAAATATTATTAATTTTATAAATTGTCTGCCTATGTACATTAATATCATCACCATTATAACATGCATATATAATACTCCACTTAAAGCAGGATACGTCATTATTTTGAACGTTAACGCAATCATGTTTTCGTATTAGCTCTACAGGTGTTGGTATGTACTGAGATCCGGATATTGGTGATGCTTTGTTAATATAATTTCTAGACATTTAATTTGGATAAGCGTCCAAACAGAATCTCTTTCTTGAAACTCAGACATCTTTGCTTTAATATTTTCAAATTGAAGTGTGAGAGCTGAGTCTATATTGTACGCTCTTGATAAACGTATCATTTCCGTATTGTGGTACATATCACTTTCTGGCTTAATAGGATGTGCTGGTAGCTTATTATATAATTATTTTCCTGAAAGCCATTAAGACCATTTATGGATACAAAATCCATTTTTGGAGCAACAACGTTCAAAATTGTGTTTTAAAGATAAGGAATCATTAATTGATATATCCTGTAATCCAACACAAAAAATAGCTTTCCAAAACACGAATCTTTTTTCATTTTGGATGAAACAGAAAACTGAATATGAGTCGTTATATCGTGAAGCAGTTAAGTATTTGTTGCCATTAACCTCCACATATTTATGTGAACAAGGATTTTCCTCAATGGTGATAATCAAAAATAAATACCGAACAACGATGAACTTGGAGCCAAATATGAGATTAAAGTTAACAAAAATTGAACTAGACATAAAATCTCTAATATCAAAAATGCAGTGCCAACGATCTCATTGATTCGGATTTTTATAAAATTAATTGCAAATATATTTTTTTGGTTCGTTTTTTTTACTTTCAATAGTTCTATTGTAAAGTTTATTTTTTTAATTTTTTATTAAATTATATTTAATAGTTGGATAAAAATCAAATGAAAGATATCTTAATTAGAATATATTAATTTACTCGTTCTGTTAAGTTTTTTATAAATGCATTATTTTTAATTTTGTTTCGTGTTTTATTAACTTTGAATAATTCTTTCTTAATGTTTAATTTCTTAAATTTTTTAAAAATTTCTTTTTTTTACTAATTTATTATAAGTTGTATAAAAATTAAATGAAAGATTTCCTTATTAAAATATATTTTTAATGTACATGTTCTTGTTATGTTTTTTGTTATTTTTATTTTTTTTTTAATTTTATTGTTTTTTATTATTAATCAATAAAATGGATTACAAATTTTAAATTGTTTGGTATTTATTGATCTAATTATTTTTTCAGTACATTATATTTTTTTTGGTGGTACGCGAAAAGTTTGTCGTGAATTTAGTGGTACACGAGCCAAAAAGGTTGAATAGCACTGATCTACAGAGCTGTTCACAGACATGGTTTCAATTCTCGGGGTCACCAATTTTTAGCGATTATTGAAGTCAAATAAAACTAATTTAGCTCAAGCACTAAATTCCAATTAATAAAAGATAATAATTTTTTTCAAAAAATAAAATGATTTTATTAATTCAAAAATTTTAACCAGAATGAAAAAATATCTTAAAAATCAAAAAAAAATTAAACTTGAAAATTAATGCTTATATGATGAAAATATTTTAAAACAACAAAGTAGTTTTTTACAAAGTAAGTATTTTAAGTAATTAATTTATAATGTGTACTACGAAATAAGTTCACCACAAATTAAATTGTTAATTTATTAAGTTATTAAAAATGATATAAATGGAATTGGTATTTAAAATTTGGTAACTTAATAGATAATTTTATTTGGGTGCAAAAATAAATTCAAATATTTTTATTTTTTTTTTTTTATTGATAAAGAAAAAAAAATTAAATGTGTTTGTAGTAACGATCGGGTGGGAAATGAAAATATTGTTGATAAGTTAATTTACGACTTAATAGATACTAGTATGGGCCAGCAGTCGACACAATCGACTGCAATCTAGAAATAACTTATTTGTACCGTTATTTCTAATATTTATTTAATCTAAAACTTTATTAAATATGTATATACATTAGTGTGTCCCAAAAAAAATATTATTTTATGCCCCACCTTTTTTTGAAAGCTTATAGTGTGAAGTAATTTTGTGATTTTTTTCAGATTTTTCGGAAGAGGTTTAGAGGTCGCTAAAATCGAATTTTAAAAGGCATACAAACAAATCATTTAATGAAGCAAAGAACAAAGTTCAGCAATTGCACGTGGTAAATGATGTCACAGAACGCGGCGTGGCCTTAGCTGATACTTACATTAATCTAACAACCTCTGCAACAGACTTTCAGAATTTATTGCAGGGCATAATAGAGCTTCATCGTAAAACCTCTAATAAATAATTGAAAGCTAAAAAAAATATATTTTTAATATTTTTTTAATATTTAATATATTTAATATTTAATATTTAATATATTTTTAATATTTTTTTTTTTGGGTATGAGAAGTAAGCTGCCTAGAATTTTTTGGACTCGCATTGCTGAAGTCTGTGCAACAGAACAAAAAACCATCCATATTTATTATTTTAAAAGAATACCTTATATCTAGGTTAGGTTAGGTTAGGTTAAATGGGTAGCCGTCACGAAGACGACTCACTTGGGTCCTTATAGTGGTCCCTTTGTGATACCCCCAGCCAGTGACAAGGGTCAGCCAGTATCCACCAGACTATTCCCCAGAGGTCACCGCAGTCTCGAACCACCCCGATTCCCTGCAGAACAGGTAGATCGATTTCAGTCCCGCATTGGACAAATCGTCCAGACATGGCAATTCCGGTCTCCCAAAATGCCTCAACCTAGCGCCCGCCAGTCCGGGGCATTGGCAGAGGAAGTGAAACACCGTCTCCTCCTCCTCCACATCATGACAACTCCTGCAGTAGTCATTGTACGCAAGACCCATCCTCCCAGCATGAGTCCCTATCGCCCAGTGACCCGTGATGACCGACATCACTGTCCTTATCCGATCCCTGCCGAGACCGAGTAGTACGCGCGTTCTCGCCGCGTCATAGCCAGGCCATAGAGTCCTGGCCATCAAACAGGTATGCTCGCCCTGCCATCTCTCCTGAGCCCTTCTGTACGATTCCCGTCTGATGAGAGTCCTGCAGCGGGCCATTGAAGTGCCAATCAGGCCGTCGACGAACATGTCGTCCAAGAGACAGCCTTGTTTGGCTAGACTGTCCGCAGTATGGTTGCCCAGGAGCCCACTGTGTCCTGGTACCCATGCCAGCGTTACACTGGAATGTTTCGCGATCTCATTTAGAGACATCCGGCATTCCACTGTTAACATAGATGTCGTAAAGACACCAGCCAGAGCTGCAATGGCAGCCTTGCTGTCAGTAAATATACATATATCCCTCGATATACGATAGTACCTCAGCCAGTTTGCCGCCCGCCTTATGGCAGAAATTTCCGCCTGCAGCACACTGCTGCCATCTGGCAGCCTAAAAGAGACCCTGATGTCCAATTCCTCGATGAAGAAACCTCCACCCACTCTGTCGCCCATCCTGGAACCATCGGTGTAGACCCGCAGGGTCGGCTCCAAAGATCGCGTGTTATCGAGCAGCTCATCATAGTTGCCATGATGAACCGCGAACAAAGCACCGAAAAAGGGTTCCGGAGTGCAATAGTCCAGCCCCGCCAGGTCCTGAGACGCGCGAAGCGTGACCCTGGCGTGACCATAGTTCCGCGAAGACCATAGGCCCACCGCCCCCAGTCTCATAGCGGAGGTCAAGGCCTTTTGTTCGGCCATGATATCAATCGGCAACCAGTCTAACATAGTAAACAGTGCCTTTGTCGGTGTCGAGCGGAGTGATCCCGTGATCATCAGCGCAGCCAACCTATATACTTTCCCAAGCATCCTGCAGTACCGTCCCCTTTCCATGGCAGGCCACCACACTATGACCCCATAGAAGAGAATCGGTTTTACCACCGCTTCAAAGATCCATTCGACACCCTTGGGGCCCAGGCCCCAGCTCCTGCCCAAGGATCTCTTGCAGGTGTATAAGGCCACCATAGCCCTATCAACCCTCGTCTGAACGTTGAGTTCCCATGATAGTTTGCTATCGAGAATTACGCCCAAATATTTGGCACTGTTCGAGAGCTTCAGCTCCGTGCCGTTCAGCCTAGGAAGCCTAAAGTTGCCAACCTTGTACTTCCTGGTAAAGAGTACCAACTCAGTTTTCCGTGGATTGACACCAAGTCCACAGGAAATGCTCCAAGAGCTTAGAATCCGCAATGCAGATTCCATACAATGGGACAGTGTGTCCAGGTGTTTACCCGCGACCGCCACCGCCACGTCATCCGCATACGCGACGGTTCTTATCCCCAATCTGTCGAACCGGCACAGCAAAGTGTTCACCGTCAGGTTCCACAGTAGAGGGGACAGAACCCCACCTTGCGGGGTGCCCCTGTGCACAAATCTGCAAACATCGGTAGCACCCATCGTGGATTCAATGATCCTATTATCGAGTAGATTACCAATAAATCCACAAATTGCATCGTCAACCCCAACCTCTCTCATCGACTCCAAGATGGAGTTGGGTTTGACATTATTGAAAGCTCCCTCAATGTCCAGAAAGGCCACAAGTGAGTATTCCCGAAATTCAAGGGATTTCTCAATGTAGCCGACCAGTGAGTGGAGCGCCGTCTCCACAGACTTGCCCTTGGTGTAGGCATGCTGCGATGAAGAGAGCAAATGTCTAGGAATAGACATCCTCAGATGAATATCAATGACCCTTTCCAGGGTCTTGAGAAGAAATGACGACAGGCTGATTGGCCTGTAGTCCTTAGGTCCGGTGTGGGATGTTTTACCCCCCTTTGGAATGAAAACAACCCTACATCTAGTCCATCGGATGGGAACGTACGAGAATCTAATACATTCCGTATAGATAGCGGACAGCCAAGGAATCAGAAGCCCCGCGTTCTTTTGAAGGTCGGCCGGAATAATACCGTCCGGACCAGGAGCCTTAAAGGAGTCGAAGCTCCTTATCGCCCAATTGAGCCTATCATAGCCCAGAGAAATGGACACTGGTCCAGGCTCTGATAAGCAGTTGATCTTCCGTTGTGTTGGAAGGGAATTGCCAGGAAAGTGCGTGTCAATTAACACCTCCAGCGTCTCCTGACTATTCGTAGTCCAGCTACCATCAGCTTTCTGAATGTAGCTAGGGACAGCCGGGCAAGAAGCCATTATTTTGCGCAACCGGTTTGTCTCAGAGGATCCTTCCACGCCACTGCAGAAGTTCCTCCAGGCATTCCGTTTCGCCGATCTAACCAAATTCTTGAACCTATTCAATGCCGACTTATAATCCGTCCAGTTTCCCAGACGTTTAGCCATATTGAATAACCTACGACAGTCTCTGCGAGACTGTGCAATCTCAGGGCTCCACCATGGTGGCTTGCCCCCCTTCTTCCTAACCACTGGCCTACAGGCCAGTGCCGTTGCCTGTCGCAGTGCCCCCGATAGGAATTCCACTGCCATTTCAGTCTCCGTAACGCCACTAATGACAGGGACTGAGCCCAGAGAATCAGCGAGTAGACTAGCCTGATAGTCCCACCTCGTTCTCCTCCTATTCACAAAAGTACACACCCCCAAGGGGGGTGGACCCAATTGAAACTCAACATACCTGTGGTCCGAAAAAGAACAGTCATCTGAGACCGCCCAGTTACTTATCAAGTCGGAGTGTTCCGAGCTGACCAATGTCACATCAAGAACCTCCTGCCTATTAGCTACAATGAACGTGGGTTCCGCGCCTATGTTTGCTATTTCTAGATTACTGCTACAGATAAAAGAAAATAGCGACTCACCTCTAGTGTTGGTGTTGGAGCTGCCCCACGTGATGTGGTGCGCATTAGCGTCAGCACAGATAACCACCGGGGTACCCATGGAGCCGGCTTTGGCTACCAAGCCACGAACAAGCCTATTAGGTGGCTCATTGTCCTGGTCGTGCGCCATATAGCCCGATACGATCCAGGTCGATATGTCGCCCATCTCTAGGGCCGCTGAAGTTGTGTCTCCATCACTGAAATCAGAAAGAATGAAGATATCCAGCGTGTTTTTAGCCAAAATACAAGATCTAATTTTACCTGTTGCTTTGGCATATAGGAGCTTATAGCCCTTGAGGTTTAATCCGCAAACCCGATCCTTGTGGATCCATGGCTCTTGGATCATTATTAGCTCCTCCTCTCTCTCTACCACCCGGAGGAGCAGTGCAGCGGATGCTGCCTTAGAGTGGTGAAGGTTTATCTGTGTCACCTTCACCATGTCCAGTATTAACGACCGTGACATTGGCGTCCTCCTGATCTGATTCCAGGAGGGCGTCCTCATCAGCCAATTCACCCATGCGTTCAAAGAGGTCACCCAGCATGTCAGAGACGGACGGGGTGTCTTCATTGTCACATGAATGAACGGAAGCGTCATTCGTGCAGTCCGCAGGCTGCGTAGGCTCCACAACCTTCGGAGCGGGATCGCCCTTGTCATCACCTCGGTAGACACGGAGCAAGATGGTACTAAAACCGTAGTAAATCTTGCCCTGTTTCTCCCTCAGTACCTTATATCTAGCATTAAAACAAATCCGAAGCATAACTGGCAAACATATTACAATATTTTTAATTTCACAAAATGGGTACAACACTTAAAAAGGGTATAACTTTGGAACAGTAAGAGCAAATTCAATTATTTTTTTTTTGCAATGACTCAGAATTTATCCACCTTTTAAACTGAATCATTGGTTTTTTAACTTCAATATAAATTTTAAAAGTTACAGAGCATTATTTTTCAAGTTTATGGTAAATTTTCCAAACAAATGTGATTAAGGGGACCCAAATGAGCAAAAAAATAACCGAAACTTTTAATATCTGCACAGAGAAGTAAAGTTTGAAAAGTTTTCGTGCTAATTGGCCCAGTAATCAGCAAAATTCAAAAAAGTCGAGAAAACCCGATTTTCGGGTTAAATTCGATTTTAGCGACCACTAAACCTCTTCCGAAAAATCTGAAAAAAATCACAAAAATACTTTGCCCTATAAGCTCTCAAAAAATGCTGGGTTACCTATCAAAATCAAAAAAAAATTTTTTTTTGGGACACACTAATATACATATGCAGAAATATATTTATTTAATGTTAAAAAACATATCGCACTTGATTATAAACAGAGAAGTAACTCAAATTGTAATAATTCTCAGTAGAGCAGAACAATTTTTAATTTTATGAGGCATATTTCTTTTAGGCATATGAAATTTAGTGACAATTTTTATAAAAATGTATATATAACATAAGTTCCCTAATCTCAATGTTTATAACAAATACACATGTTACCAAAGTTATTAGGACTTTGATTAATAAAGTTTTTCTGTATTGCGGGTTTTCAGCCTTCCGGAACACTTTTCAAATATTTACATATAACTATATTTCAATATGTAACAACTGCATAAACTATTACCACTATATATTTTAACTCAAACTTATAAATAAATTGTGAAGTTTTCCAAAATAAAATTTGTTTAACCCTAATAACTTTAAAATTTTATATGATGGAGTTTCTAAAAATATAGCATATAAAAACTTGGGGTGTTCTCTATAACATATTATATTTGAGGAAATATTATTATACATATCGACAAAATTTTAAGATAAATCCTCTTAAGGGGTTAATAAATCGGTATATTTAATACATCATATGAAATGTATTTCGAAAGACTCTATTATGATACCAATACTTTAAAGATTCAAATTACAGTAGAATTAGATCTAAATTTCTTTTTTTACAGATGAAAACTAAGTCATTGAAAAAAATATAGGTACATATGTTTATAATTGCATTTTTTTACAATTAAGAAAAGTTAATAAATAAGACGAAAAAGTTAACAACCCTTAGGACATTTCAGTTTACTTTTTCGCGATTATACTGTATATAAGAAAATTTTTATTCAACCTGCCATGAAGATGATATTCTTTATGAGTTCCAAAAACAATAAAATTAAAATATTTTAAATGTTTTTTAATAAATTCATTTGTTTTTACGTTAAAAAATTTATCATAAATAAGTATTTATATTTTTGTAGGCTTAAATTAAGTTTGTGTACGAGTCTGCAATTATGCATGTTGTTAAATTTATAAAAATTTAAAATGATAGTGGCACCACTGAAATGTAAATACATAATAAAAAACACAGCTGTTTATATTTTTTCAATTGTAGCTGTCGTCTTCAAAATAATTCAGTAGCTGATTACGCGACTACAATTGCAACCTGCAGCATTTGTAGTCGTGCCTTCGTGTTGCCTGCTGTCTCGAATGTGTTTAATGCATTAATCTCTACTGTTCTCCAATTTAATGCATAGCAGAAAACTCTGCATGTTGTTGTTATTTTTACTATGTAAACACAAAAACAATGCAAACTGCTTCTGTTATGTGTTTACATTGTTTTTGCTCACACGTATGTGAATTGTTTCAATGTATTAGTACCACTTTATAACGCGTATAACTCGTGAAATACAGAACCGATTTTAACAAAATTTAAATTAACATAATCTCCCAAAAAATATCTTTCGAATGATATATCATTTGTTAAAATACAATATATAGTTAAGGCGTAAAAAATCCACTTGCCTATTAATATATATGATTTAAAGCGTATATACGGTTTTTAAATATATTCTTTTCATTTAGTTTCTAAAGTATACTTGCTTAAGAAAGGTTGTGGTTTTAAAAATAAAAAAAAAAAAAGAAATAAAAATTTTAAAAATTAATTATGGCTAGTGTATTTATTTGTGAAATTTGCCAAAATCTTTACAAAAATAAAAAAAGTTTAAAACAGCACACTGAAATTCATGTGCCATGTGATATATGCAAACATATATCCATGACATCAATGGAAAAAAAGAAACATGTTGATATCCATATAGATTTCCTTCAACAGCAACAACAACAAAAACAACAGCAACACCAACAAGAGCAACAGCAACAATAACAACCAGTAGAAGAAATGGATGAACATCCTTCAACATCGGATGCATCTAGGAAGCGTCTATCGATGTTACAATCAAATATACCATTTAAACAACAAAAAAAGCCTGAGTCATGTGCAGAAGCTTTTATTATGTGTGAGGATTGTAATGTTAAAATTCAACCTCAACAATGGTTTATCCATTGCTCACAACCCGGACACAAGAAAAATATACAGGAATGAATTGGAAACCGGATTCAATTAATAAAAAATTCATTTAAATCTCGACTTTTGACGTATCGTTTCCCGAAAGGAGATCTGAATTTTAATGTAAATGAATATTTCAAAGAGGGCCAAATGTATGTTCAGAAATTATTAAATAATTGTCTGGCTGAGCACATAATTGTGAAATTTCATTTAGAATTGACAGCTCGATATAAGCTACCAGCACATCCTATTAAGCCAGAAAGTGATATGTACCACAATACGGAAATGATACGTTTATCAAGAGCGTACAATATAGACTCAGCTCTCACACTTCAATTTGAAAATATTAAAGCAAAGATGTCTGAGTTTCAAGAAAGAGATTCTGTTTGGACGCTTATCCAAATTAAATGTCTAGAAATTATATTAACAAAGCATCACCAATATCCGGATCTCAGTACATACCAACACCTGTAGAGCTAATACGAAAACATGATTGCGTTAACGTTCAAAATAATGACGTATCCTGCTTTAAGTGGAGTATTATATATGCATGTTATAATGGTGATGATATTAATGTACATAGGCAGACAATTTATAAAATTAATAATATTTCTGAGCCAATTATTACGCTTGGTTGCGGTAGAATTCTTAACTTCACTTCAATGCAATTTCGCACTGATGTGAAGGATATTAAGTATTTGGAAAAAAATAATACAGAAATAAGTATAAATGTGTTCGAATTCTCCAAAAAAATTAAAAACGGTTGTTGGTCCCTACTACATCACAAAAAGTGAGAAGGAAGTGCATATAAATTTATTGCTGTTGGAAAATGAATCCGGGAATAAAATGCAATATATTTTAATAGACAATATTTCTAGGTAATTAGCATAAACCTACATATATAAAATTTTGTAAAAAAGCTATTCAATTTAATAAATTTATTTCTTGTTTTTGTTTTTTTTTTAGACTACTTTCAAGTCAAATATCAGCACATAATGGAAGAATTATATTTTGCAATGTATGCCTTTACCACACAGACATACCGGAAAAATGCTTATTCACAAAGAAAAAGAATGTGGAGAGTGCATTTCCAAGATCCCGAAGGGAGACAAATCCATCATAAAATACCAGCATTATGAAAGGCAGATGGAAGTTCCATTTATTGTGTATGCGGATTTTGAATGCGTTCTCGAGGAAGTACATCTACTAAGTAGTATTAATGAAAATAGTAGATATATAAAAAAACATGTTCCAAGTGCATATGGTTTTAATATTAAGTGTAATTTTAATGAAAATTTAGATAAGTTTCAAATGTTTAGTAGTTGTAGTAGTAGTGATAGTAGTGTTAATGTAGGGCAACATTTTGTAAATAATTTAATAAATGAATGTAGACAAATTTATAAGAAGTATTATGAAAAAATTGTCCCCCTGAATTCATTATCCCCCTTAGAAGAAGAACAATTTTTAAACTCTATTAACTGTCATATTTGCGGTTTAGCACTAGGAGATGAACTAGCTGTGAGAGATCACTGCCACTTATCAGGAAAATATAGAGGGGCTGCACATAATTCGCGTAATTTAATTTTTAAAATTCCAAATTTTTTCCTATATTTTTCAACAATTTTTCGAAATATGATTGTCACTTATTTATTAAAGAATTACTTAGTATTAAAGGGGAGACAAATGTAATTCCAATAAATTAAGAATTATACATTTCTTTGTCGCATAATGTTCGGGTATATACTGATGAAGAAATTGATGATTATATAAATGAGTTGTATATAAGAAAAGTGAAGCAAAATATTCCTCAGCATATAATTTCAAAACAACTTGAAAAGGTGCGAGATTATAAAACTGAAAGAAAATGGAGCTTAGATTTTCAGACTCTTTAAGATTTATGGCATCTGGTTTGGAATCATTAGCTAGTAACCTCAATGATCAAGATTTAAATGCAGTTAGAAAATATTTTCCAGATGCTGAGAAGTTTTCTCTTATAAAGCGAAAGGGTGTTTTTCCTTATGAATATTTGAATTCATTTGAAAAATTAAATGAAAAGATTCTCCCACCAATTGAAGCATTTTATAGTAGGTTAAATGATAAAAAATGTTCAGAAGAAGATTATTTGCTAGCACAAAATATATGGACAAAATTTGATTGTGAGCCTATTAGGGATAACATTTTTTTTTTTGGAAAAAGTTCACCGAATTCTGAAATTTAATCAAAAGCCGTTGTTAAAGACATACATAGATTTAAATACGACACATAGAACAGAAGCTAAGAATCAATTTGAAATAGATTTCTATAAATTGCTCAATAATGCTGTGTATGGTAAAACCATGGAAAATGTCGATAAGAGAAAAGACGTTCGGTTGGTTAGTGACTGCGGATGTGCCAGCCGGAACCGATTGGGTGTAGGTGAACTTATAGCAAAACAAAATTTTCACAGTATTTCACAGTTTACTGATAAATTATGGGCTGTACAAATGAACAAAACTTTGACATATTACAATAAACCCATTTATTTAGGCTTTTGTGTACTTGATCTATCAAAATGGAAAATGTATGATTTCCATTATGAGTACATATATGAAACCTAAATTTGGAGATAATATAAATCTCAATTATATTGACACTGACTCTTTCATTTACTCAATTAGAACTGATGATTTATATGATGAAATAAGAGGAGATTTAAAAACACATCAGCATATTCACAAAATAATCCATTTAACTTTCCTCAATTAAATAAAAGGTAAAAAAGGTAAGGGGGTTAAAAAATGCGTGGTAGACAATTATACTATAGATCATTATAAACATGTCTTATTTAATAAGCAATCAGTAGGGGCATGTATGTACACATTCACATCTAAGTTACACACAATATTAACAAATAGAGTTAATAAAATAGCTTTAAATTTTATTGATAGTAAGCGTAAAAGAAGAAATTATGAGATTAATACACTTGCATGGCATCATTAAAAGTTAGATACTGATAATGGTGATTTAGAATTAAGTAGGTTAATTAGTGATATTGAGTCACTAAATAATTAGTATATAATATATATATATATTACCTTATGGTATTAAAATTATATATAATACATGTAAATATAATAATACATGTAAATATATACATACATACACTTATACATAAATAAAACTAAAATGTTTATTTAACAAAAAAAAAAAAAACAGTTTTTATTCTTTATTTTACATAAATTAAATAAGAAGAAGAAGAAAAGTAAGTATTAGAATGTATTTTAAAATAGTTTATATAACTTTTCGAACAACTCCAGTTAAAGGTGTGTACTCCATCATACGATCGTGTAGGATTAAACAATAAGCATTTGTATTTTTTGGTACTGCACTACTTGTCTCGAACTAAATTTTCACATCGATAGGCCCATTTTTAACAATTTCATTTTGATATCTAACATCAACTACTGCAATTGGAATATTTGTAAATTTCTCACATGAAAGAAGAGGTTGTGCTTCTCTTATATAGTAATTTTGTTGAAACTTAGCATACATATCATACAAAATAGCGTATCGATTCTCCTCAAATTTTAAATTTAAATCATCATATGGATACGATTCTGAATTTAAATGCACTTTAACATTTTTCAAATCTGAATGTATATATTTATTATCGTTTTTTAATACGAATAAAAGAAATCTTGGAGTTTCTCTATTCACTGATAGTTTAATATTCCAGTTGTGATTTCTGCCTCCGGAAAATGTTGGATTAAAATAACAGTCCCAACTGCGAAATGCTATGGGTAATGAAACACCCTCCTTTATTATCTTCATTATTTGTATTTTTCTTGCATCTGATAGGTGAATATGTGGTATTCTCCATGTTATGTTTTTAATCGATAAACTCAATTTTTCATTAGCATCTGTTGAGTAATATGCCTTCTCATCATTTGAACTTCGTAAAAGAATAAGTTTATGTTTACTATTTAAAATTATTTTATTGAAATCCTCAGCAAATCCCAATAGTAGTTTAAGGGGAATATAAAAATTAAATTTTCGCATTGACAGGTCTTCAGAAATATTCTACCCTGCATTTCCCATCATATTGCTTTCAAAATCATTTAGTGAGACATAATTCTTAATTGTACTGGATATTCCCAAGTATCGAGTACGATCAATTTCAACACCATTAATCTCATACCGTATTTCATCAAATAAGTATGCAACACAATTATTCCTCAATCTAGTATTTTGTGATGCTTCTTCACATTTAGTGTTTTTTATGTTTCCTTCTATATATAAGTAGCTTCCAGACGGAAGAACATATAAGTCTTGATTTTGTAGTGTAATTAGAATTTCATCATTGTTTTTAAATGATTGAATATAGGGCGCATAGCTGTGATAATCTTTTTTATTATATTTTCATCAGAATATGGGTTTTCAATGCCATTGAGTATATCAGACATTTTTCTTTATTTTTAACTTAAGCAATTTTAAAAAGTCTGTATTTTCTTTCGATAATGATGGTCTTATAGCTTTAATATGATTAGTAGGAATGTCTCTATTAACTTTAATGTGCTTAGTTTTATTGTAAATTATCATTTTTTCCTGGGTCTTAGATGTAATCTAAGTGTTATTTCTTCGCCTCTGAAATTTACTTCACGATTTTCTTGGTCAACAATCCAAATTTTGAGATATGTTATTTCTTTGACGTTTACTGGTAAATAAATTAGGTTATTAGCAATAACATCTAATTTATAGCCTGGTGGTACGTCTAATGCGAACTCGTGTAGTATATGTGCGGGAGAGTTATTCATACATGATCCTGTTATGATGTTACACTGAATTTGTATAGCATTCACTTTTAATATATTTACAGGTTGATTTGATATATGTTTCATACCAGCCTTTAAAATTTCTTCACTAAACCCTAACAGTTTACCAATGGATCGTTTTCGATTAAATAAATTTGCATCGTGGGAGGAAGTTATTTCAATTTGTAAAGTATTATTATTAGCTTTAATGAGAATAGATTTTTTATAATTTTCTGCTTTATACTGCCCAACTATATAATCAACAATATCTTGTAACTCGTATGATCCAATAGGAATTTCAATTATTTTATCTCCTATATTAAATAAATTATTATCATAATCTACATTAGGAATAGGGTTATATGAATGAAAATCAACTAGAGAACATTCATAGTCATCTTAAAGATCTATTGGTGGGAAATAATTTGCCGTTAGGATTGATGAATTTCCACTTAAAGCTAAAGTAATTGACATCCTGAATGGTAAATTGTAAATGAAATGAAAATGCTTGAGTTTTTTTGTTTTATTAAATTTATACATTTATTAGAAAAAAACCTTTTTTTTTATTTTACAATATTTCGTTTTTACTTATCCAAGAATTATGTTGGCTTGGAAAACCTAACCATTTAACATACGCTTTATCACCTTTTTCTTTTAAAATTTTTTCCACCAGAAATGTATTAGGATAACGTGTACGACGTATTTCTTCCTTGTAAAATGCGCCTTTTATAGGATATCCTTGATAGTCTTCAAGTAAAAATGTGATTGGGTAGGTGTTCTGTATCGTTTTTATTTTAAATATTTCTGTAGTCCAGTTCGGTGTATAACCTTTTTCAAATAATGTTTATGTTTACTTATGCGAACATAGTCCCCAACCTTAAAGCGTGATGATTTAAACATTTTTAAATTATTATATACAGTATTCAGTAAATATTGTTCATGTTCAGGTTTTACATCCATAGGTGCCATTTTTACTGTACTGTGAGTTCTTCTATTATATTGTTTAACTAGGTTTTTATAATTATCAATCCAGTGAAATGTTCCATTATAACTAAATTCTCTCCACATCATACCTTTTAGTGTTCGATTAAAGCGTTCAACAATTGAAGCTATCATTACACTATAAGTAGAGAAATGATTAAATTGAATATTTAAGCATTAGTAAACCAAACTCCTTATTAAAAAATTCTTTTCCGTCATCTGTTTGTAAATTTTTAGGTATTCGCCCCTTACTTAGTATTTCCTGAAAAGCTTTGGAAACTTCATTTGCGGTTTTTGCTTTAATTGCTCCTGCCCAAGCATATTTTGAAAATGTATAAATGACTGTTATTTGTATCCGTTGTTTATAATGGAATAGTTACCCATTTCTACTAAATCTGCTTGCCAAAAATCATCAATTCCCTTTGTTATTACTTTCCGTCTTAAGAAATTCTTACGCGCTTGGGAATGTAGTTAATTTATTATTATTGGCTAAAATATAAAAAATATCTCAGTACCCACTGCACTGAAAATATTCCGCTTAGTACACCGGAGAATGTGGATATTTCTATTGTAAATTTTGACAGTTATCTGAAACTAGCTGTTCAACATTCTAGTATAACCCTCAAAAAAACCAAAAATAGTAAAATATATTCTGCAGATGTTGAGCGTCTCTTGACTGAAAAAAGGAGAGCTCGAAGAGAATGGCAATTGCATAGATCCCCTCAACATAAGAATTTACTAAAAGAGTGCACAAAAAGGCTAAGAAAGTTACTGCAGTCTCAGAAAACGGCTTCCCTGGAAAAATATCTTAAGGAACTTGATGCAACTTCTCAATCAGACTACTCATTATGGCGTGCAGCTAAAAATCTTAATAGACCAGTTATCACTAAACCACCATTAAGAAACTTAAATGGAAGTTGGGCACGAAATGATGAAGAAAAAGGAAATCTTTTTGTTAATCATTTGAAAAACGAATTTACCCCGCATACATCTCCCGATATTGTAGTCGAGTTGCCACCAGTTGCTGCTAGAGCTGCTGTTCCACTTAGATTTGAGATAAAAGAAGTCGAAAAGGCTATTCATAATTTAAACCCCAAGAAAGCCCCTGGTTTTGATAAAATCAGCAACAAAATGCTTTTAGAGCTACCCAGCATAGCAAAGAAAATTATTCTTTTAATTTTTAATGCTATTTTACGCCTTGAATACTACCCACAAGAATGGAAAGTATCCTTAGTTACAATGATACCTAAGCCAGGAAAGGATCCTACAAAAGTTGAGTCATATAGACCTATAAGCTTATTGTCTAATATTTCAAAGCTGTTTGAGAAGCTGTTAGTGTCAAAATTAGCCCCAATTTTAAATGTAAATAGATGTATTCCTAACCATCAATTCGGCTTTAGAAGAGAACATAGCACAATCGAACAAACCCATCGTATAGTTAACGCCATAAGAAAAGCCTTTGAAGAAAAAAAATATTGTTCCGCCCTCTTCATCGATGTTTCCCAAGCTTTTGATAAAGTCTGGCATGAAGGGTTATTACATAAATTGAAGCAAAACTTACCAGTAAACACACCCAAGCTGTTAGAAAGCTACTTAGTCGGCCGAAAGATTATTATTAAAAAATGTGATTTTATAAGTTCTCCTCAGCCAATTGACGCTGGAGTCCCTCAGGGAAGCATCATGGGCCCACTCTTATACCTTATATATACCTCAGACATGCCAACAAACAACCACACCCTTACATCAACATTTGCTGATGATACAGCTTTTCTAAGCGCACACGAAAACTGTCATGAAGCATCCCGTTACTTGCAGGATCATATATTTGAACTGGAAAAGTGGTTAAAACAATGGAGGATAAAGGTCAATGAGCAAAAATGCGTACATATAACATTCACCTTGCGTCGGGAGTCATGTCCCCCTATTAAAATCAATAATCAATTAGTGCCCCAGCAATCGCATGTAAAATATCTCGGTATTCATCTAGATCGGCGTTTGACATGGAAATGCCATATAGAAGCAAAACTAACACAAATGAAACTAAAAGCAATTCAAATATATTGGCTTATTGGAAGAAATTCTGTTCTTAGCCTCGACTGCAAACTTCTACTTTACAACTCTATATTGAAGCCAATCTGGTGCTACGGTATTCAGCTATGGGGCACTGCCTCGGCCTCAAATATCGAAAAAATTCAAAGGCGCCAAAATAAACTTCTTCGAATAATCACAGCCGCTCCCTGGTATGTTAAAAACTCTAATATTCACAAGGATCTCAATGTGCCATTAGTAAAAACTATTATTACGAAGTACGCAGCAAAATATTTAAAAAGGCTTGAGTCGCACCCAAATCCACTTGCTCGAAATATTTTAAATGACAGTGGACACTCTAGATTAAGGAGAAGAGATACCGCAGGACTCATCCGAAGGGAAGACCGCTAAACATCTACATATGTGAACAGAAACCGTGAGGAGAAAAATTTTCGTCTAGCATTGGCAGGACAAAAATAAAGTATTAGTATAAGATTTGATTAATTATTGTTAGTTCATATTTAATATATGAAGATTCAATAAATAAATAATGAAAAAAAAAAAAAAAAAAATTATTATCGTTCTTTTTTCCATTATGTTGTTGTTGTTGTGATGAAAGCGTAATCATTACACTATATATGACAGAAATTTTCTTATTTAAATCCTTTATTTCATTTCTAACAATTAAAACTTCTTTGTTTATAACCCTTTTTAAATGTTCTTGCACTTATTTTTAACATAAGTTATTATACCCCACCCATTGTAAAAAAAAACAAAAAAATTTATAATTTCAATTTAATTAGTTTTTATAATTTATATTTATTTACTAATTTCTTATATGTATTTGAATTAAAATCACTACTACATCTATAAACCTAAATCTACTTCCCTAATATAACGATCTCCATCTTCGTCCAAATAAGACCCATCATTTGCCTTCTAAATGATGGTATCTCCCTCTTCATCGTCCAGAAAATCCTCAATTTCGCACAAAAAATCATAGTTTGCCAGCTGGTGGTTGGGGATTTCAATTCCTGGGGTTTTTAGCATATTCGCTATAGCTTCGTCGATTAATTTATACGCGTCTGTGTATTATCTTCTGCTGCTGCTTCCACGGAATTTTTGTCCACAAATTCAATTTCCAACTGTCTCGAATTCATTGTTGAAATCTTCAGTGTTTAAATGTAAATAAACCTAGTTTTCAGAAGTATACTCCACTAAGCTTTTTTTTTTACTTTTTATACTTTTTATCTGTCTTTCTGATTGTTCACCTAATAAATTTTTTCTTCACATAATTCAAAATAAAAAGATAGAATTATCAACAATGGTTTCATATTTCCCTATCCACTCCAAATAAAATAGAAACACCAATTGCATCTATAAAATTTTTAATAACTAAATAAATTCATAATTTATAGATAGAAAAAAAGCCTTATCAACAATATTTTCCAATTGCTTCTACAAGGTCTGTATGTCTATCTATCTATCTCTATGTCTGTCTGTCTATCGATCACAACAAAAGAAAGGCTTCAACAATGCACCCAACACTTGTGCATTGCTCCCCCAACATTTTTCTTAATCTCAGCTTTATTGCTATCCTATAAAATTTAACGACTTTTTTATTACTTTGTTTTGAAATTATTTGAAAATTTGACCTACTTTAACACGTGCCCATGAATTTCCCAATAAAAAATACACAAAGAAAAAGCGCTTATCAGCTTTGTGTGTTTCCCCAGCAAACATTTTTTATTCGATTTCAATTATAATGGCTTTTGCATAAATTTTTCACATTTTAATGGCTTTGGCATACATTTTAATGGCTTTTGCATACATTTTAATGGCTTTTGCGTCATTTAATGGCTTTTGCATACATTTTAATGGCTTTTGCATACATTTTAATGGCTTTTACATACATTTTAATGGCTTTTACACCAAAGTGAACTTAAACTCTCATTACCCATATACTGCCTTAAACCATAACAGATATAGATATTGCGGTAAAATTAATTCCAACTAAGATTCATATGGCCAGAACAAATATCATGCAATTTTGTGAAATTCACTGTTAACCCTAAAACTAATTACACTGCTGTATTGAAATTTATTCTAATTTCTTTTTTGTTATACCATTTTGGGATGATTGGTCCTTAATTTACCAAAGGTTCAAACCAAATTACTCTCCTAAAAATCATTTTAGTTCGGCTAAAATTGTTACGAATCATGATATTTTACTCAAGCCAGTTCATAGTTCTAACAAGAAATGCATAAAACTTTCTTATTGTAGGTCAATAATATAATATAGGTCTAAGACGCCACCAATTTTAATGCTGACATTCGTTTTTGGAAGCTTAGTTAATAATATATATGTATTTACAATATAGAGCACACGTCTGTTGGTGGAGGGTATCAAAGATTCGGCACAACCGAATATAGCACTCTAAATTGCTACTATTATTGTTGCCTATTATTTATATGGAAAGTTTAAGTGAATTTCTTCCTAGCTTGGGTATATTTGAAATTAACGGATTAGTTAAGTCGTAGAGTAGGAGCCAAGTACGAGAACACTTGATCGCAATCATGGGTAGTAGTAGCTGTTGTGTGCGTGTGTATGTGTGCGCCTCCGACAGTATAAAAGTAGAGTGTTTGCGAATGATCAAGGCAGTCAGTCAGTCGGCAGCCGGCAGAGGTAAGATCTTATTTAACTGGTCTAGGAGCTTTACTTCTGTAGTTGAATAGTATCGTATCTTAAGTGGAAAGTGGTTTTACCTAATCCTTTTAAGTCCACCTTTTCGGAGCCCAAAGCACCAGGTCAGAAGGACAGTGGCGTTACCTTATCCTCCGAGTGGTTCCTTTGCTATCCATAGCGACAACAGCAGAGCCGAATCTCGGGCCAAGAGAATAGTGATCTTACCTAGCTCTCTTTGGCTAAGAGACGAGTTCTCCGGCTAACAGACTGGAAAGAGGATTTACCCATCCAGGTATACGAGTAAGTTCGTCGTCCTACTCCGCGTCGGGTTTCGGTGTACGCGTCCAAGTGTGTGTTGTCGGTCTCGCCTAGTGTATATCACAAAGGTTGTTTCATGTGGTTGAAATGTTAAAAAGAGAGATATTGCATAGAATAACTTAAATAACGAACGAAATAATAACAAAAATAAGATTGAGTGTTTTTATTTCTTTTGCGAACCTCAAATAAATTTTTGTAACGAACCCTACTCCCGGAAAACAGCTTAGTTTGTTAAAACACGTAAAAATTGTAATACAATTTAGTACGTAAAAAATTTATAGGCAAAAAGCACACTATAACATTTTGTGAAGCTCGGTCCCTAATTTACCATATAATGTCCAATACTAGCAGATATAGATATTTTGGTAAAATTTGATCCCATATTAAACAGACTTCTGAAAATTACTTTAAACGCTAAAACATATTTCACTACTGTATTGCAATTTGTTCCATTTAGAATTTTAATAACAGAAATCATCCTACAGGATTTCGTAATGATTAGTCCATTATTTACCATGGGTCTAATATAAATTCCCCTCCTGAAAATCATTAAGTTCGGCATATACTGTAACGAATCATAATATTTTATTGAAGTTAGTTCTAATTGATAAAAATAAAAGCACAACACTGTCTGATTGTCGTCCAATATGTTTAAAACGGAACCAATTTTTATACTGACGTCCGTTTTAATATAGATTTATTAATAATTTATAGCTCGCATACTCCAAGATTCGGCACAGCCCACTTTTCCAATCCCACACATTACTTACAGATGCTGTCTGTATATTGATACCCATTCTAATTGTACCAAATTTAGACAATTTTAAACTTACCGCCCTTCCAATATACGGGATTCTATTTTGTGCCACGCTTACTTATCTTATCGTGGCCAAATTTTGGCTGATGTGGCGTATTGAGCACCAAGCTTGTACCAACTTTGGAAATCTTACCTATGAGGGTTCTCCAACCATACAGCAATAACTTTTTTTGTATTCAAGTAGCCACGCTTACTTATTCGCTCCCACCTTATTGTTGACAGATGTTGCGTGTCGATAGCCCAGCTATATGTACCAAACTTGGACAACTATTACCTTACCGTTCTCTAGATATAAATAAATATATTTTATGCCACGCCCTCTTCTCCAATCCTGCAGAATTTTGTCAGAACTAACCAAGATGCTTGTACCTAATTTAGAAACTTTGGCTTTTGCCGTTCTCCAGACATACAGAAATTTATAATCTCTTTGTATGGGAGATGCCACTCCCACGTATCCAATCTCGCTCACACCTTGTCGGATGTTGTGTATTGATAACTAAGATATGTTGACCTAATTTGGAAACCTTCGTTCCAACCGTTCTCTAGATAACCAAATTTAAAAATTTTAGGCCATTCCGACCTTTCATTAATATCGGTTCAGTGGCTTAGGCGGCTATAACGTACACATTAGGGTATTCATTCGGTTAACCGTTAATCGGTAAACCGATTAATTACTACCCGATTAACTGATCGGTTAATTTAAAATTGGCTATTTTCGATTAACGATTAAACCGATTAATTTCAGTCGATTAACGGGTTAACCGATGTAACAAAATTTTTACTATTTTTTAGTATTATAAAATATTTTTTGTGTTTTTAATTATTTTTTCGTCACATATAAAAAAGGTATATGTTCAGCAAATATTTTTACATACAAAGAAGGTGTTTAGAGATCTCCATTTTTAGAAAGTGTTTGCTGTCAACACTTTTTTGTTTCACGTACTTTTTATATGTATGTGATATTTGTTTCTTCTTATATTAACTCATATCAATCTTTTAACGGAGAGGTAATCACAAAGAGAGTCAGTTAAAAATGTGTGTGTAGTAGTGTGTCTATTTTTGGTGCACTGAAAAAAATTTCTAGATACATATGAAAAAAAAACTGTTTTTTGTATTAAACAAATTTTTTTGTTATATAAATGCACTTATTTTTTTTTTAATTTCTGATTGTATACAAGGCATTCAGCTTAATTCAAAATTTTAGATGAAAATGAAAACTTTTTCTCCACTCTATTTTGCACATTTAAATAAGCACATACAAAAGGAGAAAAATATTCAAAGTGTACTTAAAATATTTGAAATTCTGAAAAAAGAGAGAAAAAAAGTACTCAGTTAAGATATTAACTATGTGTTTTGTTTTTGTTTTCAAACAACAAAAGCGACGGCGACCTGCTTGTTTGAAAGCTAGCATACAACCACAAATTATTCTATTAGTTATTATAAGTTCTGTGAAACAACCGAATGAAATTATAGTTTTTTACAATCTTTGAAGTGAGTTTCGGTAACCTTCGTGTTGTGTGTGTGAAAATCCCGAAAAGTGCTCGGCCCCTGGGGGCATAGCGTGATGATCGTTGCTCTAGTGGCATGGACGGTTTTATGTGTTTACTGAAATCCAGGTAAAGGGCTGGAAAAATAAATATTCTGTAATATGGATTGCTTTCGATTTCTCTAACATCTACGTTAAGTGAAAGAATTTTTCCAAAGTCAAGTTTTATCAAAACCAAATAAATGAATCGGTTAAATCCTAAACATTTAAGCCAAATTATTTTTCGAAAAGATTATTTTATAAGATCTCTTTTAACTATTGAAATAACTAATAAAATGATCCAACAGTCTATTTTTAGTTTATACATAATATGTATGTATTAGTCAAAAAATATGATTTACATATTTATGAATTATTTTTTTGATTGCTTGTTTTGGTCCAAGAATTGTTATGTTTGTTATGGCATTGTTTTTTTTTACTATAAAACTTCAAATAATAAATAATTTATTCCTTTTTATTTACTGAAATTACTTAATTTATAAAAAAAAAACTTTATTAATCGGTTAACCGATCAATAACAAAATTAACCGATTAATACCCGATTAAATTAAAACCTCGGTTAATTAATCGAGCGATTAACCGATCAAAGCAAAAGCCCGATTAAATGAATACCCTAGTACACATACATTCATTTACATATACATATATAGATATGTAATTTGCTTATTAAAAAATATGAGAGACAAAGCCAAACCGTTTAAGTGTAATTTAAGTTTCCTTATCAACACTCAGCTGGACGTAGCCCTTATCAACGAGCCTTGCAAAAATCTAAATAAGGTTTGTGAATTAAAGGTTACGCGATACACTCTATTTATTCCGTATACGGAGGACAAGGTAAGAACGTGTATACTGGTGAGGGATGAACTGAACTTTCTCATCTCTCATTCTTTCAGGTGTGGTGACTTGACCGTCGCTAATGGATAAGCCAAAAGTAAGCGCACACTTGCACTGGCTATATGCCGCACGAGGCATCAGACCCGCCTGGCACAGAGGTGAGGGAGTTGACGGCATACGGAAGGAGGAGAGGTGCTATCGTTGTTTTGGTTTCCAATGACAATGTACATCATAACCAATTGAGGAGCGCTGACATCAACCAATCGGGTTAGTTAATGTTTGACTTTATAAATACTTACAATCTTATTATCTGTAATATGAGTGACACGCCGCCGTTCAGAAAAAAGGACAGGCAGGCAGTAAGAGATCTGATATTACTGGACCACAACGACCAACTCGGTATAGACTGGAGGGTGTCATCGGACTGTACTTTTTCAGACCATAGTCGCATAACCTGTATTTAATAAATTTTGATCTATCTAGGGGTACTCCGTTTACAAACTCGAGAGGGACAAAATGGGACTCCTTCAATGCAAGGGTCCGGAATAGGTTGGCGCAACAGACCTTGAGCGATTTCTTGCCTACTAATTTGGAAGGTGTTGTGAACAGGCTCACAAATTTATTAAGGGAGAGCTATGAGCTGTTTTATCCGGTTAGATTCCCCGGTAGGCGTACACAGCAATAATGGTGTATCAGGTTTAAACGCCGACAGTTAGGAGACTGGGTCAAGGTTACGAGGGTACCGGGTGATTGGAACACCCCCAGGGTACATTTCAGCATGTACAAGGTGGATCAGAAAATAACTTCGACCCATATAAATCCCGGGTTCGGATGGCATTTTTCTGGCCATACCTTGCAATATCCTGGACGATGCATTGATTCTCTTGGGGGATATATTTAGGAAATGCCTTGACAAGGGGTACGGAGTAGATAGAGATCACTGTAATTTTTTTAACTAAGGCTGGCAGGGCAGGCCACTCGAAGCCGGCGGATTTAAGACCTATTAGTCTATCTTCCTTTTTGTTGAATAGATTTGAGAGACTGATAGTTCTCTATCTTAGGTGTAATTTCGAGACCCACCTCATTAGCAATGCTCAACATGCCAACTTGAGGGTAAATCTGTTTATAGTCATCAGGTGGTGGGCTATACTGAGCACAGCCCGAGGCATAAGGATTATGCTCTCGTTTCTGGGTATAGAGAGAACCTATAATAACATTAGGATTGCGGCGAATAGGGATTCGTTGCTGGGAGGTCAGGGCTTTATGTTGGAGTGGGTAGTCAGTATGCTTAGTAGCAGAATTATCAACTCAAGCCTGGGGAAATATTATAATATAAGGAGAAGTGTGCACTTGGGCGCATATCCCTTCTTAACCTAGCCTAATCTAACCTAAAGTCATGGAGATCCCATTTAAAGTGTTTCACAGTATAAAAAAGGTATCCAAGTTAGACAAATTTTATTTTAAAATGGTCAATTCCGGTTTCACGTTGCAACAACTATGAGTAGCCATTTGCATATATTTTAAACTAATACATAGCCAACTTAAAAACGTTTATAGCATTATAAGTACGATAAACTTTTACAGTATAATAAGGAAACCTCAGACTAACTTTGGTAAGAAAAGAAGGTGGTATCCAATTTCGAAATATTATAATTAAAATTGGTTATTCCGGTTTGCAGATGAAAAAATATTTTTTTTTCTAAGTTTTTTTTTAAAAAAGATCAAACGATTTCCTTTAAGAATCACTTATTTGGATTTTTTGTTTCATCGTTTTTAGTTAGAAACTATGATTTAAAAAACCCTTTTTCAAGAACACAACACCTAAGCACCTAATAAATCGACTAAAAAACTATAATAAAAATATTTTGCACACACATTCATCTCTACTAGAACTATAGTTATGCCAAATATGAAGAAATTTGGGAAAATTTTTTGGGGGTATTTTCGCTTCACGAATAATAACCTATATTTTTTTTATCTGAAAAGGACCGTTAGTTCTCAATTTAATTTAACTTTGTAATATACTATGTACCTGGAATGAGCCCCACGACGATTTATATTTTGCTACTTCTTTGGCAACTCCCCAACCAACAAAAGGAATCCAAAAATGGGGAACTAAATAGATAACGAATATTATAGCGTAAATATATTCATCGAATTTAGTTGTGGTTTGAAGAATTCGCACACGTTCTTTACCAACAACTACGACAATGATAGTTAAAAAGCACCAGAAAAAGATTGCGTAAATTGTTGCTCCAGATTTCCAAGAAAAGGTAATTTTTCCTGGATAAGATCGGAAAATTGGCATTACAGCTAACACCCGAAACAAAATAAGCAATAGCTTGTGATCCCTGTAAAACTTAAAAGATAGAAAATACATTTATATATACATAAACAGTCTAAGTTATAAACACTTGAAACATCTTTATTAATGGCTTATAAGCAAAAGTCACAAAACCAGTATTTATAAACATTAAATAGCGCTATTAAGTTGTTATAAACTTGAAATAATTTTCAAATATTTATTGTAGTGGTTACACTATTTTAAACGTTTAATAAGAAGACATTTCCAAATATAGAAATTATTATCAAAAAAGTAGCTTTTGGGAATACATAATTTTTTCATTAAAAGATTTTATTTATTGTGCTTAATTCCCTTTTTTATAATTGATAAAAATACTAAAATTTATTGTTGGAGGATAAGCTGTTCCTATGCGCATTTCACTGGTTGCTTAGGCCAGATCATCAGGAAACGTTCTCCCTAATAATTTAAAAAAAGCCAAAGCTATCAGCAAACAAGACTACAGAGGGAAAATTATGTATTCTCAAAAACCACTTTTTTGATATTGAATTTTTGTAAGTGCACGTGCATAAAAAACTGAACTGTGTTTTGTTTGCCCACTTACAACTACAATTAATGTTGGGAGAATTCCAACTAATTGTAGTGGGGAATGTAAGAAAGAATAAACTCACTGTTTTATTGTTGGTATTTTGTTTAAGCTTTGAAATCGTGGCAAACAAGACGTTTTGAGTGTAGGTAATTCTCATTTCCTCTGTAGTCTTGTTTGCTGATAACTTTGGCTTTTATAAAATTATTTAGGGAAACGTTTCCTGATGATCTGGTCTAACCAACAGTGAAATGCACATAGAAATTATTTTTATTATTATTTATCTATTTCTTTTAAAGTGTGGTAACTCGGCGTTGTTGGCAGGGTTCCCAGCTAATTTTGATAAAAATTCGGCATATTTAAAAAAAAAATCGAAATTATCGGAACTTCAATTAAAAAAAATCGGCAAATTAATAATATCCATTTTAAGAACCATAAAAAATATTTTAATTAACACAAAAAAATAAAAATCAAAATAATTCAGCATTAAATTACATATAAACCAAATAAAAAATTACCACCACCTTGGATAACGATCTTGCAGCGATGTTGTGACGACAAGTTTTGTGGGACAAAACTCGGTCACATCCTGTTAGGCTCCTCACATTTTTTTATCAACCGTACCTTGCCTTACACTGTAATCACTACCCGTGGTCGCAAACTTTTGTACCACACTGTACATAACGGGCAGGAATGTGAGTTATAAAATAACAACCAACAACACTACACAGCAATCGCGACAAACAAGTAAACAAGAAACACTAACAACAAACAAGTAACAATAACAAAGCAAGCAGTTTTAAACATAAACAACAAGCAACAAAAATATACGTAGGACAAGTAAAGAGACATAACAATAACAACTGTAGGTACTGATTATTGTTAGTGTAAAATATTAGTCCGAATTTAGTATAAAAAGGGCAGCATAAACGTTGAACAGACACTTGTTATCGAGCCGAGCTCAAGAACACATCAAGTAAGCGAAGTAGCAATTCTAGTAAAACAACCCAGTAGACAATTTCACCGAGTGGTTTTCTAACACAGAGTGAAATTCTAGTAAAACAAACCAGTAGACAATTTCACCGAGTGGTTTTCTAACACAGAGTGAAATTCTAGTAAAACAACCCAGTAGACAATTTCACCGAGTGGTTTTCTAACACAGAGTGAAATTCTAGTAAAACAACCCAGTAGACAATTTCACCGAGTGGTTTTCTAACACAGAGTGAAATTCTAGTAAAACAACCCAGTAGACAATTTCACCGAGTGGTTTTCTAACACAGAGTGAAATTCTAGTAAAACAACCCAGTAGACAATTTCACCGCGTGGTTTTCTAACACAGAGTGAAATTCTAGTAAAACAACCCAGTAGACAATTTCACCGAGTGGTTTTCTAACACAGAGTGAAATTCTAGTAAAACAGCCCAGTAGACAATTTCACCGAGTGGTTTTCTAACACAGAGTGAAATTCTAGTAAAACAACCCAGTAGACAATTTCACCGAGTGGTTTTCTAACACAGAGTGAAATTCTAGTAAAACAACCCAGTAGACAATTTCACCGAGTGGTTTTCTAACACAGAGTGAAATTCTAGTAAAACAACCCAGTAGACAATTTCACCGCGTGGTTTTCTAACACAGAGTGAAATTCTAGTAAAACAACCCAGTAGACAATTTCACCGAGTGGTTTTCTAACACAGAGTGAAATTCCAGTAAAATAACCCAGTAGGCAATTTCACCGAGTGGTTTGCTAACACAGAGTGAAATCCTAGTAACCAACATATACCCAGTAGAAACTTTTCCCTAGCGTGTTTTCCTAACACCAAGCAAAATAGCCAGTAGAGCATTTCACGAAAGTGAGATTGTAGAACAACCCGAAATATCCCGTAGTGAAAACCCCAGAAGAGTTTTCCCCAAATTCCCCGTAACAAGCGGCACAACAAAGATCTCCCTACGCTAAGATTGATACCAGCGTAAGCAGCCAAGTTACTACAGCAACAAGACGAGAAAGGACATAACACGGAAGGAGTGCTGAGGCAGTATAAGCGGAAACACAACGCAACCAATTATACATAATTATCTCCATTACTTGTAAATTATAATAATACTAATAAACTTAATGAATTTGTTGTTAAAATAAACAAAATCAACACGTGTCATATTTTCTTGTAACGAACCTGGACAAAGGCTGAGTATACCCCAAAATAAAGTCGTTACAAGTGGCGCCCGAGCAGGGACTTCAACAGGAAAATAACACAGAAAGTAACAAAGAAGCAAGATGGTCAAAATCAACTGGGTGTACAGTTTGAAAAAAGAAGAGCTGGTAGCCTATGCCGAAGAGTTCAAATTGGAATCGAGTGGCACAGTGGAGGAAATACGGAGACGGTTTTCTGAATTCATTAAACGCGGTGAACACCAACCTGATGAACTGCTACGGCTCGAGGAATTGGAGCAGAAACATGGGAAAGCAGCATCGCCAGCTAAACCAGAAACAAAAACCGACAGTAGCGGCACGGGAGTCGCGTTCACAATCCCCCACATTCAGGTAAGCGATACCGAAACCGCAGGTGGCCTGTACAGGAACCAGCCAAATGAACAACAAGTACCGACACCTTACAGCGAACAACGGCAGGATGAGCGAACAGAATACCTGCAGGCTATTGAACAAGTTAGAAAGTGGTCTTTTAAGTTTGACGGCAGCAAGGACCCCATCGCATGGATCGAACGGGTGGAGGAACTGGCAGATGTATATGAAATACGCTTGAATTTACTTCCCCGTACCATGCCAGAGTTACTCAGGGACTTCGCCCTATCATGGTACCGCAACAACAATATGCGCTGGACCTCATGGAATAACTTCAGACACGACTTCCTGGCATTTTTCTTACCGTCAGGCTACCTCAATAAATTAGAAGACACGATACGGGCCAGGAAACAGCAGCCGAATGAATCGTTCAAAACGTATATGGTACAACTACAGGATCTGATGAGACAAGCCGGATATAGTGAGGAACAAAAACTAGAGAGGCTATACGGCAATACCACGACTGGATACAGGCTGTATATAAAACGGCAAGATTTCCATACCCTGCAGGAATTATCAAGGCTGGCAGAAGATTACGAAGAAGTACTGTCAGAACAGGCACGAAATCAACCTAAACCGGTAGTGCCACAGAGGAGAAATCCAGGAGGAAATCACCAGCAAAGCACTTCAAGAGACACCACGGAAAACACAAATAGGGCAAGGCAAGTCAACCCCAGTATTGTATGCCGAAGATGTGGTCAAGAAGGGCATGTCTACAGGAATTGCCAAAACGAGCAAAAATTATTCTGTTGGGACTGTGGGCGACCAAACGTGAAAACCATAGAATGCTGCAGAAGACAGGCGGGAAACTCTCAGGGGCCTCATCAGTAAGGGTAGATGAGGCCGGTGGCGATAAACCCTATCAGTATGGCCCGAAACCCAGCACCTTTTATATTCACGAAGGACACATGTTTTTAAAAATCAACATAAATGGGCAGGAAGCGAAAGCGATGATCGACACTGGGGCATCTAGAAGTTTTATTAGTTGGCAATGCGCCGAGAGGCTCACAAAGGGAAAGGAACGATTCCTGAGCGAGGTGATTGTTTCACTAGCCGATGCATCACAAACTAGAGTACAGGAGGGTGTAAAGGTCACAATAACTTGTGGAAATAAAAGATTGCCAATGAATTTATTAATACTGCCAAAAATACTGGATAATATCATTTTGGGAATGGATTTCTTGACGGCAATGGGCACAACACTAAAATGCGGAACGGAGGAAATCCAGCTGGGCGAAGACCCAATGACGACAAATGGCCAGAGGGTACGACTTACGGGATTATCAGAAGACGAGGAGGAACAACAAGTAACAAGGTTTTTAGAAAAGGAACTAGAAATGTTTAAAGGAATAAAAGGGGATCTAACATAGCCGAACACCGTATCACTATGAAAGATGACGTACCTTTTAAACACAGATACATGCCTACAAATCCAGCAAAACAACAAATCATAAGTGAACTAGTGGACGAGTTAATTGAAACAGGATGCATTGAGCCATCACACAGCCCCTATAGTTCGCCAATCGTACTTGCCCCTAAGAAAAATGGTAAATGGAGGCTTTGTTGCGACTTTCGTCAGCTAAACAGCAGGTCAATCTCAGATGCATACCCGCTACCCCGAATAAATTCAATTCTGGAGCGCTTAAGGGAGGCCAAGTACTTTAGCACCATTGACCTGAAGAATGGTTACTGGCAAATCCCAATGGAAAAAAGAAGCAAAATGTATACGGCGTTCGTGGTACCCGGCCGAGGGCTTTATCAATGGAAGGTAATGCCGTTCGGATTACATTCAGCCCCAGCAACATTCCAGCGTGCACTAGATCAGGTCATAGGCCCTGAGATGGAACCCTATGCGTTTGCCTACTTGGACGATATTATTGTCACAGGAAAGACCTTGGCCGAACATATGAGTAATTTAAGAGTAGTTTTTCAAAGACTACGGGAGGCGAATCTAAAGATAAATAAGGGAAAATGTGAGTTCATGCAAAAGAAGATTAAGTATCTGGGCCATATGATCGGAGAAGAGGGTATTCAAACAGACCCGGATAAGATTGCGGCAATTAAGGAGATGGCCCCGCCTAAGGACGTGAAAGGCGTAAGAAGGGTACTAGGAGTCGCCTCATGGTACCGCAGATTTGTCCCAAACTTTTCCAAAATAGTGGAACCAATTACACGGCTGTTAAAAAAAAACATAAGATGGAAGTGGGGACAAGAACAGCAAGAAGCGTTTGAACAACTAAAGGAACATCTGACAGAAGCACCAATTCTTGCCTGCCCAGACTTTTCCAAGCAATTCACGCTACAAACTGACGCTTGTGACTTCGGCCTGGGTGCGGTCCTTACACAGGAAATGGACGAAGGAGAACGAGTGATTGCATATGCCAGTCGAAAATTAAACAAAGCAGAATGCAACTACTCCGCAACTGAAAAGGAGTGCCTGGCAATCGTATGGGGAATACGGAAAATGAGGCCGTACCTAGAAGGTTACCATTTTAGGGTTATCACAGATCACCTCTCACTAAAATGGCTAAATAGCCTAGAGAACCCCACAGGAAGGATAGCTCGATGGGCGCTGGAACTGCAACAATATTCCTTTGAGGTGGAATACCGGCGGGGAAAGAGTAATGTGGTAGCAGACACTTTATCAAGGGAGCCATTAGACACCCTGTGTACCACAACTATAGAATCCGGAGAGGAAAAATGTGCCTGGCTAGAACGGAAAATCAGGGAGGTTCAAGAAGATCCGGAAAAGTTCTCCGATTATATTGTAGAGAACGGTAATCTATACCGGCATATTCCTAGTCGGAACGAGTTCGAAGGCTGCACACCCTGGAAACTATGTGTGCCAAAGCACCTCCGGCAGCGAGTTCTACAGGAAAATCACGATCAACCAGGGGCAGGACACATGGGAATACGAAAGACCATCGCCCGAGTTTGCAACCGCTACTATTGGCCTGGTCTATTCAGGCAAGTAGCAAAATACGTCAGGAACTGCGTTTCGTGTCAAAGGTACAAGGCCAGCCAACAAAAACCAGCAGGAATGATGTTAACACAAATTCCAGAAGAACCTTGGGCCATTGTTTGCGCAGATTTTGTAGGACCCCTACCACGATCAAAACACGGCAATACAATGTTGTTAGTTTTCTTCGACAAATTTTCAAAATGGACGGAACTGATGCCAGCTAGAAAAGCTACAAGTGATATAGCGAAGAAAGGGCTCAGAGAAAGAATAATAAGCCGCTTTGGAACCCCAAAATGTCTGGTTACGGACAACGGAACACAATTTACGAGCAGGTCATTTGTCAAATTTTTATCAGATTACGGCATACAACACCAACTAACAGCACCCTATACACCACAGGAAAACCCCACGGAACGAGCAAACCGCACAGTAAAAACGATGATTGCACAATACGCAGGAGACAACCAAAGGACATGGGATGACCAGTTACCAGAAATTATGCTGGCAATCAACTCAAGCGTTTCAGAGGTAACGGGCTATAGCCCCAGTTACATTGTTCAAGGACGAGAACCAAGATTACCAGGTATGCTGTACGATGAAGTTACCGCTGGGACAGGAGGAGTAGGCATCGAACCAAGTGAACGAGCCATACTGCTTAAGGAAATTTTCCAACTTGTAAAGCGAAATCTGGAAGTAGCCGCTCAAGACCAGCGCAGATATTATAATCTCAGAAGACGAGAATGGAAACCCAAGAAAGGGGACCAAGTCCTAGTAAAACAACACCCTTTGTCAAAAGCAGTGGAAGGCTTCGCCGCAAAACTAGCTCCCAGATATGACGGCCCATACGAAATAAGAGGATTCATTTCCCCCGTAATCGCCGAAATAACGGACAAACAGGGGCGGAAAAGAACTGCCCACCTGGGGGAACTTAAACCCTTCAATGTTGAGTGATGTCCGTAGTAAAATACCTGTGTCGTCCTACTAACAAATTTCCCTTACACCTAGAATCACCTAACCCAAATCTCCTTACCAAACCCCTTACAGGTACCATGAATACAAAACCCTCCAAATTGTCCCAAGATGAAAAGTTCGAGAGAACCCGCCGTCAAGTAAGAGAGCGCTATACGACCCTAGAAACCAGAAAACGGCGAGCCATCTTTATTACCGACCCTAAGGTGAGACTGACACGTATGTCCACTCGCGCAACAACAAAGTCAGAAGGCACCGAATGGCAGCTATCCGCCGAACAAAAAAGCTTTCTGGAAAAAGACCTGGCCCTCAGCGACAGTGAAACGGAAGGGGCCCACGAAACAACCAACCCGCGACAAGAAGAGAAGAAAGAAGTCGCCTCGATACCGGTAATCGACCTCACCCAGGACCACGAGAATGAACTTTTTCCCACCGACTGCTCACAATCAGTCGCTCACGTACACCCAGAGGACCTTACGTCGGAACTGGAACAGGCAGTGGGAGAATGGTATGGAGACGACATCATCTCAATCAATACCGACACAACGTGGAGTGATGTAGGAGAAATTCCAGCAACCCCAACTGAATCCCCAACAGCAGTCACCATTGAGACACTCAGTGTAGGCCACGTGTCCCAAGGTCTGGAATTTGGAACCCACATAGGCAATCACACCGGGGAGCCATTACCGACGGAGCTATGGACATATGTGATAGATCTTATACAAGATCCAAACCGTAAGGGAAGGTTAAATTTTCTAAAAGAATTCAAAGAAAAAACATATAGAATAAGAGTTTCCAAATTTGGTTCCGCTACCGTAAGGTACTGGGAAAAGAAATAAATAAAACCACCAAAAAAAAAAAAAAACATATTGTATATATATATGGTTGCTTAATATTTTTTTTTTCCCCCGGAAGAAAGGGAGGAATGTGACGACAAGTTTTGTGGGACAAAACTCGGTCACATCCTGTTAGGCTCCTCACATTTTTTATCAACCGTACCTTGCCTTACACTGTAATCACTACCCGTGGTCGCAAACTTTTGTACCACACTGTACATAACGGGCAGGAATGTGAGTTATAAAATAACAACCAACAACACTACACAGCAATCGCGACAAACAAGTAAACAAGAAACACTAACAACAAACAAGTAACAATAACAAAGCAAGCAGTTTTAAACATAAACAACAAGCAACAAAAATATACGTAGGACAAGTAAAGAGACATAACAATAACAACTGTAGGTACTGATTATTGTTAGTGTAAAATATTAGTCCGAATTTAGTATAAAAAGGGCAGCATAAACGTTGAACAGACACTTGTTATCGAGCCGAGCTCAAGAACACATCAGGTAAGCGAAGTAGCAATTCTAGTAAAACAACCCAGTAGACAATTTCACCGAGTGGTTTTCTAACACAGAGTGAAATTCTAGTAAAACAAACCAGTAGACAATTTCACCGAGTGGTTTTCTAACACAGAGTGAAATTCTAGTAAAACAACCCAGTAGACAATTTCACCGAGTGGTTTTCTAACACAGAGTGAAATTCTAGTAAAACAACCCAGTAGACAATTTCACCGAGTGGTTTTCTAACACAGAGTGAAATTCTAGTAAAACAACCCAGTAGACAATTTCACCGAGTGGTTTTCTAACACAGAGTGAAATTCTAGTAAAACAACCCAGTAGACAATTTCACCGAGTGGTTTTCTAACACAGAGTGAAATTCTAGTAAAGCAACCCAGTAGACAATTTCACCGCGTGGTTTTCTAACACAGAGTGAAATTCTAGTAAAACAACCCAGTAGACAATTTCACCGAGTGGTTTTCTAACACAGAGTGAAATTCTAGTAAAACAACCCAGTAGACAATTTCACCGAGTGGTTTTCTAACACAGAGTGAAATTCTAGTAAAACAACCCAGTAGACAATTTCACCGAGTGGTTTTCTAACACAGAGTGAAATTCTAGTAAAACAACCCAGTAGACAATTTCACCGAGTGGTTTTCTAACACAGAGTGAAATTCTAGTAAAACAACCCAGTAGACAATTTCACCGCGTGGTTTTCTAACACAGAGTGAAATTCTAGTAAAACAACCCAGTAGACAATTTCACCGAGTGGTTTTCTAACACAGAGTGAAATTCCAGTAAAATAACCCAGTAGGCAATTTCACCGAGTGGTTTGCTAACACAGAGTGAAATCCTAGTAACCAACAAATACCCAGTAGAAACTTTTCCCTAGCGTGTTTTCCTAACACCAAGCAAAATAGCCAGTAGAGCATTTCACGAAAGTGAGATTGTAGAACAACCCGAAATATCCCGTAGTGAAAACCCCAGAAGAGTTTTCCCCAAATTCCCCGTAACAAGCGGCACAACAAAGATCTCCCTACGCTAAGATTGATACCAGCTTAAGCAGCCAAGTTACTACAGCAACAAGACGAGAAAGGACATAACACGGAAGGAGTGCTGAGGCAGTATAAGCGGAAACACAACGCAACCAATTATACATAATTATCTCCATTACTTGTAAATTATAATAATACTAATAAACTTAATGAATTTGTTGTTAAAATAAACAAAATCAACACGTGTCATATTTTCTTGTAACGAACCTGGACAAAGGCTGAGTATACCCCAAAATAAAGTCGTTACAATGTGGTGGCTGAGTCTTGGCTGTGGCTTGTATTTCAAGTATAGGTAACGTCACAAGCGGCGGCTGGGATTGAGATACGGAACCTAAAAGCCTTGACGACGAAAGGTTATCCACCCCTAAACCGAGGTGTCATGCGACCCGTGCCTATCGGTCTGGTTTGCAGTCAGGGGTTACCGACTGTATTATCACGGAGCTTTGCTGATACTTGGGCACGTCAGCAAATATACCACGCCCTTACCACGTTATTGGGGGCTGTGACGTGGCGGACCTTTCAACTCCCCTACACTCGTGGGACCAAAATTTACAATGAACAATCCAAAAGACAAAAAACAACAACAAAAACAATCAACGGAAACTGATGACGGACAGGCGAGAACAAGGACAACGATAGACAGTAACACGGCAAAACCAGGGACTGTAACAGTCCCGGCGACCAAAGAAGATCGGCCTAGGCTGACCGGAAGTGGTAAGGCAGCTCGACCAGAAGGCGGCTGGTCTAAAAACTGCGGCGGGGTGCCTCTGTGCTTCAATCCAAGCACCTCCAAAGCCGCTTCAGCCCTTTCCGTCATTGGAACGGATAAAACCCCTGCTTCCGGTGCTGCTAAGTTGGGAATGACAAAGTCGTCCAACATTGCAGCCTCCCATGTGCCCATTGTGCAAGGATGGACGGCGATGAAAACATCCAATCCCACGCCAAATTCGGCGACCGTAAAAAGTCTCTAAGGCACAAAAACCCTACAAAGCGGGCATCCAACACAAGGCGTGCCTCCTTGCGTTTCATTAAAATTCTACCGAAGTGTCTACCGAAGTGATAACAAGGGCAATCCGGCCCTTGTTTTTTTCTGATTCTGACTGAAAAAAAACTTTACATTGACTGATTTTAATAAAACTAAAAAAAAAAAAAATTTGACAAGAATTAAGTAAAGAGAAAAAAAAAATAACAAAATTAAGAAGAAAACAGAGACTAACTATCAGAATGATTATAGTCTTTTTGTTATTTCATACTTAATAAAAAAAAATAATCAAATACAATAAAGACAATCACTTACTTGTTTCTTTATGACCGATGTTGCCTGATGGGGAAGATCTTCTCCATCGAGGCTCTTACGGCTTAATTCAACAAATAATTTATTGTGTTACTAATTTTTGTTTTCTTTTGTATACTTAATTGCAGAAAAAAAATTTTAAAAATATAATTAAACTTTATGTATTATGTAGGTATGTACTTATATATACATACGTAGGTAATTAATTACACTATGCTAGTTGAAAAAACAGACAAGCCGGGCACATGGCGTTTTAACATAATTCGGGTACGCTGAATCTAGTGGTGCCCGCGGTTTTTTAAGATTGGCTCTGGTTTTCGAGATATACCGTTATTTCGAAAATGGAGGAGGTTGCACAACATATATTCGTGTAACTCAAAAACGGTTTAGTTTATTGAAATTACTATTTCATTTAAGAAAAGTTTTTTTTTTTTTTTTCTCATTATTTATTTATTGAATCTTCATATATTAAATATGAACTAACAATAATTAATCAAATCTTATACTAATACTTTATTTTTGTCCTGCCAATGCTAGACGAAAATTTTTCTCCTCACGGTTTCTGTTCACATATGTAGATGTTTAGCGGTCTTCCCTTCGGATGAGTCCTGCGGTATCTCTTCTCCTTAATCTAGAGTGTCCACTGTCATTTAAAATATTTCGAGCAAGTGGATTTGGGAGCGACTCAAGCCTTTTTAATTATTTTGCTGCGTACTTCGTAATAATAGTTTTTACTAATGGCACATTGAGATCCTTGTGAATATTAGAGTTTTTAACATACCAGGGAGCGGCTGTGATTATTCGAAGAAGTTTATTTTGGCGCCTTTGAATTTTTTCGATATTTGAGGCCGAGGCAGTGCCCCATAGCTGAATACCGTAGCACCAGATTGGCTTCAATATAGAGTTATAAAGTAGAAGTTTGCAGTCGAGGCTAAGAACAAAATTTCTTCCAATAAGCCAATATATTTGAATTGCTTTTAGTTTCATTTGTGTTAGTTTTGCTTCTATATGGCATTTCCATGTCAAACGCCGATCTAGATGAATACCGAGATATTTTACATGCGATTGCTGGGGCACTAATTGATTATTGATTTTAATAGGGGGACATGACTCCCGACGCAAGGTGAATGTTATATGTACGCATTTTTGCTCATTGACCTTTATCCTCCATTGTTTTAACCACTTTTCCAGTTCAAATATATGATCCTGCAAGTAACGGGATGCTTCATGACAGTTTTCGTGTACGCTTAGAAAAGCTGTATCATCAGCAAATGTTGAAGTAAGGGTGTGGTTGTTTGTTGGCATGTCTGAGGTATATATAAGGAATAAGAGTGGACCCATGATGCTTCCCTGAGAGACTCCAGCGTCAATTGGTTGAGGAGAACTTATAAAATCACATTCTTTAATAATAAATCTTCGACCGACTAAATAGCTTTCTAACAGCTTGTGTGCGTTTACTGGTAAGTTTAACTTCAATTTATGTAATAACCCTTCATGCCAGACTTTATCAAAAGCTTGAGAAACATCTATGAAGAGGGCGGAACAAAATTTTTTTTTTCAAAGGCTTTTCTTATGGCGTTTACTATACGATGGGTTTGTTCAATTGTGCTATGTTCTCTTCTAAAGCCGAATTGATGGTTAGGAATACATCTATTTACATTTAAAATTGGGGCTAATTTTGACACTAACAGCTTCTCAAACAGCTTTGATATATTAGACAATAAGCTTATAGGTCTATATGACTCAACTTTTGTCGTATCCTTTCCTGGCTTAGGTATCATTGTAACTAAGGATACTTTCCATTCTTGTGGGTAGTATTCAAGGCGTAAAACAGCATTAAAAATTAAAAGAATAATTTTCTTTGCTATGCTGGGTAGCTCTAAAAGCATTTTGTTGCTGATCTAATCAAAACCAGGGGCTTTCTTGGGGTTTAAATTATGAATAGCCTTTTCGATTTCTTTTATCTCAAATCTAAGTGGAACAGCAGCTCTAACAGCAACTGGTGGCAACTCGACTACAATATCGGGAGATGTATGCGGGGTAAATACGTTTTTCAAATGATTAACAAAAAGATTTCCTTTTTCTTCATCATTTCGTGCCCAACTTCCATTTAAGTTTCTTAATGGTGGTTTAGTGATAACTGGTCTATTAAGATACCTAGCTGCACGCCATAATGAGTAGTCTGATTGAGAAGTTGCATCAAGTTCCTTAAGATATTTTTCCAGGGAAGCCGTTTTCTGAGACTGCAGTAACTTTCTTAGCCTTTTTGTGCACTCTTTTAGTAAATTCTTAAGTTGAGGGGATCTATGCAATTGCCATTCTCTTCGAGCTCTCCTTTTTTCAGTCAAGAGACGCTCAACATCTGCAGAATATATTTTACTATTTTTGGTTTTTTTGAGGGTTACACTAGAATGTTGAACAGCTAGTTTCAGATAACTGTCAAAATTTACAATAGAAATATCCACATTCTCCGGTGTACTAAGCGGAATATTTTCAGTGCAGTGGGTACTGAGATATTTTTTATATTTTAGCCAATTTATTTGAGTGGCTGACGTCACTAAGTTATCAGATGGAGATACAATTCTATTAGGATTTGTTATTGTAAGAATTGTAGGTGTGTGATCAGAAGATAGTTCTAAGGAAGCTTCAACATAAATCGTTTCTGCGGGGATATTTTTAACCACTCCAAAATCGATAACATCTGGAACTTTTTGCTGATCAGTAGGCCAATATGTTGGTTGCCCGCACGCGACCACATTTAGATCCATTTTACAAATTCTGTTAAACAAAACACGACCCTTAGGTGTAATAAGTCGTGAACCCCAGAAAGTGTGTTTAGCGTTATAATCGCCAGCAGCCAGGAAGCAAGGTCCTAATGATTTGAAATATTTATTATATTGGCTTTCTGATATAGAAAATCTAGGTGGGGAGTATAATGATGAAATTACTATGTTTCGATTTAATTCCTAAACGCAAATGTTCGTTGCTTGGAGAAAGTCTTCACGATGATCACTCATTAAGTAGTGTTTTACTCGGTTCTTTATCAAAATGGCAGAACCGCCACAAGCTCTGTCTCGAGGGTCCTTGGTATCATATAATATATAACCATTGATTTTAAACGTATTTCTTGAGGTCAGATGAGTTTCAGAAACCATCATAACATCAATTTGTTTATTTTTAAGGAAGTATTCTAGTTCATTTTTGTGTTGGCGGATGCCGTTTGCGTTCCAAAAGCAAATTTTTAAACAGTTCATGGCTTGTTTAGTACAGCTTGCAATAACATCGATTGCATTCTTAACATTTCTTGCATCATGTTACCCATTGTGTTAGTAAAATTGTTAACTGTTTGCACTAATGTTTCCATAGTTTTTTCTAGCCGAGTTAAATTAGAAATGGGAATTTCGTCGTTATTTGGTACATCACCTTGCAGTTGCATAGGAGTAGATTTTAATACATTAGCGTACGAGGTTCTGTTATTATTTGGCTGAGGCATCTGGACGCCGTACGTGTTTCCTTGATTAGTTGCCTGCGTTTGAGGGGGATTAAGTTTCTGTCCAACAGAACGCTTGACAATCGAATATACCGGGCATCCTCTATAGTTGGCAGTGTGGTTACCACCACAGTTGCTACATTTTTTTATATTAGGGTAATTTTTGGACTTATTGCACCGGACGGTACCATGTAATTCTCCACATACGACGCAAACAGGGGGTAAATGGCAGTATGCCCTAGTATGACCAAATTCTTGGCAGTTTAAACACTGAACGGGCCCATTTCTTTTGTGCGACTCCTCTATCGTGATTTTTCTGTACAGAATGTATTTTAAACTGTAAATGGGATGCGTTTCATTTTTTTTTAGCTTAACATCGCCGGGCTCTAACTCCACTCGAAATAGTGGTTGGGGATTTTTTTTCCCTATTTTTAATATTTGTAACATTTTTTATTTTGATGCCCTTTTCTTCTAAAAATGTTTTTATTTCGTCTGGGTCCACGCATGAGTCAATGCCCTTTATCACAACCTGAAGACCTTTGCTGCTTTTGAGTTGGTATGTATAGAAGCTTTTTTTGAGTGCTTCAAACTTATTAATTATTTTGCGAAAATCATTCTCGTGATTAACCTGTATTTTTGTTTCGTTTATATTACCACGCTTAATTGCAGCTACGTAAAACGAATTTTCACCTATCACCGAGATTAAACTTTTTATTAGCTCACTTGAGTTTTGCTCTCTTAGATATATCGGGGGTGGCTTTGACGTTTTTATGACGTTAGGTGCTTCAGAAGATTCATCCTCCAGAATTGCAAAACGATTTTGTGAATTTATTCTATCAAATGATGGAACTTTCGAGGCCGAGGCTACAGCTGAAGAGGCAGAGCTGCGACCACGTTTAAGCACTGTTACATACCTGTCCATACCAACTTGCACTTGTGGTTTTTGACAAATTTTTTCTTGTTTGTTTTCCATTGCGTCTTTGTTCGAGTTTATGTTGTCAATGGTAACGCTTGTATTGTTTTCTGTTGTTGTATTTATTTCCACATTGCTTACACTAGCACGAGTATCATTTATTTTTGTTGTTGTTTCATTGTTATTACTCATATAGAGTTGTTTTTGTTTTTTTCACCGTTTTTTTATTTTTAATTTTTTGTTAACTGTGCTCTTTTTATTATGTATAATGTTGTTACACCGAGATAATAAGAGAAAAAAGAATAAATATTTTTTTTGCACAGATTATTTGCAAGTATGTATGTGCGTACATACATACATATGTAGGTATATTTTTTTACTTGTATTTTTTTTTTCTTAATTTATTTTTTTTATTATTGTTCACTTTTATATTGAGCGTCCAAATTCGCTTGTTAAACTGATATTATTAACTAATTTATGTTAAAAAAAAGAACCGTATGCGGAGTTAAAAGAAACACGTCTTTTCTCATCGAGCACGACCGACTGAATGAAAGTAAAACTTTTTTCTAATATGAGTAGTCGTTATTGAAACATAATTTTTTTTTTTTTTTTAAATTAATTTTTTATTCAAAATTTCGAAATTTTTGTTTTTTAAAATTTCATAAAAATTTAAAAAATACAGCTAGGCTTCTAAGCCAGACATATAAAGAACGAAGCTGCAAACAAAACAAGCCATAAATGATTAAAATCTGTTAGCAACTTTTGATTTTATTCATAAAAGTCGACAAATTTTAATTAATTTAAGAATTTCATAAAACGCTATATTTGTATGGGAGCCCCCTTAAGAAGTGGTGATAAGTATATCTCGATAAAATGTTAAGGACAAAAAATTAATTGAGGTCGGTCATACATTATGTGATAACCTACCTGTTTAGTACTTTTTAAATAAAAAGAAAATCTTAAATTACTCAGTCTGATTTTTATTAAAGTAGAACTTCACTCACTCAGTGTTAACAACATACTGAAATGCTGCAATAAATTCATAGATTATGTTGAGTGACTTTCGATGCTGCTCTCCACATCCCTCCTATATTTTTGAGTTTAAGGCGCAATTCCGGATGAGGTCCTGCTTTTCTTGAATTGGAAGATTCTGCTGATGTTGATAATTCAGGTGCGGTACCCATGGCAGCAGAAGATTCAGGTGGTGTTGATACTTGATCTGCTGATCCGTCCGCTAGGGGCGAAAGTCCACTTGACGGAACCATTTTGATGTGGCTAATATTCCTGCGAAATGTTTTTCCGTCTCCACTTATTACTACCTCATTACTATTTCTTTCCAATACTTTATATTCGGTTGAATCAAAAGTGGGTGTCAGTTTATTTGAGAAAATAACGTTGCGCAGTAGAACTATGTCGCCAACTGATATATCAGAGTCTTTCGCTCTTCTCTTCCTATCCTCCTTATCTTTTCCTTTTTGCTTCTTGATCATATCTGAGTCTCCTGCTGCTGAGTCTATGATGTCATCAGTTATCTGTTGAATTCCGGGTATCTTATCACGAATGACACGATTAAACATTAATCCGTTGGCGGTGACCCAGTTGTGCCATGAGGTGTTACATTATACATCATTATAAATTTCTGAATTTCCGTCTTGTAGTCTTGTTTATTGGCATGAGCAATTTTTAGTCGTTTTACTAATGATCGGTTCATGTTCTCTACTTCGCCATTGGCCTGTGGCCAATACGGTGGTGTTGTTATTAACTTTATATTATTGTTCTTGCAAAAATTTATAAATTCGGCACTTACATACTCTCTGCCATTATCCGCTGTAATTGACATCGGTATGCCCAAACGACTGAAAATTTCGTGCAATAAACTAATAACTGCCTCTGAAGTAATTTTCCTTAAGAACTTTACTTCTTGATAACGAGAGTAATAGTCAATAAGAACGAATATGTAATCATTATTTGGTAGTGGACCAAGTAAGTCTGTAGCGACACACTGCCACGGTCCATTCGGGAATGGGTGCCTCTTCATAGGATCTGGATTATTTGGTTGAGAAACCAGTAGACAATCCCAACAATTCTTTACAAATGTTTCCACCTCTCTGTCTACAAGTGGCCACCAAACTGTTAACCTTACTCTCCGTTTCATAGCCGATTCTCCTGGGTGTCCTTCGCGAGCCAGTTCCAACAGCTTAGTACGAAGCACCTTTGGTACGATGATACGAGTTCCTCTCAACAATATATTACCTATCGTTGACAATTCATAGCGGAATGGATAATAAACATTCGATGTATTTGGCGGCCAAGAGTAATTTTTGATATATTCTACTGCATCTATGATTTCCTGATCTTATGAACTCTTTTCCGCAATTTCACATATATTAAGAGATGATGGTGTGTAATGTATCACAATATGTAAAATGTTTTGTTCCCCGTTTTCATCATATAAATTTGTACTCTCAATCTTGCAAAGTCGAGATATGGAGTCTGCGATATTCTCCCTTCCAGAACGACAAATAACTTTAAATTTAAAAGATTGTAACCTTAAAAGGCATCTCTCTATTCTCGCTGGTGGCTTTGAGGTTGGTTTAAATATGGCTTCAAGTGGTTTGTGGTCCGTAACCAACTCAAACTCTAGTCCCAGCAGATAGAAATAAAATCTTTCTACAGCCCACACAAGTGCCAAGCTTTCCTTTTCGGTTTGGGAATACTTCTTTTCGATATCTGATAAGCTTTTACTAGCAAAAGATTAGAACGGCCCCTAAAGCAACCGGGCTAGCATCCGCTATGACACGTGTTCGATTTCGTGGGTTGAAAGAAGCCAAATTTGGTATATTAGTTAAGAAGCTTTTTAGTTTATCAAACGATTTTTGTTGCTCTTGGCCCCATATAAATTTGCAATTTACCTTTAATAAACATCTAAGGGGCTCCGTGATATCCGCCATATCTGGAATGAATTTACCCACGTATATCACTAGACCTAAAAAACTTCGTGTCTCCTCCTTTGTTTGTGGAGCTCGAAATTCCATAATTGTATGTATTTTGTCCATATCCGGGGATATTCCCTTATCAGATAACACGTGTCCTAAAAATTTCAGTTTTCTTACACGCCATACACTTTTGTCGTCATTAAGCAGGACATTGTTCTTTTTAAATATTTCCAAGACTTGTTCCACAGACTCATTGTGTTCCTTTTCTGTATTCCCAAAAATGATGACATCGTCGATGTAATTTAAAGCATTACTACAAGGGGATAAGAGCTCTTCCATTATCCGCTGAAAAATTTCAGGAGCTGAGCTAATTCCAAACATCAACCTCTTGTAACGGAACAATCCTTTGTGGGTTATAAACGTGGTAATATGTCGGCTTGATTCATGAAGCTCTATCTGGTGGTATAACCATTTGAGGTCTAGTCTAGAGAATAATTATGCTCCTCGCAATTTTGTCATACACGTTTCAAAAGTTGGTAAGGGATAGTTCTCTCGAAGCACAGCTTGATTGGCTCGCCGCATGTCAACACAAAGACCGATTTCCCCATTTTCCTTGAAAACGGGAACAATTGGCGAAATCCATGAACTTGGTCCTGAAACTGGTTCTATTATATCTTGTGTCAGGGCCTCTTTAATTCTCTCCTCTACCTTATCCTCAAGCGCTATTGGGATTCGTCGTAAAGGCTGCTGAACCGGTTTCACTGCATAATCTATGGCTATTTTGATGGTTACGTCTTTAATTTTTCGGAATGGTTCCACCCTTTGTACACTATTGATACCATCCGAACCTAGACCAAGCTTCAATACCTTAAGTTTTATTGCGGTATCCCGGCCCAAAAGTGACTGTTTTGCATTCTCGATTACGTAAAATGTGGCGATTATTTCTGCACCATTTTTCACGGATATGGGAGCTTCAAACACAAACAATATTTTTAGCAGTTGGTTCGCTGCATATGCCTTGAATTGGTTAACAGAATGAGTTCGTACGTTTAGAAATACCGCCTTACTGTTCTGAAGCATTTCCCAGTCTTTTTGGCTACGAAGATTGAACCGTGAACCAGAGTCAATCACCATCGATATATTTCGACCACCTACACGGCCTTGAATCATTTCGTCAACTGATTCCGTGTTTTCAACTTTTAAACAGTCGAAGTCGCAAGCTTCTCTTTCCCCGTTTGCATCTTTCTCTTCAATGCATCTCACCCTTGATGTTTGTAGCCGCCGTTGTTTTAAATCTCCAAATTCGTGATCTATTTTCCGTTTATTATTTTTGGTCTTGCATTTACGAGCAACATTTGTTACATTTTGAGTTTTTGGCTGGACAGTTGCTATCATTACTTAAATGTCCTTTTCTACCGCATCTTCCGCATTCGTCGCTAGAGCGTTTAGTCCACTCAAATTTGCTAGAGACTCGGTTAACTGTTTCGCCTTCAATCTTTGACGCCATACAGTGCGATTGTTTATTGATTTGCTCGTGGATTTGACACGCTGAAATGACATCATCTAAGCTTTGCTCTCTTTCTAACAACTTTTTCTTTAGCTCGATTGGTGCCCAAGCATCAATTATTTATTATTATCCTTTAAAGATATCTCTCTTATCTCTCTTGGGGTGGACCCAAAATCGCATTTTGACCCCTGATGTCTAAGACGCAGTAGAAACTTATTGAAGTCTTCGCCTTCTACCGGAGTAGGGCTTCGAAACAATTGCCTTTCAAAAGTAGAATTGCGTTTTGGGGATAAATATTCATTTAATTTGTCAACCAGTATTCCAAATACATCGTTCTTTTGCTTTTCATCGTATTCCACCAAGGCTCCTGGAATATTAAACACCACCTCTTGGAGTTGTGGGCCACCCAAATGAAGCAATTTATTCTTCTTTGTCACCACATCTGTTATATCTTCCGATTGAAGGTATAAAGAGAGGGATCGAATCCATCTTTCCCACTCACTCCGTAGAAAGGCTTTATCAATGTTTTCACAAAGAAATGGTCTTATTTCCGTCAAACTAATACACAATTTAATGTGTTTTGGCCGACCTGTAAAGCGACATTTTGTTATTTCCGAACAATATCTGACCCACAATTTAATGTGTCTCTTACCCTTTTCTTCCAATCAAATGGAAAACTAGTACACAATCTAATGTGTCTCTTCAAGTCACAATTTAATGTGTCTCAGCGGCCGACCTGTAACGAAATTTTATAATTTCCACATTTCCAATTCACAATTAAATGTGTTCCTCACCATATGTTCCAATTAGATGGACAACTATTAAACAATTAAATGTGCCTTTCCAAATCACAATTTAATGTGTTACTTTTATGTACGATTCAAAACAACACTTTCCTAAATATTAATTAAGAAATAATTTCTTATACATATTTTTTTCTTTCTTTTCTTATTTTTTTTTTGTTTACCTTTTTAAAATAGCATCCTCTCACTCTTACTTAATGTGAGAACTACTTGTTTTTTTTCACGCAATGAAAACTAACTGTAAATTAAAAAAGAAATATTAAGAATAATTAGTTCGTTGTAAATTCTAAAAAAAAATAGAATCTGCTGTAAATTTTAAATCAACCAACAAAAAAAAAAAAATGGAGCATTCGACATCTTGGAAAGCTTTGATCCAACCCTCGTCGCCTACCTGTTAAGTACTTTTTAAATAAAAAGAAAATCTTAAATTACTCAGTCTGATTTTTATTAAAGTAGAACTTCACTCGCTCAGTGTTAACAACATACTGAAATGCTACAATAAATTCATAGATTATGTAGAGTGACTTTTGATGCTGCTCTCCACACATTAAATACCACTAGTGGCGACTTTTGGGAATTTATGGGACTTTTCTTTAATATATATGAAGAATATAATTTATATGGAGCATTTCATAGGATTTTTTTTTAATATTAAATTCTTTATTCAACATTATGTATATATGAAGAATGTGCCAATGCAGAAAATTTATTTTCAATGACATTTTGACGTAAAATTTTTTAAATGCAGTTTTTGTGCCATTTACAATACAAAACAATAGAACAAATATTCAAATTTATGTTATTCCAAAGAAATATGCATGCATTATAACCACACACTTTCACTTTGCGTTAGGAATTTTGGAAAATCCACAGTTACCGATTAAAAAATTCTTAGAATTAAGAAATAAAGTCATAAATGCTTACATCTTTGTATTTTATTGTGCTTACAAAACCACACAAATCGGTATTTTATTGTGCAGTCAAAACCGCACTAATCGGTCTTGTAAAAAACTTAAATAACATATTCTATTGTTATACCTGGAACAAGTAGAAATATTAATCGTCCTGGTTTTTTTTTTTTTTTTTTAACAAAACATGGTCATGAAGGTCTCGACAGGTACTTTGATTAAAATAATTACAGTATAAATAAGAGTTCCTCAACCCCTTCACTGTCATATGGAAAGTGCTGGCGAAAGTGATTAGTGAAGTTTAAAGCCTTTGACAGTCTTGTATCTAATTAGTTATATTGAAATATCTAAGATGGAGTAGTATAAAAAGTTTAATTACTTTTGTTATATGTGTGGGAAATATAAAAATATGCCAAGTCGCCGTAAAATCACTATTGAAACAAGTACCTTGTATGAATCACATTTTTCTTTAAGTGTTATATATGGTAAGAGTTGGACACCATCTATAGTGTGTAAACACTGCATTTACCAATTTATAAATAAGTGGGGGGAAAATGCAGACTCCATGCCATTTGGTGTTCCAATGATTTGGAGAGATCCCATAGTTTATGTTGAAGATGAGTGTTATGCGTGCATAAATTATACAGCGGGTATGAACAGAAGAAAAATGACTTATATATCTTATACTGAAACAGCATATGCTCGATTTCCGCTGCCACATTCTGATGAAATTCCTGTTCCGGATAGCCAAATACCAACAGAACATATTCCCTCAATAATTCATTCTGTTGAAGCGGGTGGACCAGCTACTTCAATGTATCAAGCGTCATGCATCACGGTTCCATGCAGTCACAATGAAATAACGCAAGATCGTCTTTATATAATGGTACGGCGTCTAAAATTATCTCAAAGACAGAGCATTCTCTTGACAAAAGAGTTAAAAAGAACTAATATTTTAGCACCTGGTGTACATATATATACGGGGCTATCAATCGTCATAGACGATTTACGACTTTTTTTAAATCTATTGAGAATAGTTCTATCGCGTATTGTACTGACATCCGCGGCTTGGTTTTAACAAAATGAATATAATCCTGGAGATTGGCGCTTATTCATTAATTCTTCCAAAATTAGCTTAAAAGCAGTTTTGCTACATGTGACTAATTTAAAAAGTCCTATTCCGATAGCAATAAGCACAAATACTAAAGAGACATACGCATCAATGAAAAAAATAATACAGTTAATTAAATATGAAGACCACAAGTGGAAAATATGCGCAGATTTAAAAGTGGTAGCTCTTTTAAGAGGCATGCAATTGGGCTATACTAAAAATATGTGCTTCATGTGCTTATGGAAAATGCGTTTCGATGGCGACCTGTACAATACACGGGATTGGGCTTTACGTGAGGAAAGCAGATTGCATAGAAATAATAATTGAATTACCACTTGTGCCGATGGAAAAGATTTTGCTCCCTCCACTCCACATCAAACAGGGTACTGTAAAAAAATTTTATAAAAGCATTGAGCCCAGATGGCGTTGCTTTTACCGAATTGCGCCGAATTTTTCCACGATTAAGCGGCATGAAGTAAAAGAAGGTATGAACTATAACTACTTTATTAAATTAGATTTATATATTTTATATCATAATGTTTTTATTTTATTATGATGTTTTTATTTATTAATGGTCCGGACATTCGTCGTCTTATGAAGGACCATTAATTTGAGGTTGCATTGAATGATATCGAGCTATTGGCCTGGAATTGTGTGAAATCAGTAATAGAAAATTTATTAGGAAATCATCGGTCTGAGAACTGGCGAATTTTAATCAAAAATATGCTAACCGCATTTAAAAACTTAAACGTTAGAATGTCATTGAAAATACATTGGCGAGAGATTTCACCAAGTAACAGCCAGGCTCGAACACTAGTATAGCGGCAAACAACTTGATTCGCTATTAGGGGATATTTGTTGGAATCTGCAGGAGGAAGAAGAATAAATTTCTAAATAAAAACTTTAACTTTAACTAATTAACAACAAATATAAATGTTTTTAAATTTTTAAGTTTGGTTATTACAAAAAGCTTTATAAAATACATAACTGAAATTTAACTCATAGAATAAATTCGAAAAATAAAAAATGTTGAATATAATGAAGTTGCTTATGAAAAGAAATAATTCCCAATATCTAAAAATAAAAAAATTTCATCTTTTCTGAAAATATCAAAAGTTGTAGACAGACTTTAATCACTTATAGTTTTTTTGCTTGGAACTTTGTTTTTTATACGCGTAGAACCCTATCCTTAAATTTTGCACCTGCAGCGCCTGAGATACCCCTAGACAGGCCAAATGTATGACCAGCGCAACTTTATTTTGCATTCCAATAAATTGTTTCTAAGGCCTAGGATTTACTCCTAGGGGGATAAAACGTATGACCGACATCCAATGATTTTTTTTGTTAACATTTTCTTAAAACATAGTTGCCATATATCTCCATCCCTTAGTGGGGCTCCCACACAGTAGCAGTTTAATGAAATTCTGAAATTTGGTCCCAGCAGCCCCTTGGATGCCCCTAGATGGGTCAAATGTATGACCAACCCCACTTTATTTTTCATCTCAATCACTTATTTCTAACATACCCACCCGCTATCTCCATTACTTACGGGGGCTTCCATACAAAATGTTCAATGCAGACTAGAAATATATTGAAGAAAAAGTCCCATGAATGCCCAGGAGTCGCCCCTAGGGGGATAAAATGTATGACTGACCTCCATTAGTTTTTTGTTCTTAACATTTTCTCAATTTATACTTTCCCTTTATCACCATCCCTGAGGGGGGATCCAATACAAATATTGCGTTTTATGGAATTCTTAAATTAATTAAAATTTGTCTACTTTTGTGAATAAAATCAAAAGTTGCAAACAGATTTTTATCATTTATGGCTTGTTTTGTTTGAAATTTTTTATACGTCTGCAAAAAATTAGAAGCATAGCTGCATTTTCCAATGTTTTATGAATTTTTAAAAAACAAAAATTTCGAAATTTTGTTAAAAAAATTATTTTTTTTTTTCCAAAAAAAAGTTATGTTTCTAAAACGACTGAGGATATTAGAAAAAAGATTTACTTTTTTTAACGGAAATTTTATTGCGGAATTTTTCAGTTTTTTCAATAGGCTAAAGCCTTTTTGAGTTACGCGAACATATGTTGTGCAACCTCCTCCATTTTCGAAATAACGGTATATCTTGAAAACCAGAGCCAATCTTAAAAAACCACTGGATTCAGCGAATTATGTTAAAACGCCAGGTGCCCAGCTTGTCACGAAAAAAAGTGTAAATTTCTTGCACAGTGTTATTGATATGTCGATCTCTGGGTTTACTTGACAACTCTTTTAGGAGTAAGCTCATCTTACTCCAGTAAGTGAGTACCAGAAAAATCGACTTACCAAGATAGGGTGTAAAAACAAACCAAGCAAAACAAATAAGATAACGAACAATTTACACATTAAATAAGAATGAATGAATTTAACCCAAGTTGATATATGAATGAAAAAAAAAGACAAAGGCAAAGTAGAAATGTAACGAGGATAGATCAACGTTATAGTAAAAGTTTGAGATATGGAAAAATAAAAACTGTTTTTGTTTGTAGATTCTTTTGGCTGAGTTGTATTGTGCGATGTTACTAATATAGGATGACCATCTTATTTGACACGACAATCGTCATGGGGTTGTATTAGTATGCCAAATAATATACAATCCTGGGTAATGGCAGCCTATATAACGGGGATCACGCCCGTCGGACATGTGTGTCTATGTTAAGTAGAACCCTCCCGACACTGAACGTTGTTCGTGTTCTTCCTGTATACTCACAAAAAAGGTATACAGGTTGCTGGATTCTATTACAAAAATTCAAAAAAAATATATATCCGGAAATTTAGTGCATACATAAAAAAATAATTACCTTTCACTGTTCTTTAAAGTTATTTGGTGAATGGCCAACAAATCAATTTTCCCCTCCCTCAAAACTTGTGGTGTAATCCGTCTTATACTGTATTAGGTTATCTTCCAATGGACTCAATTACTACTTGAACAACTTTAAATATTTTACACTTGGTACCATTGATGTCAGATGGAATTTTTAAAATTCCCTACCTTTTGATAAAAAAAATCCCCACATTTCCCTACAACAGCAAATTTTCCCCCCTACAATTTTCCCTACCTTCTATAAGTTATAGGTAAACTCAAAAATTAGTACATTTTCTTTAAACTAAAATCATAAATTAAAAAAAAAACCTTTACAAAATTTGTTTGTTGTAAAGCACTTTTCTTAAAAAGACAACGGAAGCTTGTTCAGTTTAACATTTTTGATTGTAAGTGTGATTGAAGAATACATATGGAATCTAAAACCTGGTGACACAGCTTATCTCTTTTTTTCGCGCGGATGTCAGTAACAATTGAAAATAACCTCCCAGCATCTGCATTGGCATGTGGTTTTTCAGAAGTCAGTTAGATTATATTTGAATTTACATACAAAGGAAAAATTCCCTACATTTTTACGAAATTAAAAAATCTGTCTTTTTTTCCCTACAGTCTGATTTTTGGAGAAAAATCCTTACAAGTAGGGAATTTTCCCTACATCTGACATCACTGCTTGGTACCGTGTATAAATATTCATTAATAAGGAAGGCACAGCGTGGCCTCAAACACGTTGATCAATTAAATAGCTTACTGAATGAAAACGATTTATGAATGAAACATTTGGGAAGTGTTTTGAAACAGAGTACCTCCATTATGATTATTTTTATGGCAACGCGTCTACACGCATTGTTAACTTTTTTTATTATGAGACAGTTGCTGTTAGAAATCGCATAACAACTGTTTACTATCAGGAATGATTAACCACTCTGATTGTTCCGAAGAAATGTTTACAGGTAAGGACTGTGACTTTAAGGTAGCCCAGTACACAGTGTAATTAGTTTTAGCGTTAAAAGTGATTTTCATAAAATTGCATGATATTTTTTCTGGCTATATGAATATTAGTTGGAAGAAATTTTACCGCAATACCTATATCTGTTATGGTTTTAGGCGAATTTAATTATTTTCCTAAAGTGGGCTTTATTTGCTATAAACTATTTTCCTAGAGTAGGGTTTATATGGGGCCTAGGGTAAATTATGGAGCGATCTTCACGAAATTTGGCAGTGTGATTTCTCGTCCTATAAAACTGTGACGTACCGAATTTCATTATGATAGCATTTGTTATTGCGGTTTAAGCTGTACTGAGCGGTTTTCGGGAGAAGGGTTTATGTGGGGCCTAGTGCAAATTATGGACCAATCTTCAAAAAATTATACTGTGTGATTTCAGTTCCTATAAAACTGTGAAGTACAACATTTTAGTAGGATAGCGTTATTTATTACGGTTTTATGCGAACTAAAATTTTTTCCGGGAGTATGGTTTATATGGGGTCTACGGTAAATTATGAACCGATCTTCACGAAATGTAGCCGTGTGTTTGATTTCTGTTTTGTTTACCCACTTACAACTACAATTAATGTTGGGAGAATTCCAACTAATTGTAGTGGGGAATGTAAGAAAAGGTAAACTCACTGTTTTATTGTTGGTATTTTGTTTAAGCTTTGATATCGTTTCAAACAAGTCTTGTTTGCTGATAGCTTTGGCTTTTCTAAAATTATTTAGGAGAACGTTTCCTGATGATCTGGCCTAAGCAACAGTGAAATACACATAGAAATTATTTTTAATATTATTTTTCTATTTCTTTTAAAGTGTGGTGACTCGGCGTTGTTGGCAGGGCTCCTAGCTAATTTTGATAAAAATTCGGCATATATAAAAAAAACATTATCGGCACTTCAATTAAAAAAATCGGCAAATTAATAATATCCATTTTAATAACAATAAAAAATATTTTTATTAACACAAAAAAATAAATATTAAAATAATTCAGCATTAAATTGAGCAATATGCCAAATCGACTTTTTGCGAAAGAGAACTTTTTTATCGTTGAAAATGGTTCTTTAGGGTATCAGAAGCAACTTTTGTTTCGCGACTTTTTTATAATTCCGTTATTTACAAAATTACCGTTATTTTTAGGTTCTTGAAGAAAATCATGAAATTACAATTTTATTGATTTATTGAAAGTGAAGTAAACGACTGTTGACGTTTATTTGTTCGTCTGTTTTTTATTTAGTAAATCATTTGAGAACAGATAATAAGAAATTGATAACACAGCCCCACAAAAAATAAAAAAAATTATGACCCAGAAACTAATCCTTATGTATTTTGATATTCTGATTTTGATTCCGTCATTAGAAATGAATTCAATTGTTGGGTTTTTCTGTAATTTACAAGGACAGTCCACAAAGTGAACCTACCCGGTTTCTTTGTAAATTTGACTTATTGTTAGTTAAAATTTTTTAAAATTTTATTTCTTTATGTAAGATCAAGTCTGGTTTATTACGAAGAAAATAAGCAGTGTTTTAAAATAAAATCTGTCAAAAATTTTAAAAGTAACATGCATTTAAACAAACACTTTTTAACATGGTCAAATTTACAAATTAGGTAAGTTCACTTTGCGGACTTTCCTTATAAATTACATGAAAACCCAACGATAGAATTCAATTCTTATGGCGGCATCGCATTCAGGAGATCATAATACATAAGGGTTGGTGGGTCTGGTTTCTGGGTCAGAAGCTTTTTATATTTTTTTGAGGCTATGTAATTAATAAGCACGCAAAGTTGACGGCTAAAATATCTACTGCCGCTTTATCACAATAGTAAATGAAATATAAGTATATTTACTTATCACATGGAAAGGAATTTTGTTTCCCAAAGTGAAAACAGTTTCTATGTTCTTAATAACTAATGTATAACTAATTTCAGTAGCATAAATTTACGTTTTTTTAAAAATTCACCGTTTTTTTAATCAATTAATCAAATTTGTCGAAAATAGGCTGTACTGTTTGTAATACGGCACAAATTCGGCTAAATATTATGCCTTGGAAGACAACATAGTTGTTGATGACTAAAATATCTAAAATTCTGCGGTGGTGCTTGAAGATAACACTCCTACTCCTACTGAATGTGAATGAAGGTCAAAAAACCCCATTTTTTAATTTTTTTCGCCTATTTTTACATTTTCCTAATTTTCTTGTAAACGAAAAATGCGATCTCCACGCACCACCGCATAAATTAAAAAAAAAAACATTTACAAAATTTGTTTGTTGTATAGCACTTTTCTTAAAAAGACAACGGAAGCTTGTTCAGTTTAACATTTTTGATTGTAAGTGTGATTGAAGAATACATATGGAATCTAAAACCTCGTGACACAGCTTATCTCTTTTTTTCGCGCGGATGTCAGTAACAATTGAAAATAACCTCCCAGCATCTGCATTGGCATGTGGTTTTTCAGAAGTCAGTTAGATTATATTTGAATTTACATACAAAGGAAAAATTCCCTACATTTTTACGAAATTAAAAAATCTGTCTTTTTTTCCCTACAGTCTGATTTTTGGAGAAAAATCCTTACAAGTAGGGAATTTTCCCTACATCTGACATCACTGCTTGGTACCGTGTATAAATATTCATTAATAAGGAAGGCACAGCGTGGCCTCAAACACGTTGATCAATTAAATAGCTTACTGAATGAAAACGATTTATGAATGAAACATTTGGGAAGTGTTTTGAAACAGAGTACCTCCATTATGCTTATTTTTATGGCAACGCGTCTACACGCATTGTTAACTTTTTTTATTATGAGACAGTTGCTGTTAGAAATCGCATAACAACTGTTTACTATCAGGAATGATTAACCACTCTGATTGTTCCGAAGAAATGTTTACAGGTAAGGACTGTGACTTTTAGGTAGCCCAGTACACAGTGTAATTAGTTTTAGCGTTAAAAGTGATTTTCATAAAATTGCATGATATTTTTTCTGGCTATATGAATCTAAGTTGGAAGAAATTTTACCGCAATACCTATATCTGTTATGGTTTTAGGCGAATTTAGTTATTTTCCTAAAGTGGGCTTTATTTGCTATAAACTATTTTCCTATGATAGCATTTGTTATTGCGGTTTAAGCCGTACTGAGCGGTTTTCGGGAGTAGGGTTTATGTGGGGCCTAGTGCAAATTATGGACCAATCTTCAAAAAATTATACTGTGTGATTTCAGTTCCTATAAAACTGTGAAGTACAATATTTTAGTAGGATAGCGTTATTTATTACGGTTTTATGCGAACTAAAATTTTTTCCGGGAGTAGGGTTTATATGGGGTCTACGGTAAATTATGAACCGATCTTCACGAAATGTAGCCGTGTGTTTGATTTCTGTTTTGTTTACCCACTTACAACTACAATTAATGTTGGGAGAATTCCAACTAATTGTAGTGGGGAATGTAAGAAAAGGTAAACTCACTGTTTTATTGTTGGTATTTTGTTTAAGCTTTGATATCGTTTCAAACAAGTCTTGTTTGCTGATAGCTTTGGCTTTTCTAAAATTATTTAGGAAAACGTTTCCTGATGATCTGGCCTAAGCAACAGTGAAATACACATAGAAATTATTTTTAATATTATTTTTCTATTTCTTTTAAAGTGTGGTGACTCGGCGTTGTTGGCAGGGCTCCCAGCTAATTTTGATAAAAATTCGGCATATATAAAAAAACATTATCGGCACTTCAATTAAAAAAATCGGCAAATTAATAATATCCATTTTAATAACAATAAAAAATATTTTTATTAACACAAAAAAATAAATATCAAAATAATTCAGCATTAAATTGAGCAATATGCCAAATCGACTTTTTGCGAAAGAGAACTTTTTTATCGTTGAAAATGGTTCTTTAGGGTATCAGAAGCAACTTTTGTTTCGCGACTTTTTTATAATTCCGTTATTTACAAAATTACCGTTATTTTTAGGTTCTTGAAGAAAATCATGAAATTACAATTTTATTGAATTATTGAAAGTGAAGTAAACGACTGTTGACGTTTATTTGTTCGTCTGTTTTTTATTTGGTAAATCATTTGAGAACCGATAATAAGAAATTGATAACACAGCCCCACAAAAAATAAAAAAAATTATGACCCAGAAACTAATCCTTATGTATTTTGATATTCTGATTCCGTCATTAGAAATGAATTCAATTGTTGGGTTTTTCTGTAATTTACAAGGACAGTCCACAAAGTGAACCTACCCGGTTTCTTTGTAAATTTGACTTATTGTTAGTTAAAATTTTTATGTAAGATCAAGTCTGGTTTATTACGAAGAAAATAAGCAGTGTTTTAAAATAAAATCTGTCAAAAATTTTAAAAGTAACATGCATTTAAACAAACACTTTTTAACATGGTCAAATTTACAAATTAGGTAAGTTCACTTTGCGGACTTTCCTTATAAATTACATGAAAACCCAACGATAGAATTCAATTCTTATGGCGGCATCGCATTCAGGAGATCATAATACATAAGGGTTGGTGGGTCTGGTTTCTGGGTCAGAACCTTTTTATATTTTTTTGAGGCTATGTAATTAATAAGCACGCAAAGTTGACGGCTAAAATATCTACTGCCGCTTTATCACAATAGTAAATGAAATATATGTATATTTACTTATCACATGGAAAGGAATTTTGTTTCCCAAAGTGAAAACAGTTTCTATGTTCTTAATAACTAATGTATAACTAATTTCAGTAGCATAAATTTACTTTTTTTTAAAAATTCACCGTTTTTTTAATCAATTAATCAAATTTGTCGAAAATAGGCTGTACTGTTTGAAAATAACCTCCCAGCATCTGCATTTGGTTGCATGGCAAGCCATAATATTCAGCCCAATTTGTGCCGCGCAAAATGTTAGAAGTAGTATTTTCTTACTTCCAAGTTTTGTTGTTGCCACTTTGTTTTTTTCAGTGCATTATTCCAACAAAAACCAAAAATGGAAGATTACTAACTATTCAACACATAAAAACATTGATTTTGTAGCTATAAACATAAATAATGCGTTAAATTCATAAAAAGTCAAAAAATCCAAATTTTAAGGGTCACCCTAAATATCCGTTTTAGGACTAGTGAGGGGCACTGTAATAAGCAAGCAGGGTACTTGACTCTACCCTCGAAGTATTAAAAATCTTTCGGCATTCATAGCTTGAAAATGAAAAAGTTAATTTTTTTGGCATATTGCTAATTAAATTACATATAAACCATATAAAAAATTAACGAAAAACAAGTTAGGGTGCTATATTGGGCTGTGCCGAATCTTTGATACCCTCCACCGACAGCAGTGGGTTCTATATGATAAATTCATATATATTATTAGCTGAGCTCCACAAAAATGAACGTCACCATTAAAATTGGTTGCGGCTTAGACCTGAATTAAATTATTGACCGAAAATAAGAAAGTTCATGTTAGAACTTTGAACTGGCTTGAGCAAAATATCATGATTCGTAAGAATTTTAGCCGAACTAAAATGATTTTTAGGAGAGTAATTTGTATTGAACCTATGGTAAATTATGGACCAATCATCCCAAAATTCTGATTTCTGGAATAACAAAAAATAAATTAGAATAAATTTTAATACAGCAGTGTAATTAGTTTTAGCGTTAAAAGTGATTTTCGTAAAATTGCATGATATTTTTTCTGGCTATATGAATCAAAGTTGGAAGAAATTTTACCGCAATATCTATATCTGTTATGGTTTTAGGCGAATTTAATTATTTTCCTAAAGTGGGCTTTATTTGCAATAAACTATTTTCCGAGAGTTGGGCTTATATGTGGCCTAGGGTAAATTATAGAGCGATCTTCACGAAATTTGGCACTGTGATTTCTCGTCCTAACATCTGACGTACCGAATTTCATTATGATAGCATTATTTATTGCGGTTTTAGGCGTACTAAACGGTTTTGCGGGAGTAGGGTTTATGTGGGGCCTTGTGTAAATTATGGACCGATCATCAAAAAATTATAAAGTGTGATTTCAGTTCCTATAAAACTGTGAAGTTCAACCTTTTAGTAGGATAGCGTTCTTTATTACGGTTTTATGCGAAGTTAAATGTTTTCCGGGAGTAGGGATTATATGGGGTCTTCGGTTAATTATGGACCGATCTTCACAAAATGCACCAGTGTGATTTGTAGCCCTACTAAACTGTAACGTAGCGAATTTAATAATGATAGCATTATTTATTACGGTTTTAGGCGTACTTAACTCTTTTCCGGGAGTAGGATTCATATGGGGCCTAATGTAAATTATGGACCGATTTTCAAAAAATTTTACAGAGTGATTTCAGGTCCTATAAAATTGTGAAGTACCAAATTTTAGTATGATAGCGTTCATTATGGACCGATGTTCACGAATTTTAACAGTACGATTTTCAATTATATAAAGCAAATTCGCGCAAAATTTTTCATTCCGTGTATTATTCCACCATTAATGTTAGTTTTTGTATCAAAATTATCAATTTTTTTAAGGTGGTGGTTCCACATTTTGATTCATAAGGATCCTACTAAACCAATGTTGCTGGATTTCAATCCTAAGCTGCTTAGGATAACTGCCAGCATTTTATGACCAAGTTTGTTCCTTTCTTTTGCGTTTTTCGAAAGTAAGCGTGTTTTCAACCGACGCACAGTGGAGTATTTGGCCTGAAAAGCTGCCCAAAAAGGCAAAACTGAATTTTAAGAAATTTTAAGAACTAAGTACGCAGCTCGACAGATAACAATATTTTACATTATATTGTCCTTGAGTCCCTGCTAAAGTCAGGAAAATGAAGAAAATTATATGAGATATAAATGTTTTTTTCGGTTTCTGGATGTTTATATGTTATTTTTTTTTGCGGCTAAACGAATAAAGGTTTAACAAAGATTATTTTTTTCGCTGAAAGGTTTGATCAAAAGTTATTTAAAAAAGAAAAAAAAATTTAAAATATGTTCAATATTCATGTGAAACAATTCGTTCAAAAGCTAAAAAAAACAAATTATACACTTTTTTTGCAAAAAAAGGAAAAGAAGAGGTTTTTAAAAGTGAGGTTAGCATGTCTACGAATAATGTTTGATACCGCAATAAAATTTGGAATCTCTTATTTTAGAAACCAAAAAAAAAAAAAGTGTGCGCAAGTTTGCGCCATTATTTTTGATGATTTTTTTTAATTTTCACATTTCTTCTATTTCTGCTCATCGGGCACTTTTTCTTATACCTTTATATCGTCATAAACTTTTATGTATTTTGAATTATTGATTTCAACTGTTATTCACATCACTTTTAACACTTCACAATATTAATACCTGGCTATATGTAATTATAAATTGCAAAAATTCTTCATTATCCATAATAGTTTTAAGGGAATGGCCCACACATCCCCATAAAATATATTGTTATATACCTGCTCTATAAAACATTATTTTTTAAAAAAATAAATCTATGTACGTACCTAATAGAATAATTACACAGTACAACATTTTTCAGTTAATTGATTGCCAACTCAATTCTGTGAACTGTATGTGAAATTAGACCCAAAAAGAAGAGTTTCTGCATCATTTTGTCTTCTTACCTGCGATTTGAAGTTAGTATCGATTTGAAGTTAGTACTATCGTATAGGGGAATTTATCACGTTTAAGGCCCTGTTGTTTGACATAGCTCGACAACCCCTAGCCCAATTTAGTTGAAATAAATTTTAAAAAATTAAGAATTACAATTCCCTTATTATTTTTTGCCTAAAAAATTTAAATTTTTTTTTTAAAAATACATAAAAAATCCAAAATGGAAAAAAAGTTTCAAGTCTAGTTATTTTTTCGCCAAGTCACATAACCTATGAGCAAAATGAGACAAAGATCATAAAAATCGATGCACGCGTTTCGCTTTTATTCGCAATTGAGTAAAGGTATGAATTTCAAAAATCAGTTATAGCCACCACCCTTAAAATAAAAATAAAAATATAAATTAAAAAGTTATCATACAAAAAAAAACTTTATTTATAAAAACTTAATGAAAATAAAATAATATGCAATTAATACGCAATTATAATATGCATAAAAACAAAATTTAGAACATTTTTTCAATTATTGGCAATATCCATCCTTGTAGAAGTTGACGCTTGTGGTTCTGATGATCTTGTTTTCTTCGTAGGTTGTTCATATTCATGGTCTGAGTCTGTATCGTCATCCGAGATACACATACTATTCAAGGGCGTGTTTCTTTCACTGTGTCCACCAATTTCAATGTCTTCATCTTCGGTGCTTTCTTCAAACTGCATAATTGTGGAACTCCACCAACAAACCTCCGCAAGCAATGCATCCAATTTTTTGCTTTTGAACCGCTTTTCAAATGGCATGGTCACATGGTGGAACCTCTCTCCTTGTTCGTCTGATTCCTGAGGTGATTGTGCCAAAAAAGTATCGAGGTGGTGGTGCAAGAAATGCAATTTCAGCGTCATGGATGCACCGATTTTTTCGAAATAAAACAGCAACCTGTCCACTCGTTGCTGTATCTCTTCTCGCTGGACACGGTTCTTTCCTAGAACGCCTTCTATTACTTCTTTCAATGCGTTCCATGCATGTTGGTGGTCGTGATGCTCTGAAAGCAAATGTGTGAAAGAATCACTTTTGATCAATTTCCGAATATCAGGTCCATTGAGAATACCTGTTTTAAATACATAAGAAAAACGAAAAAATTATTGGTAATGCGAATGTATAGAAATTAACAAATTTAGATATGACAATATTGAAATACAGAGTACGATACGTACCGTTTTTAATTTTCTCATCACTGAGTTTCGGAAAGATGGATTTCAAACAGTCAAAGGCGCCGTTAACTTTTTTGACCACCACTTCAACGAATTTCCCAGCTATTCACAGTTTCATGTGGAGCGGTGGCAACAAAATATCGTCCAGGTCCTTTATCATAGGTTCATTGCGTAATTTTAATTGTTTGTTGAGCTCGGGAGTTCTTCCTTTCCAATCTTTACATTGATATTGATTTCCTTTGTATCGTGAATCCCAATTACAAAGGAAGCAGAAGTATTTTGGATATCCGCCCTTTTCTATAATCCCTTGTAGTATGTTGACCACCTTCAGATCGCAACAAATGTTCCATTTGTGTTCATCGTATTTGATTTTCTTCAAAATTTCGCCCAATGCTTCATACGTTTCCTTCATAGTTTTGCTGAATCCCAATGGAATGCATGGTTTTTTATTTTTTTTGTGCAGCAGCACAGCCTTCAAACTAGTAACTGAACCATCGATGAATAAACGCCAGTCGCCAGCGATATAATCCATTCCCAATTTTTTCACTAAACCTGGGATATCATGGCAGTACGTGAACGTATTTGCTTCGTCAACGGAATAAAATTTCTGAAAATCAGCTTGGCGTTGTCGGTATGATGTTGCGCTGACATTTTGCTGTGTGAGTTTTCTTCTCTTCAAAAATGATGTCAGCCATTCGGACTCGTGTTGTGATAGTCCCAGCTTGGCCACAATGTAATCCATTTCGATTTGTGGTAGCGGTTGTGGTGCACTATTTTCAATATCGGGTATCCAATCAGCATCATCCAAATCGGTCGGATTGGTGAAAACGGTTTCGGCTAGCAGGGACACAGTATCCGCACTCGGAGGTTTAGGTGCATCGGTATCAGCAGGGCGTTGCACTGGAAGTGTGGCAGTAAATGCAGCAGTGTATACTTTTGTTTTCAATTGTTGTCTGTTTAATCCAGGACGAAAATTTATGCATGCATAGCACCTGGATTCATCATGTCCAGTTGTGTCTTCCACACAAATTACTGGCTTCATAAAAGATAACTTTCTACTTTTTCCGTGAATCCATTTTAGAAGGGTAGTATAACAACTGTTGCACACTGTGTTCGGCGTAAAATTTGCACCACTTAAATCTGCTTCATCGAAATAATTACAATACGCGGTTTTGAATTGCTCAGTAAACAAATTTTTTCGATCTTTTTTCTGTATTTTTCGGACGATATGACCACAAACGTAACAATATTCATCCAAATATGGGCACTTGTTGTTTTCCATATTGATATATTTTATGTTTTGTTGTTATTCACTTTAAAAAAACTGGAGAAAAATCACTTTTACTGTTCGCGTTCGTCGGCACTGGCTGAATGCCAAAAATCGATCAATGCACACCTATAAATACTACGTATTTTTGAATATTTTACTGCCAGGTACTTATAAATGGGCGCATATTTTAAGGGCGGCTGGCTATATACCTGATTCAGCACTAGTACGTTTCAAACTGTGCAAAACTTTCCAAATAATGACCACCCTTAAATGTGGGTGCAATTTCTGTAAAAAAATCATATAGGTAGCCACCGGAAAAACCCAAATAATAAAAAGGTCCACTTTCCGTTTAATTGTCCACGTACATTTATTACCGCAATCATAAAAATCAAATAACCTTTTGTTTATTCCTTTTTTTTAATTCTCAGAATCATGAAAAAGGTGTCAATGTTTTCTCCAAATAATGTTGTGCATATCTCGAGCAAATTTTTGAAATTCATACATTTACTCAATTGCGAATAAAAGCGAAACGCGTGCATCGATTTTTATGATATTTGTCTCATTTTGCTCATAGGTTATGTGAAATAACTAGACTTGAAACTTTTTTCCATTTTGGATTTTTTATGTATGTATTTTTAAAAAAAAAAATTTTAATTTTTAGGCAAAAAATAATTATTTCCCTTCATACATTCATTTTTAACTTCGAAAGTGTTACTTGTATAGGAAAACAATATATGAACAGATTAAGGGAATTGTAATTCTTAATTTTTTAAAATTTATTTCAACTAAATTGGGCTTGTGGTTGTCGAGCTATGTCAAACAACAGGGCCTAAAACGTGATAAATTCCCCTATACGATATTACTAACTTCAAATCGATACTAACTTCAAATCGCAGGTAAGAAGACAAAACGAATGATGCAGAAATTCTTCTTTTTGGGTCTAATTTCACATACAGTTCACAGAATTGAGTTGGCAAATCATGTGTTGTACTGTGTTATTAAAAGCATTAATGACAAAAATAAGTGTACAAAAAATAAATACAGGTACATAAAAAATACATGGGCACCCAGGTATCAGGCTACCATCCAATTGAGGCATAAAAGCATGCGCTTGACAATACTTATAAAGGGTTATTGCACACAATTTTTATCAAAACCGTTTTGTAACCTCGAGAGTCAACATGGAACAAGTTTACACAAGATTACAGCTATTCCAAATAGTGAAAAAATCTAATGCTAGAACCATTGACGAGAAATTGGATTGTTTGGTCAGAAAATTGAGCGAAATTTCAAAATGTCAAGGAGATGGGGATATATTAGCACTGAAGCAGTGTTATTGTTTCAAAAGATATTGGCTTTCAGCACAACGAAAAGAGGACCGTTTTTTAAGCACAAACGCTAAATGGCTGGAAGGATCTGTAACAATACCAGTATTTGGCAGTTCGTCTTCAGGTCGACCACGAAAAGAATGAAGCTATTGATAGAACAAAGCGGAAGAAGTTCGTCATCATATAACAACAGAGGAGATCACATTTGCTGCATCCATAAGTCAAAGAGCAGCGGGGCATAATGATGAGGCTAAATTAATATTGGATATAACGAGATCCCCAAGAAAAGCAAGAATTTGCAAGCGATCATTAACAACTTCTGAAGTCAACGCTGTGAATAAACTTTCAGCGAAAGGAGCTTTAGCACTCTTTGTAAATGCAGAGCTCACGAAAAAGCAATATGAAATTTTATAAAAAAATGTTTTCCCAATGAAGATGCCATAACCGTTACTGAAACATTAGCGGAAGTGAAGCTCCCAGCTCTCCTCGACCACACAGCAACACGTTTATGTATATACCTTGAAGAGGTTTTGCAGCAGTTAGACTATGAAGAGCTAAATTTCTTGGAACTTATAACCAAATGGGGTTGTGACGGATCGCACCAATCAAGTTATAAGCAGAAATTCGAAAACGAAGATGTTAGTGACGCTAATATATTCCAAAGCAGTTGTGTACCAATTAAACTAATCACAAATACTAATGGAAAAATAAAAAAGATATGGCGAAATCAAACACCATCCTCAACTAGGCTGTGTAGACCAATCCGCATCCGTTTTGTGCAGGAAACAACTGACATCATGAAGCAAGAAATAGGATACATAAATAATCCAATTGAATTTTTAAAGAAAAGCGAAGTACCGTGTAATGGAAAAATTGCACAAATTAAACACACGATGGTAATGACAATGGTCGACGGAAAAGTATGAAATGCTGCAACGGACACAAAATCGACAATGAGGTGTTACATTTGCGGTCAAACTTCGAAAGAATTTAACGCGTTGCAGAAGAATGTTCCTCTGAACTGTGATGCCTTGAGTTTTGGACTATCAACTTTACATGCACGTATACGCTTTTTAGAATCGATACTTCATCTCTCATATAAACTGCCACTTAAAAAGTGGCAAGCAAGGAGCGATGAAGATAAAGCAATTGTTAAAGAGAGGAAGATATTCATCCAAAAAAGACTTAAAGACGAGATAGGAATACTTGTAGATGTTCCAAAACCAGGATACGGTAGCACTAATGATGGCAACACATCAAGAAGATTTTTTTCGGACCCAGCAACTGCATCGAAAATCACTGGAATAAATGAAGAATTAATCAACCGCCTGAAAATAATATTGCAAGCAATAACTAGCGGACACCGAATTAATATTGAGAAATTTGAGGAATATGCACATAAAACTGCCGAAGTATATGTGCAACTTTACAACTGGCACCCAATGAGTCCTACGATGCACAAGATTCTTATTCATGGTGGTAGTGTTATAAAGCAAGCAATCTTGCCAATTGGACAATTGTCAGAAGAAGCTGCCGAGGCCAGAAATAAGCACTTACGATTACATCGTACGAATTATTCGAGGAAATTCAGCAGAAGCGATACAAATCGAGATGTCTTGAATAGGTTAATTCTGAGCAGTGACCCTTTTATAAGCTGCAGTACGCAAAGAGAACGGAATAATAAAAAAGCTTTTTCATCAGAAACCATCACACTTCTTCTTCCTGACACCGATGATGCAGCTAATGAGGATACACATACGACATAATAATTAGTAAGGAAGTTGTATTAGTTTAACTTTTCCGTTTATAAAGTATTAAATAATATAAAATAAATATAATAAAGCCTTTTTTCATAAAAAAAATACTGTTTTATAAGAGCCTTACAATTTTCAAAATTTTTTTTTTAATTAGACTGTAAGTCATATGTATGTATGTACATACATTCTGTCAAGAATGAGATTAAACCTTTAAAATCAACATTTGTTAATTGAGTTTTGCGATTTATACCAACTTTTATTCCTTAAGGTGTTATGATACTTGCTATTTTTTGTATTTTTTCTATATTGGAGAACAGTGCAATGATATTTGCATAGGAAAACTGACTAAGTGTAAAGAGTTTGATTATACCATAAAAAATCTTGAAATGTCAAAAAAATATACGTGTGTTATCGTAAATAATCTTAGACTGTCAAAAAAAATATAAAAATTTGTAACTTAAAATTGACATTTCCAGATTAAATGTTAGCACTGCTGCTAACTTTTTTAGTTTTTGATCGAAAGTAGCGGGTTTTAACTTTTTTTTGCGATTTATAGCTTTTTTTGACGGTTTTTGAGGGAACAAAACGTGGGCAATATTGTTTGTTTTGTTTACATTTTATATTGTATTGTATTTCTTGTTCTTTCTCGCATTTGTTGTTTCGTTCAGTCAATCCTAAAAAAATCCAATACAAAAAACAGCAAGTATCATAACACCTTTAGGAATGTGGCTTAGAAAAATCTTAAAAATTTAAACTTTTTGGTTCTTAAATTTTTTTATTGCATTTTGAAAACAAAAAATTTGACGCATTTTCCATGTAAATTTTTTTTCGCCATTAAATTTTTAACAACTTTAAAATAGTAATATATATAAAATAAATGTGTATGGTTAGTTTAAGCAGAATTTTCCGGTGCATCTTCTGATCCTCCTGCTAATCAAATCGGAGAACACGTTTTCAAGTTATGGCAAAATATATAAGGCAACCCAACGATTTAGGGAGTGAAGTATGCCACGCCTTTAAAAGAAAATCCTTAAGTACTAGAGAAAAAGGGAAAACAGATTTGAATTAAGGGCATAAATATATATACTTTATGGGATCTGAGATGTATAATAAAAAAGTTTTACACGGAATGACAAACTTAGTATACCCTCATTCACTACTAGTGTTGGAGGGAATACAAAATTAATTTGAAAACATATTTTTTTTACATCTGCAAAACCGAAAAGACCAATTTAAATAGAAATTTTTCTAACTTAGTCCTAATTAATTTTTTTAACCGAGATTATAGTGTTCTTATTATATTGTAAAAGTTTTTTTGTGGTACATCTATTAGTTTACACTTTACACTCGTACATGTGGTTATTGCAATGTTGTACCGCAAAAGACAGGAAAGAACACGTTTAAATTTTAATTTTTCTCAAACTTATTTTTGGGAATACAAAATTTATTATTAATAAGAATTTTTGACGTGCTAAATTCCACACTGAAATTTATTGTTGAGGCCTTCGCATTTTACTGGTTGCTAAGGCCAGATGTATCATGCTTTAGGTTTTACGTATTTTACTTCACTAGCATCACTGTTATAAAAAAAACCGAAGTCAGAAGTGTTGCTTGGTCGTTGTTCCAATGAAAAGATTGGGCAGCATCTTAAACTACAAAACTATAGTTTTCTGCAAGATCACACTGTACGATTGTTTTACCTTCACCGAGACTCTACTTAAGTTTTTAAAATAAACTGCCTGTTCTTCTGCAATATAAGCATGAGGTTTTAATATATCAACTTTTACATTTTGATGTTTAACACAAACACATACCAAGTGTGCTCCAGGGGCGTCAGGCATTGTTTGGGTCTTAAATTAAAAAAAACTTTGATATGCAAATTTTAACATTCGGATATCCTCTTTGAACTGCTAATAAAGCTCATTAATGTTGCACATCAGAAGCTGTTTTTGTACAGGCATTCTTCTCCCATCGTCTGATTTAACAGATATAAATTCTTTCATACCGAGCATCACTCTGCTATTGTCTTCCCGTAGGTAAGAGCATTTAACTAAAATTTTTGTTTCAATAGGTAATTTACGCCCACCTCGTGGGTTTGGAGATGACATGATACCGAACTCATCTACAAGTTTCTTTGCTTGTCTTGCTTGCGCCTTGATGTTCCAAACTCTTTAGCCAGCTTATTTTCACTACATGACTTAGGTGCTATGGTTAATATCATGGTCTTCACTTTTGAGCTAAATATTGAGAAATTATCCTTGTTTTTTCTTAATTCCATGAATTAATAAGCCAAATGGATTGAAACACTTGTTATAGAGCAATTCCATATGAAAACGATCAAAATTGGCAAATTTTTGGACGACCCCTCTCCGATTGTAAAATAATTAGTCTCAATCGATTGCCCAGCAAAAAATAATGTACCTACATATTTTTTTTTTTTTTTATAGTGACTGGTTTAGTGGTGGTGTACACCACTGTCATGTGACAAAATTGAAGAATTCTTCATAAGGGACCTCATTGAAAGTTGTTTTAAAACTACTAAAGCGATCGCAACGAGTGATAGCTCGTTGGAAAGGTATTGAATCAGGCTTTAATTGAAAAATAAAATTTTCCTAATTTTGCTTAGAAATTTACCTTTAAATTTTCCCAAAAAAATTAAATTTTCCGATTTTCCACAGAAGCTCCTAAATTTTCCGGCTAATTTTTTTTTTTGGATTCCTCATAATTTTTGCTTTAAGAATCAGCAATAAAAAAATGGGCCCCGACTCCTTGTTTGGACAGGAGAAGAGCATTTAAGAGACCACCTTGTTAAAAATACATTTTAAAAATTATTTTACAGTTAAAAATACATTTATGAAGAAAAAATCTTTCTTATTTTGCTGCTTATACTTAATTACAATATTTATTAAAATTTTCAATTGTCTTGGCATCATTATAAAATTAAAGTAACTTTAAATTTAGCACGTCGGCAGACGAAGAGTACCGCTTTACATTAATTGACATATCAGAACATGGCATCGTGTTCTTTTTGAGTGCATAAAACTGTGTTAATGACAATTTCCTTGCTTTGAATCCACGAAAACAAATGTTGTACATTTAAGATCTGGTCAGTATATGGCCTTTGCAAACTTGCCTTAGTCGCCATGCGTTTTAGGGTTCCCACTAACGCATCGCATGGGCACTTACCGTGGGACGTAGCAAAAAAGTACCACTCGACCTTGCAGTTTTGTTCTTCTTCAATTATGCAAAGATTGTAAAAATTTTTTTTATTCTTGTACTGAGAAGCCGCGCCGTCTGAGAAAAACGTTACTTTGTCGATTGCATCAAATTTTGATCTTAAGAATTCAAACAGTTTCATTTGAAATAAATAAACGGACACATAATTATGAGCTAAACTCTCCGCGACAACAACAAGGCTTACGGTCTGTAGTTCGTTATCTTCGTTTTTGAAATAAATGCAAAAAGGATGCACCGTGCACTAGTCGTTTGCCCAGTGATAAGCCTGAATTTCATCCTGAACAAGAAAAGTGTAATTCTCGGCAAAGTCGCTTATCACAATGAATTCATTTTGGGCTAATTTCTCCTTACTTTCCTTTAGAAATTTCGATTGCATCTCGGATATGAAATGGTGCGCCTTCAGTTCATTCAACTTGAATCCGAATTCCTCGATGAATTCCGGAATCTGCTTTACCACGGTCTCAAGGGAACATCTGCCGCTGCTAATTATCCACTGTTTAAAATGCACCTCCTGAATTAACAGCTGTTCAAACTTTTCCGCCAAATATTGCTCTAGCTCGTCAATCTTCGGACAATTGTCGCATTTGGACAGATGACAATTTTCCGTGGGGTATGCGCACAACGACTTCGACAGGAGGTCCCTATATGTTTCAATTTCACCGTGAAATACTTTCAATTTCTTGCATGGAAAGAAAATTATTTTGATGTTTTGATGAAACATGCAAACGCAGACTGAATGCGTTCCGTGCCTGTCTAATGCCAGCACGCATTCTTTTGGTCGTAGGATGGCAAACTTAGAAAATCCCACTTTTTCTGCTGGGTATTTCTCATTGAACTGATGGTATGCTTCGGATAGATTACATAATAATAATCTGCGCTGCTTGTGTACTTTTTCTCCATATTCACGTGTGATAACATAGTCACGTGTACCTGGGCAGGCGCGGCTGTTGTCATCATTGCAGTAAAAATCTTGGTCCTTGAGCCAAATTTCTTGGTGGGAGTCGCCAATATGCCCTTCTGTCGAACTAATTCTTTGCTTCTTCTCGCGATGTAAAAAGATGTTTGAAACTGTTCAGAAATCTTGCGTATAGACCATGATTGAGGCAGCACAGATAAAATGAGATATTTCTCCGGAAAAGTGGTCGCTAAATTGAATTTTCTTTTCAACTGCTCAATCATTTGTTTGCCGTCATCAACGTCATCTGCTTGACTGCATTCGTTATCAGAGCCTTCATCAAATATTGTCGCGATTGCACTCATAACCTTGCCTTTTTTCTCTTTCCTGTATGTTTCACTTCGCAACTTTCTTTTTCTAATAGGCGTTTCACCTAAAGTGGTAATAGCCTCATTCAAAGGACTCAAAGACATATTGACCATCGGAATGTCTGCCTCACTATCAGATGAAACATTTTGTTCACTTGTCATTTCACTCTCGGATTGTGGCTGCATTTGTTTCAATGCATTTGCTTGTTGAGACAAATCGATTTTACACTTGGGGCAAATGAATTCTGCTTCTTCACCGTATTGTATATTTAATTCATTCATGTATCGCTTCGAAACACCAGTTAATTTTAATTCTTTTATTTTTTTCGAACGATGTCCACTCTTGTTAAACGGATTGCAGCAAAATTTATTCATTTTACTTTAAATTGTCTTTACAGCTTCACTCTTTACTTTACAAAAAAAAACACTTTAACACTTTCACGTTTAGTATTCAACTGAAATTTGACTCAGAGTGTGTGAAGTATTTATATTTATTTTTGGTAAAAAATAGGTAAAAAAAATAAGCGATATTTGCTTTTCTTTAATAGGAAAATTTGCGTGAACTACTGGTCATAAAATGTTTTTTAAAAGGGACTTAATTGGTTACTGCCAATAAGCCGACCACAGGTCATAAAATGTTTTGCAAATTTTTTAAATTACCAGGTAATAAATATTTCGCCATATTTATGGAAAATCCGTGTTTTATGACTTGTTTCTGCACGTGTCATTTTAGGCGAAATATTTATTACCTGGTAATTTAAAAAATTTACAAAACATTTTATGACCTGTAGCCTCAGTCGGGTTTGGTGTGCCATTACATGCCACTGCTGCTATTATCCATGGATTTATGGCCGATCTTGTGAAGGCAGGCAGACCATATTCACTACACACTCAACTTGGGGCTCTTAAAAAAATTGATTTTTTCTTCATAAATGTATTTTTAACTGTAAAATAATTTTTAAAATGTATTTTTAACAAGGTGGTCTCTTAAATGCTCTTCTCCTGTCCAAACAAGGAGTCGGGGCCCATTTTTTTATTGCTGATTCTTAAAGCAAAAATTATGAGGAATCCAAAAAAAAAAAATTAGCCGGAAAATTTAGGAGCTTCTGTGGAAAATCGGAAAATTTAATTTTCTTGGGAAAATTTAAAGGTAAATTTCTAAGAAAAATTAGGAAAATTTTATTTTTCAATTAAAGCCTGATTCAATACCTTTCCAACGAGCTATCACTCGTTGCGATCGCTTTAGTAGTTTTTTTTTTAAACAACTTTCAATGAGGTCCCTTATGAAGAATTCTTCAATTTTGTCACATGACAGTGGTGTACACCACCACTAAACCAGTCACTATAAAAAAAAAAAAAAATATGTAGGTACATTATTTTTTGCTGGGCAATCGATTGAGACTATTTATTTTAAAATCGGAGAGGGGTCGTCCAAAAGGTGATCGCTTTCATATGGAATTGCTCTATAATATAATAACTTTGGAAATATTCCTCTTCCAAGTGTACAATTGGACTTCTATGATCGATACATACCTTCGGATTCAATGGATGATCAATTTAATTTCCAATGCTTTTATGCCTTGGACGTTGCCGCAGGTTTTGTGGCGGTCAAGTCTAATGCAGTTGGCTTGGATGACATAAATCCTAGGTTCGTGAAAATAGTTTTGCCTTGGATAATTCAAACTATTACGTATCTTTTTAATACTATCATTACTACCAGCACTTATCCCATCAACTGCAAATATGCCAAAATTGTTCCTGTACCAAAATCGGATAAAGAATACCGTCAAATTGCAATTTTGCCTTACTTATCCAAAGTCTTTGAACATTTGGTACATAAACAAATTTATCAGTTTGTTAATGACAACAACCTTCTGACTGATCGTCAATCTGGATTTAGGCCCCAACGTAGCTGTGTTACAGCCTTAACAGACGTAGTAGAAGATATTCGAGGCAAACTGGATAGTGGGAAGATATCGTTTCTGGTCTTATTAGACCACTCAAAAGCTTTTGACACAGTGCACCACTCAGTTCTTTGCCTTAAGCTAGCTAAATTTTTTAACTTTTCTTCGTCATCTGTTAAATTAATGTCGTCCTACTTGTCTAACAGATTTCAATCTGTTGCCAATGATGGATCTGTTTCGCAACCATTATTGGTCTCAAGGGGTGTTCCACAGGGTTCCATTCTTGGTCCACTGCTATACTCCCTATATGCAAATGATCTTCCACTACAGATAAACTTTTCTAAGATTCAAATTTATGCTGATGATGTACAGTTGTATCTCAGTAGTTCTAAGGATACTATTGCTTCTAAAGTTCAAGAATTAAACTATGACCTAGGAAAAATATTTACTTGGGCCTCGGCAAATGGTTTGAGGCTGAATCCGAAGAAATCGAAGTGCATAATTATATCGAAAAAGTCGGTGGTAATAGAGGATGATATAAATATTTTTCTTGGCGGCGAAAAAATTGATGTAGTTGATACAGTAAAAAACCTTGGTGTTACATTTAACAGAAATCTTACCTGGACCAATCATATTAACCAGTCTTGCGGCAGAATTTATGGTATGATACGAAGTCTTTGGGCCACACAATATTTCACTCCGCCAAGAGTAAGATTACTTTTGGCAAAAACGTATTTATTACCGACTCTATTATACGCTTCCGAGCTCTTTACTGGATGTGACACGAAGGATAACAGAAAACTCTCCACGACTTTCAATAACATTATACGTTACATTTTTAGCCTTGGAAAATTTGATCGTGTGTCCCTGTTCTCTTGTCGTGTATTAAAAATTCCCTTTAGTAATTACCTTAAATTCAAAAATCTTATACTTTTTCACAAGATTGTTATGACGAAAGAACCAAATTATCTTTTTGAACGTTTACAGTTTGCAAGGTCGAATAGAGGAAACTACATTATACAAATCCGTCACCGCGACCATGCTTCTGAGCGTCAATTTTTTATTTTTACCATTCGTCTCTGGAACCAACTACATAGGGATACTCAACGCACAAGCAACGCAATACATTTTAGGGATTTGTTGTTTAAACATTTTTCGTAATTTCTTTTTTTGTTTGTTTTAATTTTTGTCTTAATTAAAATGCTTATTGTTTGTTTTTTGTGATTTTAATATTGTTCAAAGCCTTTTGATTCTCAAATTTGTAATTTAATTTAGTTTTAATTAGAATTAAGTTATTAATTTGCAATGTTCTGTTTAACTTGTCTGATTCTAATACTGTAATTTATAAGATATTGTATCTTGTTGTATTAGAAATTCAAATTAATAAATACAAATACAAATACAAATAAGGTTTCCTGATGATCTGGCCTAAGCAAACAGTGAAATGCGAGTATATGGGAAATGAGAGCTTAAGTTCACTTTGGTGTAAAAGCCATTAAAATGGGTGCAAAAGCCATTAAAATAGGTGTCAAGCCATTAAAATGGGTGCAAAAGTCATTAAAATTGATTGGTGGATGCAAAACCCATTAAAATGGGTGCAAAAGCCATTAAAATGGGTGCAAAAGACGTTAAAATGTGAAAAATGGGGTGCAAAAGCCTTTAAAATTGAAATAGAATAAAAAATGTTTGTTGGGAGAAAAAACTCATAGCTGATAAGCGCTTTTTTTATTTTTAGTGTGTGTCTTTGGAGAGCCAGATGCAGGGATGTGGTCGTTGTTGTTGTTTTGCTTGTTGTTATGATCGAGTGTATACGAAAAAACAAAACAAATTTAGTTGTGGGTAGATAGATAGACAGACAGACATATAGATAGATAGACATACAGACCTTGTAGAAGCAATTGGGAAATATTGTTGAAAGCTTTTCTTTTTTTGTTATGAATTAGGTGATGAAAAAAAATATTGGATGGGTAGAAAAAAAGGAAAAAATAACTAATTAAATTGTGAATTAATTAAATAATTAAAAATTTTGTTTGCATGGATTTCCCTATATAAGTATAAAAAGTAAAAAAAGGCTTAGTGGAGTATACTTCTGAAAACTAGGCTTATTTACATTTGAACACTGAAGATTTGAACAATGAATTCGAGCCAGTTGGAAATTGAATTTGTGGACGAAAATTCCGTGGAAGCAGCAGAAGAAGAAAATACACAGACGGGTATTAATGCATTAATCGACGAAGCTATAGCGAATATGCTTAAAAACCCAGGAATTGAAATCCCCAACAACCAGCTGGCATACTATGATTTTTTGTGGGAAATTGAGGATTTTCTGGACGATGAAGAGGAGATACCATCATTTTAAAGGCAAATGATGGTTTTTATTTGGACGAAGATGGAGATCGTTGCAATAGGGAAGTAGATTTAAGTTTATAGATGTAGTGATTTTAATTCAAATACATTTAAGAAATTAATAAATAAAATATAAATAACAAAAAACTAATAAAATTTAAATTAGAAATTTTTTTTGTTTTACAATGGGAGGCTTATAATTAGAGCAAATAACTTTTGTTAAAACTAAGTGCAACGAAAAATTTTTCTATAAATTGTGAATTTATTTAGTTATTTCATTATAAATTATCAAACGCTGAATATTAACGCGGAATTAATTGCTTCATTCAATAAATTAAATATGAAACATATTTTAAGTGTTAAAAATATGATAGGTGGAAAGGACTTTCCTATTACATGAGCTGAACGGGTAGCTACAAAATATCGAGATGCCATTGTCTTGGAATTGGATGGATCTATGCTTTATCTTCCTAAAAGGTTTAATGACTTAACTGAAAACGATGTTGGGAACCTATCAACTGGCGCATATGTAATTGCAAAGAATCCCTTAGATGATGAAGACGATAGCATTAATTATAAGCTAGAAATAAAGACGGCTGTTCCTATGAAAGGATATTACTCTTATATTCAATTAAATACTTTTAAATAAAATAATTTTTTAATATAATGATTAAACTCAAAAGAAATAAATACTCAAGGAAATATTCAAGGAATATCGAAATATTGGTTTTATTGAAATAAATAAAAATTATTTTAAAAAACTTATGACCTCGAGCTTGAGTATTTATTTCTTTTGAGTTTCTATAAAGAAAAGGTCGAATAAAACAAAACTAACGTTTATAATGATTAAACAATAAAAATAAAATATTATAAATTCTATTGTTTTTTATTTTATTAGTATATATGTATATAAATATATATATAATATAGAAAAATTAATATTTTTAATAAGTTGTAAATCAAATCTTAATGTGGAAAGATGGAGGTTATTGAAGCTTTTCTACAAGAATATGGAACATTTGGAACATTGAAGAACATTTGGAATTTTTATGTGCATTCAAAAGAGAATATACAAATTTTAATGTATATAATATGCCTTGCTCTCACGAAAGTACAAGTGGAGATGTCGTGGGTTTGTGTGGATGCTACTTTTTCTATAAGAGAAAAAAGGAGGACAAAAAAATAATTACAAATATATAGTTTAAAAAAAAAAAAAAAGATTAAAGCATTTTTTTTTCTTTAAATAGAGATTTTCAAAGCAAAAGTATTATTAGTTTACATTTAAAATTCATCGAGAATGTTTCATCTTAAGAGAAAACCGCAAATACACGATATAGTATTTGAACTGGAGAATTATCTAACTTTAAAGTTAAAAATTGCATGCGGTTTTTCAACATCCCTTGGTTTTAAGCCTATTGTTTGGTTACATTATAGTAGTATGTTTGTACCAATCCGGCGCCACTTTTCCCATACAAATTTTGGATCATGCCTGGATGGGAGTATGTAATCATTAAAAGGATTTTTGTATGTTAATAAAACCACAAAAAAGCTAGAATCAGATAAAACAGTGCTCCCATCCCTGGATATTTTGTTTAAAGCATTTTGTTTATTTAGAATATGTTTCGCTACAGTTAGTTGGTTTACTTAATAAGATATTCGTTAGGTTCGCTACAGTGGAGAGATATTGCATTATGTATATATATTTCTTAAACCCTTACAAAGTTTTACTCACAAATCGTAAACATTATCAGCTTATTTTGATAGTTCAAGTAGTTTATTTATTTATTTATTTAAGTCTATGGATATATGTAAATCCTTACAGACTAGAATTTAATTACAAATAATATTATCTATTAGGTAAAGTATTCAAAAACAAGATAATACTACGTTTAATGACATTAACATTCAAAGAAAAGTCAATAAAATTATACATTTCATTAAAATTCTTGCATATTCTCAGAAAAGGATCAGAATTAGCGTAGTTTGTGCGGAAAGTCTGAAGATACAATGGTATGAAATTGCGAGTTGATCGTTGAGGAACGTTGACATTAACATTATTAAGCAGGAATTCAGAACAAACATTACCATTAAGCAAATTAACTTAGAATGTTATGTTAAGCATTTTTCTTCGGCTTACCAGTGAAGGTAGTTTAACTTGTTCAAGTCTTTCGAAGTAGGATGGAAGAACTTCAGAAGGGTTCCAAGTTGAATTTCCTAAGCAGAACAATAAAAATTGTTTTTGGACAGATTCTATTCGATTTATGTGAACATTATAATCAGGATCCCAGATAATAGAACCATATTCGATGATTGGTCTTACCAAAGATATGTTTAACTGCTTTGTAATTTTGGGATCAGTGAACTCCTTAGCCCAACGCTTTATAAAAGCAAGTACTCCACGAGCTCTGTTTATCATTGTCGTAATGTGTTTTATAAAGTCTAATTTTGAGTCAAGTAAAACACCAAGATCCAAAATATCTACAACTAATTCAAGTTGGCTGTCACCCAAAGTATAGTTACCCAAAGAATTCCATTTTCTACAAAAACGCATATGTTTGCATTTTGTTAAATTAAGATTCATGAGGTTGATGTTACACCATTTATAAAAATTATCCAAATCATGTTGAAGGTTGAGCATTTCAGAAGTTTTTTTGTAGCTTAAAAAGATTTTTACATCATCGGCATATATTAATACATCACAATTGTTTATTGCACTCGGCAGATCATTTATAAAAAGTGAGAATAAGATTGGACCAAGGTCCAATCCAAATAAGATATGACTCAAGCCACCGAAGACTGTTATTAGTGAAGCCCATTAAGGAAAGTTTACTAAGAAGAAGACTATGGTTGACTTTATCAAAAGCCTTACTAAAGTCTGTGTATATAACGCCCGTTAGTTGTCCATTATTAAATCCATTATTAACAATAGTGGTGAGTTGTAGGAGATTTGTCATTGCTGAGCGTCCTTTTCTAAAGCCATGTTGGAAAGGAGATAGAAATGACGATGCTTGATGAAAGAGGCTATCAGTCATGCACTTTTCAAAGAGTTTAGGAATAGCACTTAGTTTGGCTATACCTCTATAATTTGCTATATTTGATTTATTTCCAGCCTTAAATAGGGGAATTATATAAGATTCTTTCCAAAATGTTGGAAAGTAGCCATATCTAATTGATAAGTTAAATATTATTGATAAGGGTGTAGCAAAAGCATTAGCGCAGTTAGTTAGAATACAGCTTGGAACACCATCAGGTCCACTGTAAAAGGATGATTTTACGCTTTTCAAACTGGCAACTATTTGGGAGGTTGTAATGGGAGAAAATGATATTGCTTGGTGTTCATCAATCACGTAAGGGTAATTGTTATAGTTGTTGTATTGGGCATCAGAATATGTAGTTCCAAAAAAGTCAGCAAACAGGTTACTTATTATTAAATCATTACTGGATTCATGATTTAAATACTTCATGATAGATGGATATCCCGTAGATTTCCGTTTAGAATTTACGAATTTGTAAAATGACTTAGGATCATGTTTAAATTTAACTTTCATTTCATTTAAGTAATTTTTATACAGTTTCATGTTTAGTAAATTATATTCAGAACGGGATACAGAATATTTACCATAATCACAAGATGATCCGGAATCTTTATATTTTTTGAAACGTTTTTTTTATATTTTTTAGTCTGGACAGCTGTCTTGAGCTCCATGGAGGACCTGACTGTTTAAATACAGTAATTTTTGGCACACATTCATCTAAATATTCAAAAATAGTTTTATAGAAAGTATCAATCATAGTATCGATGGATGAGGGTGTACCATTTGGAATCGATAACTTGTCAAGCCAATTTGTACTGTTTAGAAAATTATTTAAATCGTTATAACTTGTTCTTTTGAAGCAGTTGACTTTTTAATTTTTCATCATTATTTTACGTTCAACAAATGGAATATTACAAGAAAGTTCAATGGTAGGATGAAAGCGATCTTCAGGTCTTGATATTGGAACAGCTCGAGTTAATGAACAGTCAGCAGGTTCATTCACAAACACCAAATCTAACAGTTTTCCGTATTCATTGTACACACCATTAAATTGGAAAAGTATCATTCATATAATATATGGTTTTTAAACATTAAGCGTTAGCTTCTAGCCTTAAATGCTTATATATAGGTAGGTGGAAAGGCTGGGTGTAAAGTCTCCTCCACACCTTTACCCAGAGACCAAAATGGTCCATTGTGACACCTTGTTTAGATATAGATAGATGGAAAGTAGGTGAAATAAATGTGTGTGTTTATGGAAAGCCAGATGGAGGGATGTTTTTGTTGTTTTGCTTGTTGTAATGATCGAGTACGTACGAAAAAAAAAGTGTTTGTTGTGGGTAGATAGATAGACAGACATACATGGTGTAAAGTGCGCTTGTAGCATAAATTTGCTGTCTAGTTATAATAATAGTTTTTGGTCAAGCTAGAATATATAATATACGTCATCGAACTTTACTTAGAACTTTTACAGGGAATATTAGAATTTTTTTCCCTTATTTTGGATTTTAATTGCATTTGGGCTCTATATTGTTTTATATGTTTTATTTAAATTTTTTTGTGTGGCAGTCAGAAAAGGGAAATTTTTGTCTTGTGTCACAACATACAGATGTCTCGATTTTATTTATACATCGCTGGATAGAAAAATGTGACTGCGTAGTTGCAAAATGTTGAGTGGTTAATATATGTGCATTAAGTATGTAGATATATTTATGTAAATGTATAATTCCTTTGAGCATGTTATTAATGGAAAATTGCTGAATTAACGTCTTAATTCCCAAGAAAAAAAAATAAGAAATAGAAAAGATCAGGTATAAAAGGGCGATTGTTCTCGAATGTAACCTCATTTAAAAAAGTCGCTGCCAACCATCGAAACAGAGAAAGGATTTTTTTTGGATCTTTCGAGGACAATTTTTCACATTTCTGTGGAAAAGTAAGTTTTATTCTTTAAACTTGTTAAGTTGTTTTTAAATAAATTTATTTTCTTCTAATATAGTTCGCATTAGAATAAAGGGAAAACTGTAGTAGTTGGAAGAAAAACTTTGATAGAAATTTGGGTCTTAAGAGGAGGAAGTGCTTTGAAGGTATTTTCTTCGAAAGTTTAAATTTTATTTCCATTTAAAAAGGCATTTTTTATTCGAACGCTAGATTCTGTTTCTGCCAAGTTGGGGGTTCTGTATCTGGTTTTCTCATAAACTGCTAAAGGACTAAATCGTTATATTAAAAGAAAAATAGCCATATATATTTTAATACATGGACACAGGAAGCCCGGACAGGAAACCTGCAAGAAAAACCCTCACCACTTTTTTTTAGCTAACCAATGAATCATCGAACATAAATTAGGCGGCGGAAAGCTACGAGGATTTGAATTAAAGTGTAGTGCTGTGCAGGAAAAAAAAATCATAAAAAGTTCTTCTAAATTATTGAAAAAAAAAAGAAATTAAGATTTCATTAAAAGCAAAAATTCAAATGAAGAAAAAAAAAAAAAGAAATTAATAGCAGTGTTAAAGTAAACAAGAAAAGTAAATTAAAAGGTTCAAAGTAAACATAGCCAAAATTTCAGTGAAAATTAAAATTAAAAAAGTAAAGAAATTGCTCTACCTAATATCACAAGTACAATCTCAGTAAAATTTTAGAATTCAAAAGGTAAAATAGTGAAATTGTTCTTAACCTAATATCACAGTAAACTTTTAAAAATTAAAAAAAAAATAAATTGAAATTGAAATTGCTCTTAACCTAATATCACAGTACAATCACAGTTCAGTTTAAATTCACAGCCAATATAAAACACCCAAGTGAAAAAAAAATAAAACAACAATTAGTCTTGAAAGTGCTCGCATAACATACATTGAAACTAGATAGAATTTAGTTAATTAGCGTGATAATTTACATATTTGCTTTTACTCGATATTAATTAGTAATTAGCACGGAAAAAGTTTATACCTATGCTCTTTAACTATTAATTTTGGAATTTTTTTTCTATAATAATCACTTTTTTTTATAAATACAATTTTTTGTAAAAATGTGGGCAAAAGTCAATGATATCGCAAGTGAGCGAAGAAATAAATAGAAGTCAGTTCATAAAATAAAAGTGCATAAGAAAAAAACAGGTTTCTTTCAAAACAAAAGAAACAATTTCGTGTGTTAAGAAAAATTTTATATATAAAAAAAAAAAAAACTAAATAAATATACAAAACAAACAAAAACAAGAATAAATACCTAGGAATATTGAAATAAAAACAAATAATGGAAATTTACACAGTTTCAAAAATAAACCCCTAAAATATGCAACATACTCCTTAAACTATTAATCGATCACCGATCAAAACTTTTATCCCAAATATCTTGGTAAAGAAAGGACCCAGCGAAAGATCTTTCCTTGGACTCCAGCAAAACAAGTAAGTGGAATATATCCTTATTATTATTCGTATTGGTGTAGTTTAGAACAGGAAATAACATGCATTTCTTCTAATTCAAAATAAAACAAAAATTATGTTAAAGTTGGCTAAATGCTCACATCCATGTTATTAGCAGTGCGGGATGCTGTTTTACAGTCTCTGTTAGAAGAAATGCATAATGTTTCTTGTATCAGTTGTTGCAATTCAAAATAAATATTAAAATCGGATGAATAATAAAAAATGAAACAAAACGATACTAAATTCGATATGTAAGCATTTGTTTGAAATAAATCTATTCGCAGTTTTATTATTAATTAGTTAACTAACATCACATTATTAAAAGCAAACAGAAAAATAATTAACGGTATCGTACGCTGTATTAAATTAAATTCACCGCGTTATTCGGAACTCTAACAATAAAACGAGTTAATACCATTTTTAATCATTATGTCACATGCATCCTCTTAGGCTAGAGGGTTAACGTCAAGAATAGCGGTCGGTAGGTCATGGGTTCGAGCCCTGTTACAAAGAGAAAAATATTTTTTTTTTCCCCAAATTTTTACGGGTTACTAATGTAGAAGAATCGAGTCGTCTAACCTAAAATCTATCCGCATGTGGTGTTCTAAATAACATTAAGTTTATTTATTATACGAATCATGTATTGTTTTTAAAAATTACCACAGTTTCGGTTTCAGGGTCGGTAGTTCGAGTCCCGGACAAGTTAGTTTTTTTTTCCACCTTTTTTTTATTTTTCGGGTATTTATTGTTGGTTTTGTTGCTCTTCTTAACTAAAGATATAATTTTTTTTTTTTGTAAAGGATCCAATTTTGCACTTATTTTTTTATTGTGCTATTGATAAATCCTTATCTTCTTTTCCAGTTGATTTCATCGACATTTGCCCAGGTTTTTTTTAGCATGCATCATTATATTTTAAAATTAATTAATTTGAATTTCAATTGTTTTTTAATAATAGTATTAGGTGAAAATTTGAATTTTTGTTGTTGTTTTTTTTAAGTTTTTTTTATTGTAATAAAGTTTCAATTAGAATGACTCTCTAAATAAGAACGTTTTCTGATTTCTGATAAATCTAGTCGGGAGGGTAACCAGTATAGGGATCATGCTATTTAATAATGGTTGCCAACTACAGCATGATCATGGTGGGAGGGGACTAAGCGTGACAATATCTATATACGCCCCGGTCAACAAAGCTAACCTTTATTGTTGACATTCCTTCTTCGCTGTTTCTATTTTTCTATTTTCTTTTCCTTTTCTTTATACGAAGCATGCAAATTTTTAAATAAAGATATCTGCAGCTAAAATTGTGTCTAGAATTACAAGAACCTCCTCCGATTGCCGACGAGATAGAGCCGGAAATTAGTGCATGCGACCTGGACATTAGTGCAGCAGAATTGTTTTCAAGAAAGCATTCTAAATATTTGCTACAGATATAATTATTTTGGCGCCCAACGTGGGGCCCACACACCTTTAGTACAATCTTAACATCCTATGAATCCTTATTCAAGCAACGTGTGGCTCTTAAAAAACTAAATTTTCTTGCTATCCTTTTATATTTTCATTTCTGTATTTCTCAGCTCTGCGTCTTTCTCTCCCTTGAGTGGATATTTTAGTGTGCGGAAAGGTATTAAGAGTGCACCAAGCAGCTTTTAACCGCCAAGGTCTTGTTTTGTTTTCCGGAAAAACTATATTTGTCGATTGTATGCAAATTTAGGCCGGAGCATCGAACTAGATTTTGATAACTCTCTACCATTTGTCTAGTGTTAGTTTGGAAATGACGGTTTTTTTTTGGAAAATTTCTAAATACGTACCAACTAATAATTTACCATGTATTTTCACTTTTTTTTCCTCATTCCTAGTCAGTATTAGCAACGTTGACCAAATCTGTTTTTACCTTCACGATAGATTGAATCAGATATCGGAAATAAGTTCTGCCCAGATACAAATATAATTTTTTTATGGTACTACTTTAATACTGCTTAAGCCAGTTTGTTAGGAAGTATTATTTCGCGTTGTAAATCTATTTAATATTTTTTTCAATTGAGTATTTTAATAATTAATAACTTACTATAAGGTATAAAGTGTTTAATTGGGGTCAGTTAAATTTTAATACTAGGGGGAAAAGGAAGATTCGGTTAATCATTTGGGACTAAAGCCAAGGTATTTTGATAGCTCGCCAGTTTTTAGATTTTTTTTCTTAAAAGTTTTCGGTACATTATCCTGTTTGAGATGTCGATCGAAAGGAGTAATGAAGACTTTGTCAACCTTGGCAACACGTTACAAAACTGTGGGATTTGTGCAAATGCTTATTTATGCAAATCCACTTGTGGGCATTACTTTCATAATTCGTGTTTTCAAAAGAATTTAAAGACTAACCAAGTATGTCCAATTTGTAGTAACAAACTTTCCCTCTTGTCCACAAGGACGTTACCAATTAATAGCCCGGTGGTACCTCCTCCAATTGTAACAAGATCTCAGACTCAACGAGCACAGGAATTTGACTTAAACAGAGTATGCAATCCACCATCTACACCAAAATCTGGAACTGAAGGAACTTTAGAGTCGAATTTGTCCATGTCACCCAGTACACCTCAGGACCAGCACGAACGTATAAGAAATCTCGTAGCAGCTGCTGTGGGAGCTCAGCAGGCACAGATGCTGACCACCCTTAGCCAGCAATTAACAAGGATAATTGAGTCAAACCTAGAGGCTGGGTTTAGGAGACTTAGTACATGTCCGTCGGGAAATGACAATTTGCAGGCTAAGAATGGGGATGCTAATTTAGATTCACATATGCGAACTGTGCCCTCGGTAGAGCAACAAACGCTGGAACAACTTTTAGGGCTACCCTCAAATGTGGGTTTAACCCACACTGCTCCTTTGGCATCGGGGGATGATAATTTAAACTCGAATACGGGTAACACTTCGCATCTATCCGGTTCATTTTTAAGGCCTGATAAAATAGGGCATATAATTCATAATTGGAAAATTAGATTTTCTGGGGAGCACAAGGGAATGTCCGTAGATAGTTTTATCTACAGTGTGGAAGCACTTACTACACAAACCTTAGACGGGAATTTTGATCTCCTCTGTAGACATATTTCTACCCTGTTTGAATCAAAGGCAACCGAATGGTACTGGAGATATCACCGATCGGTAAATGAAATTAGATGGCCTGAGTTGTGTAATGCTTTACGACATCAGTACAAAGATTCTCGTACCGATGTGGATTTCCGGGAGATGATACGAGACCGGAAGCAGCATCCTAATGAAAACTTCGATTCATTTTATGAAGCTATTGTTGATATTTCCGACCGACTATCTACCCCTTTGGCTGAAAAGGTGTTAGTGGAAATTCTTAGAAGAAATCTTTTACCTGAAATTCAACATGAAATTCTCAACTTACCCATTTATTCAGTTTCACAGTTACGTGACATATGTCGTAGAAGGGAATTTTTTTTGATGGATGTAGGCAAAGGACTAATGGGTACTAAGGCCCTAACACATCGCCGACAGGTTCATGAGCTACATCAAGATGAAACTAAAACGTTAGACGATGAAGAGGTTTCCGCGATTTCTTTGATATGTTGGAATTGCCAAAAAGTTGGTCACCGCTACCAAGACTGCTTAGAAGACCGGCAAGTTTTTTGTTATGGGTGCGGAACACCGAAAATTTATAAGCCTAATTGTTCAAAATGTAATGCTTCAAAAAACTTACGATCCTGTGCTCTGAAAAGTACTCTCAAACAGACCCAATCGACGAGCACAGAGTAAAATCTTATTACCAGACCCTGACAAGCAATGAAAACTCACCCCACAATAGACAGGAAACTAATTTTAACAAATACGATTTTGATAAAGAACCAAACTTTTATACTAATTTTTCAAATACAGACCCAGTACTTCCGTTAATCACAAACCCTGAATTGTCTTCGAATCTTCAAAATTCAAACTCTGATTTATCCCTAGATACTAGAAATGCCAGTTTTCCTCCGGACACGAATCCTAAATTATCTATAAAAACTTCTCATCACTCTGATTGTAGTCAAAAAAAGGATGTTCGTTTGGGACAGCCTGAATTGAATTTGCACCCTAAAATGCAGTCTGCATCAACATATATGAAACCGTTTCGTATTCGGTTGGCCGAATACAAGGCTAAAAGAGCCGAAATTTTTAATGGGCTTACTCCCAACTCAAGAAGACAGCGCTCCTCTGAACGAATGAGACACTTTTGGGCTAACGTGAATCAGACGCGACGTAATTTACTCAGCTCAATATTTGATAATCCAAACGATATACGGCCATATGCAAATGTAAGAATTTTTGGCGAAAACTATACAGGTCTGTTAGATACTGGCGCATCCATTAGTTGTTTAGGTTCTACGGCCGCTAGAGAATTGCAAAATTCCGGACGAGCCTATAGGAAAATGCGATCTTTTGTCAAAACAGCTGATGGCAATTCACAGGAAGTATGTGGATATTTAAATGCTGATATAACGTTTCGCGGGGTAACGAAATCAGTAAAATTATACTTAGTACCGAATCTTTCACAAAATTTATATTTGGGCATAGATTTTTGGCGGACGTTTGACATACTGCCTGCAGGACTGGTTTCTGAAATTGATTCTTGTATAAAATCACTAAATTGCTCGGGAATTTCAGACTAACGTGAGTTATCTGACCAACAAAGATCCCAATTGCAACAGGTTGTAGAGTCATTTCCCTCATTTTTAAGAGAAGGCTTAGGGCGCACTACGCTTATTTCGCATGTTATAGATGTAGGGAACGGAACACCTATCAAACAAAGGCATTTTCCCGTATCTCCAGCAATGGAGAAACTAATTTACGCTGAATTAGATCGTATGCTGGAGAACGATGTCATCGAAGAGTCCGACAGTGCATGGTCGTCTCCAATTGTTCTGGTACAGAAACCCGGAAAGGTGCGTCTGTGTCTAGATAGTAGGAGGCTTAACTCTGTGACCGTTAAGGATGCTTATCCTTTGCCCAATATTGATGGGATATTAAGCCGGCTGCCTAAGGCAGAATTTATCACGAGCCTGGACTTGAAAGACGCATTCTGGCAAATACCACTAGACAAGGCGTCAAAAGATAAGACTGCATTTACTGTCCCTGGCCGCCCCTTGTACAATTACAAGGTCATGCCTCTGCAATGCGCCGCAGACGATGGCAAGAATAATGTTAGGGAAAACATCAGTAAAACTCCTGACCTTAAAATCATTGACAATTACTTATACCGACGAACGGAACACTGTTCAGGGGAACAGCTGCAGGACGATCTTGCATGGAAGCTTTGGATACCCAAAGATATGGTACCAGAACTTTTGGAAAAGGCTCATGATAGTCCTGTTTCGGCACACGCGGGAATCACAAAGATGTTAGAGAAAATTCGGCGTTTCTATTATTGGCCTAACTTAGTCGGCGATGTGAGGAGCTATGTAAATGCTTGTGAGATATGTAAGGGAACCAAACACCCCAATTTTATAATGAGACCTCCAATGGGGAAAACTTCTCAGACTGAACGGTTTTTTCAGAAACTTTTCATTGATTTTTTGGGTCGTTATCCACGGTCAAAAACGGGGAATGTAGGTATATTTATTGTTCTAGACCACTTTTCGAAATTTTGTTTTCTAAAGGCTATTAAGGAGTTTACCACTGATATAGTGACCAAATACCTGGAGGAGCTTTTTCATACTTTTGGCACACCAGAGTCCATAGTTTCGGATAATGGTTCTCAGTTTAAGTCAAAGAAATTTAATGAATTGTTGCAGGACTATCACATTGGCCATGTATATACCGCAGTATACTCGCCCCAAGCTAACGCATCTGAGCGGGTTAATCGCTCAGTTCTTTCAGCAGTCAGGGCATATATAAACTCGGACCAAAGTAACTGGGATGAGTATCTCAGCAGCATTAGTTGTGCTTTACGCTCAGCAGTGCATGCTTCTATAGGTACTACCCCCTATTACATGGCGTTCGGACAACATATGATTACAAATGGGAAGACATACCCCCTTCTGCGAAGGTTGGGGATGCTCGAGGATAGAACAGTGAGATTTAATCGCGAGGATTCATTTTCCATCATTCGTGATAGGGCTAAAAGGGCAATGGGACGTCAGCAGGAAAGAAATGAAAAATCTTATAATCTTCGTTCTAGACAGAACAGTTTTTCAGTTGGACAGGAAGTGTTTCGGAGGAATTTTAGGCAAAGTGACTTGTCAAAAGGCTACAATGGACAGCCAGATGAAGGGATGTTGTTGTTGTTTTGCTTGTTGTAATGATCAAGTGTATACAAAAAAAAAAAAAATTTGTTGTGGGTAGATAGATAGGCAGACAGACATGGAGAGCCAGATGCAGGGGATTTTGTTGTTTTGCTTGTTGTAATGATCGAGTGTATACGAAACAAACAAAAAATATTTATTGTGGGTAGATAGATAGATAGACAGACAGCCATAGAGATAGCTAGCCATACAGACCTTGTAGAAGCAATTGGAAAATATTGTTGAAAGCCTTTCTTTTTTTGTTTTGAATTAGGTGATGAAAAAAAAAATTATTTGATGGACAGAAAAAAAGGAAAAAATAACTAATTAAATTTTGAATTTATTAAGTTATTAAAAATTTTGTATGTAGATGTAATTGATGTTTAAAATTCGGTTACTTAATAATAAATAATTTATGACATCATATACCTAAATATTTTCGGATAAGAAAGTGTATGTTATAGAAAGTTAGTCAGACAGCCAGGCAGACAGGCCGGCTTTGTAAAAGCAATTGGTTTTTCAATTATATTTGGGTGGAAGAATAAATTCAAAGTATTTGTTTTGATTGATAAAAGAAAAAAAGTATATGTCTGCAGTAGCGAATCGGGTGGAAAATGAAAATCTTTTTGATAAGCCTTTCTTTTGTTTATTGTTCCTTTTCATAAGTTAATTTTTTTTGTAATATTCTTTTATTTTTCGAATAAGACTTATATCGAACTTACCCCCTAACTTATTACTCCCCTCATCAACAATTAATGATATAAATACGACTACTTCTGGGGTACACAGAACCATTCTTGTTCTGATAGCACTGTGCAAGAAATTTACACTTTTTTTTCGTGACAAGCTGGGCACCTAGCGTTTTAACATAATTCGGGTACGCTGAATCCAGTGGTGCCCGCGGTTTTTTAAGATTGGCTCTGGTTTTCGAGATATTCCGTTATTTCGAAAATGGGGGAGGTTGCACAACATATGTTCGCGTAACTCAAAAACGGCTTAGTTTATAAAAAAACGCCATGTGCCCGTCTGTTTTTTCAACTAGCATAGTGTAATTGATAACAAATACTGAAATGTATTGTTGGAGGATAAGCTGTTCCTATGCGCATTTCACTGGTTGCTTAGGCCAGATCATCAGGAAACGTTCTCCTAAATAATTTTTGAAAAGCCAAAGCTATCAGCAAACAAGACTACAAATGGAATGAGAATTACCTACAAATACTCAAAAAGTCTTTTTTGCAACGATATCAAAGCTTAAACAAAATACCAAACAATAACTCAGTGATGAGTTTATCTTTTCTTACATTTCCCGCTACAATTATTTGGAATTCTCCCAACATTAATTGTAGTTGTAAGTGGGTAAAGAAAAAACATATTAAATACAAAAACAAAGTGCTTTTATTGTTTTCGCAAGAAATCAAAATAAAAACAATTTGCCCGTTCAGTTTTTTATGCACGTGCACTTGCAAAATTTTTTTATCAAAGTTGTTTGTGGGAATACTATTATTTATTAAAAGATTTTGTTTGTTGTGCTTAATTCCCTTTTTTAATAATTGATAATACTGAAATTTTTTGTTGGAGGATAAACTGTTCCTATGCGCATTTCACTGGTTGCTTAGGCCAGATCATCAGGAAACGTTCTCCTAAATAATTTTAGAAAAGCCAAAGCTATCAGCAAACAATACTACAAAGGGAATGAGAATTACCTACAAACACTCAAAAAGTCTTTTTTGCAAAATACCAAACAATAAATCAGTGATGAGTTTATCTTTTCTTACATTTCCCGCTACAATTATTTGGAATTCTGCCAACATTAATTGTAGTTGTAAGTGGGTAAAGAATAAACATATTAAAAACAAAAACAAAGTGCTTTTATTGTTTTCGCAAGAAATGAAAATAAAAACAATTTGTCCGTTCAGTTTTTTATGCACGTGCACTTGCAAAAATTTATTATCAAAGTTGTTTGTGGGAATGCTATTATTTATTAAAATATTTTGTTTGTTGTGTGGTGGATGGTAATTAAACTTGCCACTTTTTAGAAATAAATGCACTTGTTTCTCAGTTCAAGGTTTGACATCAACTGCCCTTTGTTTATTCTTCTTATGCTCTTGTATACATAACTATTCTTATTATCTATTCTAAGAGTTGCATAAAATAGTACCATGTAAAGTACTGTATAAAAGTAAAGATACGAATATAAAAGAGATGGTAGCGTGTATTGCTTTTGCACTACACCTCCCTTTTATTGAAAAAAAAAATGTTGAATCAATCAGGTGATCAGGCTGTTTGATTCATCATTTTTTTTTTTTTATTTTAAATACATATAAAGGTTCTTTTATAATTTTCTTATTACTATACTTTTAAAAATAAAAACTGTTTTAAGGTAATAATATGATATATTTACATACATATGTCTATGAGACGAAATTCAAATCTAAATATAATAATTATTTACATTTAAGTTTTATATTTTCTTTAATTTTTTTTTTTTTAATTCAACAAAATTATATAGCATTTGTATATCTAATTTTTCAGTCTTACTCTGTCTTTGTGAACAGTTATTTCTTTCTTTGATTCTTTATTATAAACTGTAACATTAGGTTCTTCTATTTTCTTAACAATATATGGACCATCATAAATATTTTTAAATTTGTCATATGGTTCCCTTTTTATATATAAGTAGTCATTGATTTTTATTGTACATGGTTTTGCAAAGTAATAATAAGATATTTTATATCTTTCTTTATGTTTTTGTATCAAATCCCTTGCCAAAATATGCGATTTTTGTAATCGATATTTAATTTCTTTGACATAATTTTCTACGTTGTAGATGGGATCGATTTCTCCAAATTTTATTTTAGTTGGCATACTTACTTCTCCGCCAAATACCAGTTCAAATGGTGTATATTTATTGTCAAATACTGTGCTCGAAGTCGTGTTATGAAAGAAAGTAAAATATTTTAAATATGTGTCCCAATCCGTAATATTGTCCTTTATGTAAGCTCGTATGTATTCATTAAAAACTCTGTGATTTCTTTCCGCCGTTCCCACCGTCTGGTGATGATAAGCCGTAGAAAAATTTATATTAATGTCTAGCAGTTTACAAAGTTCAAGGAAAAGTTCGTTCCTAAATTCTGTACCCAAGTCTGATTTAATTGATGCCATTTTACCATAAATCAAAACAAAATTTTCAAAAATTGCCTTTGCAACAGTTCTAGCACTTTTATCCGGAATAGCTATTGTTACTAGATACTTTGTGAAGTCACATATTAATGTTAAAGCATATCTATTCCCTTGTTCCGAAGTCGGTAATGGTCCAATTGTGTCGAGTACTATGACATCGAAAGGTTTAACAGGTGCAGGTGTCAACGTTAGCTGTTCCCTTGTTCCTATTCTGACCTTATTCACACTACATTGTCTACAATTTTTAATGAATAGAGCAATATCCTTCGTCATTCTTTTCCAATAATATTTTGTTTTCAATTTCGCGTAAAGTCTTTTACGACCGCAATGTCCACCTAGAATGGGATCATTGTAATAAATTTTCAAAAGTTCATTCTTCTTGTTATCATCAAGGACTGTCTCGATTGGATTTACCAACGTAATCTCCAATGTCTTTAAAATTCTATTCCCATGGGTCTTTAATTCATCAATACTATAGCTACTGAAAAATGCATCGTCCTTTGACCATTCTATCGTATAGATATCGTTATTGTTGGCCTCTTCCTGGAGCCTCGAAAGCATCTCATCGAAATTTAATGTTTCGTTAACAATTCCAACTTCTATATCAAACTTGAATTTATATTTATTGTAAACCTTTAAAATTAAATTAACTATTTTCCCGTCCTTGTAAAAAATTTCCTATTTTACCCTTGAAATCTTCTTACTAAAATCATGTGAAAATTTGTCGTAAACCTGTTACTTTACAATGTTATTGTTCTGAACACGCTCCTTATCTAAGGTATTGTGTTTAGATCTGGATCTAGTTGTCATTGCCAAAATGGATTCATTCCTTATTTCACTAATTGACATACGAGACAAAGCATCTGCTCCCACGTTATCCTTACCTTTTATATATTCAATTGAAAAGTTGTACTCCGAGAGATTGAGCCGTATTTTTGTCAATTTGGATGAAGGATTCTTCATGTTAAATAAATACACTAAAGGTCGGTGGTCAGTTCTGACAACGAACTCTGTGCCGTAAACATAAGGACGAAATTGGTTTATAGCAAAATATATTGCTAGAAGTTCTTGTTCAATAACAGGCTTCTTTTGTTCTGATGTACTAAATGCTTTAGATGCGAAATATATTGGTAAATCATGTCCCTTGAAATCTTGACTTAAAATTGCACCACAACCAGTTTTTGATGCATCGACTGTAATTAAGAATTGCTTACTAAAATCTTGGTATTTTAATATTTTAGGTGACATAAGATCTGATCTTAATTTATCAAACGATGTTTGGCATTTATCATCAAACACAAAATTCACCTTTTTCCGTGTGATATAATTTAACGGAGCTGCGATTGAAGCGAAATTAGGAATAAACCTTCTGTAATAATTTGCAAAAGCGACAAACCGTTTGACTGAATCCTTATCCTTTGGAACGGAATATTTTTCTATAGCTGACAATTTTGTATTATCAGGCAACAATCCACTTGAAGTACATTTGTGACCAAGAAATGTTACTTCTGCTCTGAAAAAGTTACATTTCCGAGGGTTAATTTTCAAATTACATTTCCTTAATATATCAAAAAAGTTTCCTAAGTTTGTCAGATGGTGTTGCTTACTACAACCAACTACAATTATATCATCGATATATAAAAAAGCTTTATTAGGCTCTAAACCCGAAAATGCTAACGACATCATCCGAGCAAAAGAGTTAGGTGCGACGTTCAGTCCAAAAGATAATACCTTCCAGCGGAATATACCTTGGTCTAAAAGATGTAAGATCCCTCGAATCTTCGTGAAGTGGTATTTGGTGAAAACCCGAAAATAAATCTATACTAGAGAAATGTTTAGCTCGCCCTAGATTGTCAAGTATATCATCAATCCTTGGCAAAGGAAACTTATCTGCTATTAGCTTTTTATTAATAGCCCTAAAATCGACACACATGCGGTAAGATTTGATATTACCTGTATCTTTTTTTGGTACTAGTATTAATGGACTGTTATACTCTGAAGTGCTGGGTTCTATTAGGTCATTATCTAGCAAGTTCTGAACCTGACGTTTTATTTCATTTCTCGAGGTATATGGTAGGTGATAGTTTTTCACATAAACTGGTTCTCTATCTCTAAGTCTTAACTTCTGCTCATAGAAATTATTTATGGTCATTTTATCGCCCTCCAGGCTGAAAATATCTGCATATTCTATGCATAACGACATTAGATCTTCTTTTACATATTCAGGCATTTTATCCTTCAAAATATCCATTAGGGTAGTAATACGATTACTACAAGAAGTGGTTTTGTTGACCGAATACACGTGAAAGTTTGAAAGTTTTTCAGTTTTGATATTGTAGCTGTGTACCAACTTAATTTCATTAGTCGTATTTAAAATACGTAATATTGGATTTTTTTAATCCACAATACATTTACCTATTATTACACCCTCACAGATTTCCTGACCATCAATGAAAACCGGTTCATTTATGTTTCCTAAAAAAACTTCCCTAAAAACCTCACATCTCGCTGGTATAAAAAAGGAATTTGTGCTTAAACCACGAAAAATTGGAGCTATCACCTTTTGGCCATACACTTTAAATGAAACTGTCATCGTATTATAGTCTATCTGACATTTATTCGATTTTAAGAAATCCTTGCCTAAAATTCCATCAGATGGTATATTAAAACTGTCTGGGACAACATGAAAAATCTGTCGAATCGCATGGTTAGAGAAATATAATATGGTACTAATAGTGCCCAGTGTAGTAGTAGTGTTTGGATTTATACCAGTAATGCCAATGGTGTGTTGTTCATTTACCTGTAAAATATATGTAATACTTGAAAAAAGAATCAACTAAAAATGATTGGATGTTGTTCGACGCGGAGCAGTGTATTTTTATAAAGTCTGAGTAATTTAAATTTAAGCTGTATATGGATATAGGGATAATTTGACTCTCCAAGGTTAACGTTCCTCCTCTTCCTCCCTCAGCACTATTTGCTGGGGGACTACCGAGTTTAAAGCTCTCACGGAAGCGCCCTGACGACGGGAATTGTTCCGTATATTCCGACCATCATTATTCCCATTTGCGTTACTACCATGACTAGGATACGTATTTCCCTGAGATCTGTTATAATTATTGTGCCCACGGTAATTATTATACTGTGATCTACCCCTAAATAAATTGTTATTACCCCCTCTAGCGAAGTGAAAATTATTATGATTTCCACCTCTAGAGTAATTAAAGTCACCACCTCTCCGGTTAAAATTCGATCTATGATTACCAAAACGCATACTAAGAATTTGACTATCCTTTTGAGTGTTAGACTCCTCAATAATCAATTTTGCCACTGCATCCTTCGGTTCATGAAAAACACTTGACGCCAAGATCGCCTTTACCATATCAGATTTAGCATTATTTCTACAAACGTTAACTGTGGACTCTATGGACATTTCCCTAGCCTTTTCCTTGGTCATACCCTCAATGACAAGTGATCGCCTTAAAGCATCAGCCAAATCCTCAACATTTTTCGCAAACAACGTGTAATTATTATCCTTAATATATAAGCCCGCAATACGTCCTGCAACAACCTTAGAGCTGTCTGGTTTTATTCCAGCTTTAAGTAAATCCTTAATCTGATCTATACTAGTTATGCTAACCGGCAATACTTCTCTGGCCTTACCATCCAATTTTGATTTTAAAAACGATATCAGACAAGTATTTAAGTTAGGAGCCGTGATTTCTTGAACCAAATTAATTTTGTCCAAAAAAGAACTGAGGTTTAATGGGTTTCCGTCATAGTTTTCACGAATTATGTTAGAACACATCGTAATGAATTTAGTTTTTTCCTCAATTGAAGCCATACTAGAAATATTTTTACTGTTAGTACCTATACTCTCCAACCGAAAATTATATTTTTCCCCTATACTTGTTTCGGATTCGGATTCGCTTGCACCTGCATCTGCTTCGGACTCGGACTCTGTCAAAATGTCCCTTTTTATTTCTTCAAATAAATATACACCAAATGGAATCTTTATCTTACAATTCAGTTTGCAAAAACATTTACATAATAATTCTCTGCAATGTGTTATTTTGCAAAAAATTTCTTTTTGGTAACTTTCCGATATTCGATTATTAAAAGGTTTTGTGTAAAATAAAATATCGTTGTACAATTTAATTAGTAAATTTATATACTCTTTAACTTTACTTTCTTTACTTGAAATTGGGCGATTTTGTAAAATCCTTTTTTTAACTTTGTAAAAGTTTTCTATTTATCCATTAAAAGTACTTATTTGAAATTCAGTTTCTGACATTTACCAATTTTATTAATTAATTCATTTATTAATAATGTGCTAATAATCCCAATTTTTGAATGAAAATACTGAAATTTATTGTTGTGGGAAAGCTAGTTCCTATGCGCATTTCGCTGGTTGCTTAGGCCAGCTCGTCAGGAAACTTTTTCCAAATACTTTAGAAAAGCTAAAAATATTATACAAGTAAGACCATAAAGTGAATAAGAATTTTAAAACACTCTGGTCTTAAATGTAACAATATCAAAGCTTCAACAAAGTCACAACAATAAACCGTCAATCTTTTCTTTCTTACATTCCCCTACAATTGGCTGGTTTTTTTTTCTTTTTTTTCCAACACGAATTGTAGTTGTAAGAGGATAGAAAGAAAAAAACAAAATTAAAAAAACAAGTTGCTTAAATAAAGCAGCTTGCCATTTCAGTTTTTTATTTGCCGGGCACATGCAAATTTATTATCAAAAATTATTTTCGGGAATGAAATATTTTATTAATTAATTCATTTATTAATGATGTGCTAATAATCCCAATTTTTGAATGAAAATACTGAAATTTATTGTTGTGGGAAAGCTAGTTCCTATGCGCATTTCGCTGGTTGCTTAGGCCAGCTCGTCAGGAAACTTTTTCCAAATACTTTAGAAAAGCTAAAAATATTATACAAGTAAGACCATAAAGTGAATAAGAATTTTAAAACACTCTGGTCTTAAATGTAACAATATCAAAGCTTCAACAAAGTCACAACAATAAACCGTCAATCTTTTCTTTCTTACTTTCCCCTACAATTGGCTGGTTTTTTTTCCAACACGAATTGTAGTTGTAAGAGGATAGAAAGAAAAAAACAAAATTAAAAAAACAAGTTGCTTAAATAAAGCAGCTTGCCATTTCAGTTTTTTATTTGCCGGGCACATGCAAATTTATTATCAAAAATTATTTTCGGGAATGAAATATTTTATTAATTAATTCATTTATTAATGATGTGCTAATAATCCCAATTTTTGAATGAAAATACTGAAATTTATTGTTGTGGGAAAGCTAATTCCTATGCGCATTTCGCTGGTTGCTTAGGCCAGCTCGTTAGGAAACTTTTTCCAAATACTTTAGAAAAGCTAAAAATATTATACAAGTAAGACCATAAAGTGAATAAGAATTTTAAAACACTCTGGTCTTAAATGTAACAATATCAAAGCTTCAACAAAGTCACAACAATAAACCGTCAATCTTTTCTTTCTTTCATTCCCCTACAATTGGCTGGTTTTTTTTCCAACACGAATTGTAGTTGTAAAAGGATAGAAAGAAAAAAACAAAATTAAAAAAACAAGTTGCTTAAATAAAGCAGCTTGCCATTTCAGTTTTTTATTTGCCGGGCACATGCAAATTTATTATCAAAAATTATTTTCGGGAATGAAATATTTTATTAATTAATTCATTTATTAATGATGTGCTAATAATCCCAATTTTTGAATGAAAATACTGAAATTTATTGTTGTGGGAAAGCTAGTTCCTATGCGCATTTCGCTGGTTGCTTAGACCAGCTCGTCAGGAAACTTTTTCCAAATACTTTAGAAAAGCTAAAAATATTATACAAGTAAGACCATAAAGTGAATAAGAATTTTAAAACACTCTGGTCTTAAATGTAACAATATCAAAGCTTCAACAAAGTCACAACAATAAACCGTCAATCTTTTCTTTCTTACATTGCCCTACAATTGGCTGGTTTTTTTTCCAACACGAATTGTAGTTGTAAGAGGATAGAAAGAAAAAAACTAGTTGCTTAAATAAAGCAGCTTGCCATTTCAGTTTTTTATTTGCCGGGCACATGCAAATTTATTATCAAAAATTATTTTCGGGAATGAAATATTTTATTAATTAATTCATTTATTAATGATGTGCTAATAATCCTAATTTTATCCTTCAAAATATCCGTTAGGGTAGTAATACGATTACTACAAGAAGTGGTTTTGTTGACCGAATACACGTGAAAGTTTGAAAGTTTTTCAGTTTTGATATTGTAGCTGTGTACCAACTTAATTTCATTAGTCGTATTTAAAATACGTAATATTGGATTTTTTAATCCACAATACATTTACCTATTATTACACCCTCACAGATTTCCTGACCATCAATGAAAACCGGTTCATTTATGTTTCCTAAAAAAACTTCCCTAAAAACCTCACATCTCGCTGGTATAAAAAAGGAATTTGTGCTTAAACCACGAAAAATTGGAGTTATCACCTTTTGACCATACACTTTAAATGAAACTGTCATCGTATTATAGTCTATCTGACATTTATTCGATTTTGAGAAATCCTTGCCTAAAATTCCATCAGATGGTATATTAAAACTGTCTGGGACAACATGAAAAATCTGTCGAATCGCATGGTTAGAGAAATATAATATGGTACTAATAGTGCCCAGTGTAGTAGTAGTGTTTGGATTTATACCAGTAATGCCAATGGTGTGTTGTTCATTTACCTGTAAAATATCTGTAATACTTGAAAAAAGAATCAACTAAAAATGATTGGACGTTGTTCGACGCGGAGCAGTGTATTTTTATAAAGTCTGAGTAATTTAAATTTAAGCTGTATATGGATAATTTGACTCTCCAAGGTTAACGTTCCTCCTCTTCCTCCCTCAGCACTATTTGCTGAGGGACTTCCGAGTTTAAAGCTCTCACGGAAGCACCCTGACGACGGGAATTGTTCCGTATATTCCGACCATCATTATTCCCATTTGCGTTACTACCATGACTAGGATACGTATTTCCCTGAGATCTGTTATAATTATTGTGCCCACGGTAATTATTATACTGTGATCTACCCCTAAATAAATTGTTATTACCCCCTCTAGCGAAGTGAAAATTATTATGATTTCCACCTCTAGAGTAATTAAAGTCACCACCTCTCCGGTTAAAATTCGATCTATGATTACCAAAACGCATACTAAGAATTTGACTATCCTTTTGAGTGTTAGACTCCTCAATAATCAATTTTGCCACTACATCCTTCGGTTCATGAAAAACACTTGACGCCAAGATCGCCTTTACCATATCAGATTTAGCATTATTTCTACAAACGTTAACTGTGGACTCTATGGACATTTCCCTAGCCTTTTCCTTGGTCATACCCTCAATGACAAGTGATCGCCTTAAAGCATCAGCCAAATCCTCAACATTTTTCGCAAACAACGTGTAATTATTATCCTTAATATATAAACCCGCAATACGTCCTGCAACAACCTTAGAGCTGTCTGGTTTTATTCCAGCTTTAAGTAAATCCTTAATCTGATCTATACTAGTTATGCTAACCGGCAATACTTCTCTGGCCTTACCATCCAATTTTGATTTTAAAAACGATATCAGACAAGTATTTAAGTTAGGAGCCGTGATTTCTTGAACCAAATTAATTTTGTCCAAAAAAGAACTGAGGTTTAATGGGTTTCCGTCATAGTTTTCACGAATTATGTTAGAACACATCGTAATGAATTTAGTTTTTTCCTCAATTGAAGCCATACTAGAAATATTTTTACTGTCAGTACCTATACTTTCCAACCGAAAATTATATTTTTCCCCTATACTTGTTTCGGATTCGGATTCGCTTGCACCTGCATCTGCTTCGGACTCGGACTCTGTCAAAATGTCCCTTTTTATTTCTTCAAATAAATCTACACCAAATGGAATCTTTATCTTACAATTCAGTTTGCAAGAACATTTACATAATAATTCTCTGCAATGTGTTATTTTGTAAAAAATTTATTTTTGGGAACTTTCCGATATTCGATTATTAAAAGGTTTTGTGTAAAATAAAATATCGTTGTACGATTTAATTAGTAAATTTATATACTCTTTAACTTTACTTCTTTACTTGAAATTGGGCGATTTTGTAAAATCCTTTTTTTAACTTTGTAAAAGTTTTCTATTAATCCTTTAAAAGTACTTATTTGAAATTCAGTTTCTGACATTTACCAATTTTATTAATTAATTCATTTATTAATGATGTGCTAATAATCCCAATTTTTTAATGAAAATACTGCGCTAGTTCCTATGCGCATTTCGCTGGTTGCTTAGGCCAGCTCGTCAGGAAACTTTTTCCAAATACTTTAGAAAAGCTAAAAATATTATACAAGTAAGACCATAAAGTGAATAAGAATTTTAAAACACTCTGGTCTTAAATATAACAATATCAAACCTTCAACAAAGTCACAACAATAAACCGTCAATCTTTTCTTTCTTACATTCCCCTACAATTGGCTGGTTTTTTTTCCAACACGAATTGTAGTTGTAAGAGGATAGAAAGAAAAAAACAAAATTAAAAAAACAAGTTGCTTAAATAAAGCAGCTTGCCATTTCAGTTTTTTATTTGCCGGGCAATGCAAATTTATTATCAAAAATTATTTTCGGGAATGAAATATTTTATTAATTAATTCATTTATTAATGATGTGCTAATAATCCCAATTTTTGAATGAAAATACTGAAATTTATTGTTGTGGGAAAGCTAGTTCTATGCGCATTTCGCTGGTTGCTTAGGCCAGCTCGTCAGGAAACTTTTTCCAAATACTTTAGAAAAGCTAAAAATATTATACAAGTGAGACCATAAAGTGAATAAGAATTTTAAAACACTCTGGTCTTAAATGTAACAATACAAAGCTTCAACAAAGTCACAACTTTTATTTAGTTTACCGATCCAGATTAAGTTAATAGAGTATATATGTGTTTACCTTTCCTATTGTTTCATTTCAACTAAATTTTGTTGTTTATTTTTTTTATTTTCAGTTTTCATTAAAATTTTTTTTTTTTATTTAACGTTGGTATTTACAAAAAAAAATAGTTTTTACAAAAAAAAAAATAGTTTAGAAAATAAGTAGGTATACTGTATATAATTAATATAGTATAAGTTAACACATTTTATATTTAAGCAGTAATAAGTACATTAATATTACAGGAAAAAAAATTTTTTTTTTTTGATGCTTATTATATTTGAAAAATATTGTTTTTTTTTTTTGAAAAAAAATTTTTTTTTTTTATTTTATTTGCAAAATATTGAAATTAAAAGATATTATATTTGAACAATATGAAATAATATAATATTTATAAAATATATATCAAATATCAAAGTTAAGTATGATCATATTAGGTATATATTATTTCATATTCCGCAACGTGCTAAATGTTGGTCTTTTCTGTTGTTTATGTACATACATACTGATTTATACTGCTACTGACGTTTTTGTTGATGCTCTCTTTGATGTGATGCTTCTTCTGGTAATTTTATTCCCTTATGTGCAACGTTATTTATTGTTGTTGTTGTTTTATTTTGCTGTCTTCTATTGGCACTTGTCGTTTTATCAACTTGTCTTCTTTTAAGTTTTTTTTTTAAATTATTAACGGGTGGTTCTTTTTTTTTTTTTGTATTTCTGATCTTTTTTTTTTTTAATTACTAACGGGGGGTTTTTTTTAGTTCTAGTTTTCGTCTTCCAAAGTTTCACAATTTGTTTTTATACCAATTTGGCACATATTCCGTTTTAAAACCGAGACTGTACTTTTCATATTTTATATGTTATATATAACGTTTGGTATACATTTTTGTAACTGTTTTTTTTTCAAGAATTTTAAACGGTTTTTTCTTCTTTTTTTTGTTTTACTGCTTAAAATGTTGTTCTATTGTATGCTTACGTGTTCTTGTTAAATACTTAAATGCCTTAAACTGTTTGCTAATTCACTGTTTTTTTTGTGGCATAAAAATTTTGTTTTTTTTGTTTTTGCACTTTTGTAAAAAAAAATTTACCTTTACGAACTTATTGTTCTGCATAAAAACTTCCACATTTTTATTTTATTTATTTAGACACGATTTCAGCAGATTTGATATTATTTATGTTAAATATTTTCCCAATTGTTATACCTAATGTATTAATTATTGCATTTTATGTATTTAAACTTTTGTGTGTTGTAATAATTACATTTGTCACACCCGTTAGCAACATAAGTTTCCGATTTTTTTTTTTTTTTTTTGTTTGATTTAATTTTGTTTAACTTTCAAGCACTATTTCTATTTTATTTAATATTTTTCCTTAAATTTCCTGGTCAATTGCTTATTTAACAAAAAATTTTTTTTATTGCATGAACTTCCTTTATTTCGTGGTTTTTCTTTGATTTTAGAAAAGCTACTACAGAGGGAATGAGAATAACCTACAAACACTCAAAAAGTCTTTTTTGCAACCATATCAAAGCTTAAACAAAATACCAAACAATAAATCAGTGATGAGTTTATTTTTTCTTACATTTCCCGCTTCAAGTATTTGGAATTCTCCCAACATTAATTGTATTTGTAAGTGGGTAAAGAAAAAACATATTTAAAACAAAAACAAAGTGCTTTTATTGTTTGCGCAAGAAATCAAAATAAAAACAATTTGCCCGTTCAGCTTTTTATGCACGTGCGCTTGCAAAAATTTATTATCAAAGTTGTTTGTGGGAATACTATTATTTATTAAAAGATTTCGTTTGTTGTGCTTAATTCCCTTTTTTAATAATTAATAACAAATACTGAATTTTATTGTTGGAGTATAAGCTGTTCCTTTGCGTATTTCACTGGTTGCTTAGGCCAGATCATCAGGAAACGTTCTCCTAAATAATTTTAGAAAAGCCAAAGCTATCAGCAAACAAGTCTACAGAGGGAATGAGAATTACCTACAAACACTCGCAGAGAGCTGTACCATGCAATTCTCCACATACAACGCAAACAGGGGTTAAATGGCAGTATGCCTTAGTGTGACCAAATTCTTGAAAGTTTAAACATTACACGGGACCGTTCCTTTTGTGCGGCTCCTCTGTTGTTATTTTCCTATACAGGATATATTTCAGACTGTAAATGGAATGAGTTTCGTTTTTTTTAAGCTTAACGTCGCCGGGTTCTAACTCCACTCGAAATAGTGGCTGGGGATTTTTTTCTCTATTTTTAAAATTTATTATGTTTTTTTTAAAGCCCTTCTCTTCTAAAAACGTTTTTATCTCACCTGGGTCTACGCATGAATCAATGCTCTTTATCACTACCTGTAGACCTTTACTGCTCTTCAGTTGGTATGTTAAAAATTTTTTTTTAGTGCTTCTAATTTAGTTATTACTTTACGAAAATCATCTTCACTATTAACTTGTATTTTCGTTTCATTTATACTACCACGTTTTATTGCAGCTACATAAAAAGAATTTTCACCTATTATCGAGTCAAATTCTTTATTAAATCACTAGAGTTTTACTCTCTTAGATATATCGGGGGTGGCTTAGAAGATTTGGTAACGTTTTGTGCTTCCGAGGATTCCTCTTCCAAAATTGCAAACCGATTTTGAGAACTTATTCTATCAGATGTACCCTCTTTTAAAACTTTTGGGACCAAAGCAACTGCAGAAGAGGTTTGGCTGCGACCCCGTTTTAGCACTGTTATGTACCTATCCATTCCAACTTGTACTTTAGGCTTTTGACCACTTTTTACCTGTGATACTCAGTTTTCCATCACGCCTGATTTGGGGGTAATCTTTTCATCACTTGTTAAAATCGTTTCTGCCACTGAGGCACCTCTTGAAGGTTTTATATTTTTTATTGTATTAAAATCAACCGAATTATTAGACACAGAAGGTGATACTGAGTTTTCTATTATGCCTGATTTGGGATTAATATTTTTATCACTTATTAAAATTGTTTTTGCCGCTGAGGCATCGCTTGCAGGTTTAATATTTTTTATTGTATTCAAATTAACCGTATTATTAGACACAGAAGGTGATACTGAGTTTTCTCTTATGCCCGATTTGGGGATAATATTTTCATCACTTATTAAAATTGCTTTTGCCGTTGAGGCAACGATTGAAGGTTTTATATTTGTTAGCGTATCAACATTATTATTAATTACAGTGGGTGAGAGGGATCGCGTGCGAGTAATAGGTTTAGCCGTTAGGTATTTGCTATCATCGATTCTTTTTTTTATTTCTGCATTTGTTAACACTCACTGTGATATATGCACTCATAAGAGTTTTTTTTTTTTTTTTTTTTTTTTTTTTTTTTTTTTTTTTACTGTTTACAGTTGTGCTCTTCTTATTTGTTATTGTTTATCAACACCGACAATAAAAAATGTGTATGTTTATGTTTGTACATACATGTATTTTTTTTTCTTTTATTTACTTTTTTTAATACTTTATTTGTTCACGTTCTTTAAAAAAAAATAAACCGTATGCCGAGCTTAGAAACCACGTCTATCTTCAACGAGCGCAATGTTATCAATTATTAAAAAAAGGGAATTAAGCACAACAAACAAAATCTTTTAATAAATAATAGTATTCCCACAAACAACTTTGATAATAAATTTTTGCAAGTGCACGTGCATAAAAAACTGCACGGGCAAATTGTTTTTATTTTGATTTCTTGCGAAAACAATAAAAGCACTTTGTTTTTGTTTTTAATATGTTTTTTCTTTACCCACTTACAACTACAATTAATGTTGGGAGAACTCCAAATAATTGCAGCGAGAAATGTAAGAAAAGATAAACTCATCACTGATTTATTGTTTGGTATTTTGTTTAAGCTTTGATTTCGTTGCAAAAAAGACTTTTTGAGTGTTTGTAGGTAATTCTCATTCCCTTTGTAGTCTTGTTTGCTGATAGCTTTGGCTTTTCTAAAATTATTTAGGAGAACGTTTCCTGATGATCTGGCCTAAGCAACCAGTGAAATGCGCATAGGAACAGCTTATCCTCCAACAATAAATTTCAGTATTTGTTATCAATTATTAAAAAAGGGAATTAAGCACAACAAACAAAATCTTTTAATAAATAATAGTATTCCCACAAACAACTTTGATAATAAATTTTTGCAAGTGCACGTGCATAAAAAACTGCACGGGCAAATTGTTTTTATTTTGATTTCTTGCGAAAACAATAAAAGCACTTTGTTTTTGTTTTTAATATGTTTTTTCTTTACCCACTTACAACTACAATTAATGTTGGGAGAATTCCAAATAATTGTAGCGGGAAATGTAAGAAAAGATAAACTCATCACTGATTTATTGTTTGGTATTTTGTTTAAGCTTTGATTTCGTTGCAAAAACGACTTTTTGAGTGTTTGTAGGTAATTCTCATTCCCTTTGTAGTCTTGTTTGCTGATAGCTTTGGCTTTTCTAAAATTATTTAGGAGAACGTTTCCTGATGATCTGGCCTAAGCAACCAGTGAAATGCGCATAAGAACAGCTTATCATCCAACAACAAAATTCAGTATTTGTTATCAATTATTAAAAAAGGGAATTAACAAACAAAATCTTTTAATAAATAATAGTATTCCCACAAACAACTTTGATAATAAATTTTTCAAGTGCACGTGCATAAAAAACTGAACTGGCAAATTGTGTTTATTTTGATTTCTTGCGAAAACAATAAAAGCACTTTGTTTTTGTTTTTAATATGTTTTTTCTTTACCCACTTACAACTACAATTAATGTTGGGAGAATTCCAAATTATTGTAGCGGGAAATGTAAGAAAAGATAAACTCATCACTGATTTATTGTTTGGTATTTTGTTCAAGCTTTGATATCGTTGCAAAAAAGACTTTTTGAGTGTTTGTACGTAATTCTCATTCCCTTTGTAGTCTTGTTTGCTGATAGCTATGGCTTTTCTAAAATTATTTAGGAGAACGTTTCCTGATGATCTGGCCTAAGCATCCAGTGAAATGCGCATAGGAACAGCTTATCCTCCAACAATAAATTTCAGTATTTGTTATCAATTATTAAAAAAGGGAATTAAGCACAACAAACAAAATATTTTAATAAATAATAGTATTCCCACAAGCAACTTTGATAATAAATGTTTGCAAGTGCACGTGCATAAAAAACTGAACGGGCAAATTGTTTTTATTTTGATTTCTTGCGAAAACAATAAAAGCACTTTGTTTTTGTTTTTAATATGTTTTTTCTTTACCCACTTACAACTACAATTAATGTTAGGAGAATTCCAAATAATTGTAGCGGGAAATGTAAGAAAAGATAAACTCATCACTGATTTATTGTTTGGTATTTTGTTCAAGCTTTGATATCGTTGCAAAAAAGACTTTTTGAGTGTTTGTACGTAATTCTCATTCCCTTTGTAGTCTTGTTTGCTGATAGCTATGGCTTTTCTAAAATTATTTAGGAGGACGTTTCCTGATGATCTGGCTTAAGCAACCAGTGAAATGCGAATAGGAACAGCTTATCCTCCAACAATAAATTTCAGTATTTGTTATCAATTATTAAAAAAGGGAATTAAGCACAACAAACTAAATCTTTTAATAAATAAAAGTATTCCCACAAAAAACTTTCATAATAAATTTTTGAAAGCGCACGTGCATAAAAAGCTGAACGTGCAAATTGTTTTTATTATGATTTCTTGCGAAAACAATAAAATCACTTTGTTTTTGTTTTTAATATGTTTTTTCTTTACCCACTTACAACTACAATTAATGTTGGGAGAATTCCAAATAATTGTAGCGGGAAATGTAAGAAAAGATAAACTCATCACTGATTTATTGTTTGGTATTTTGCAAAAAAGACTTTTTGAGTGTTTGTAGGTAATGCTCATTCCCTTTGTAGTATTGTTTGCTGATAGCTTTGGCTATTCTAAAATTATTTAGGAGAACGTTTCCTGATGATCTGGCCTAAGCAACCAGTGAAATGCGCATAGGAACAGTTTATCCTCCAACAATAAATTTCAGTATTATTAATTATAAAAAAAAGGGAATTAAGCACAACAAACTAAATCTTTTAATAAATAAAAGTATTTTCACAAACAACTTTGATAATAAATAAATTTTTGCAAGTGCACGTTCATAAAAAACTGAAAGGGCAAATTGTGTTTATTTTGATTTCTTGCGAAAACAATAAAAGCACTTTGTTTTTGTTTTTAATATGTTTTTTCTTTACCCACTTACAACTACAATTAATGTTGGGAGAATTCCAAATTATTGTAGCGGGAAATGTAAGAAAAGATAAACTCATCACTGATTTATTGTTTGGTATTTTGTTTAGCTTTAATATCGTTGCAAAAAAGACTTTTTGAGTGTTTGTAGGTAATTCTCATTCCCTCTGTAGTCTTGTTTGCTGATAGCTTTGGCTTATCTAAAATTATTTAGGAGAACGTTTCCTGATGATCTGGCTTAAGCAACCAGTGAAATGCGCATAGGAACAGCTTATCCTCCAACAATAAATATCAGTATTTGTTATCAATTATTAAAAAAGGGGATTAAGCACAACAAACTAAATCTTTTAATAAATAAAAGTATTCCCACAAAAAACTTTCATAATAAATTTTTGCAAGCGCACGTGCATAAAAAGATGAACGGGCAAATTGTTTTAAGTTTGATTTCTTGCGAAAACAATAAAAGCACTTTGTTTTTGTTTTTAATATTTTTTTTCTTTACCCACTTACAACTACAATTAATGTTAGGAGAATTAAAAAAATAATTGTAGCGGGAAATGTAAGAAAAGATAAACTCATCACTGATTTATTGTTTGGTATTTTGTTTAAGCTTTGATATCGTTGCAAAAAAGACTTTTTGAGTGTTTGTACGTAATTCTCATTCCCTTTGTAGTCTTGTTTGCTGATAGCTATGGCTTTTCTAAAATTATTTAGGAGGACGTTTCCTGATGATCTGGCTTAAGCAACCAGTGAAATGCGAATAGGAACAGCTTATCCTCCAACAATAAATTTCAGTATGTATTTGTTATCAATTATTTAAAAAGGGGATTAAGCACAACAAACTAAATCTTTTAATAAATAAAAGTATTCCCACAAAAAACTTTCATAATAAATTTTTGCAAGCGCACGTGCATAAAAAGCTGAACGTGCAAATTGGTTTTATTTTGATTTCTTGCGAAAACAATAAAAGCACTTTGTTTTTGTTTTTAATATGTTTTTTCTTTACCCACTTACAACTACTATTAATGATGGGAGAATTCCAAATAATTGTAGCGAGAAATGTAAGAAAAGATAAACTCATCACTGATTTATTGTTTGGTATTTTGTTTAAGCATTGATTTCGTTGCAAAAAAGACTTTTTGAGTGTTTGTAGGTAATTCTCATTACCTCTGTAGTCTTGTTTGCTGATAGCTTTGGCTTTTCTAAAATTATTTAGGAGAACGTTTCCTGATGATCTGGCCTAAGCATCCAGTGAAATGCGCATAGGAACAGCTTATGCTCCAACAATAAATTTCAGTATTTGTTATCAATTGTCAAAAAAGGGACTTAGGCACAACAAACAAAATATTTTAATAAATAATAGTATTCCCACAAAAAACTTTCATAATAAATTTTTGCAAGCGCACGTGCATAAAAAGCTGAACGGGCAAGTTGTTTTTATTTTGATTTCTTGCGAAAACAATAAAAACACTTTGTTTTTGTTTTTAATATGTTTTTCTTTACCCACTTACAACTACAATTAATGCTGGGAGAATTCCAAATAATTGTAGCGGGAAATGTAAGAAAAGATAAACTCATCCCTGATTTATTGTTTGGTATTTTGTTTAAGCTTTGATTTCGTTGCAAAAAAGACTTTTTGAGTGTTTGTAGGTAATTCTCTTTCCTTTTGTAGTCTTGTTTGCTGATAGCTTTGGCTTTTCTTAAATTATTTAGGAGAACGTTTCCTGATGATCTGGCCTATGCAACCAGTGAAATGCGCATAGGAACAGCTTATCCTCCAACAATAAATTTCAGTATTTGTTATCAATTATTAAAAAAGGGAATTAAGCACAACAAACAAAATCTTTTAATAAAAAATAGTATTCCCACAAACAACTTTGATAATAAATTTTTGCAAATGCACGTGCATAAAAAACTGAACGGGCAAATTGTTTTTATTTTGATATCTTGCGAAAACAATAAAAGCACTTTGTTTTTGTTTTTAATATGTTTTTTCTTTACCCACTTACAACTACAATTAATGTTGGGAGAATTCCAAATAATTGTAGCGGGAAATGTAAGAAAATATAAACTCATCACTGATTTATTGTTTGGTATTTTGTTTAGCTTTAATATCGTTGCAAAAAAGACTTTTTGAGTGTTTGTAGGTAATTCTCATTCCCTCTGTAGTCTTGTTTGCTGATAGCTTTGGCTTATCTAAAATTATTTAGGAGAACGTTTCCTGATGATCTGGCTTAAGCAACCAGTGAAATGCGCATAGGAACAGCTTATCCTCCAACAATAAATTTCAGTATTTGTTATCAATTATTAAAAAAGGGGATTAAGCACAACAAACTTAATCTTTTAATAAATAAAAGTATTCCCACAAAAAACTTTCATAATAAATTTTTGCAAGCGCACGTGCATAAAAAGATGAACGGGCAAATTGTTTTTAGTTTGATTTCTTGCGAAAACAATAAAAGCACTTTGTTTTTGTTTTTAATATTTTTTTTTTTTTTTTCTTTACCCAATTAATACAATTAATGATGGGAGAATTCCAAATAATTGTAGCGAGAAATGTAAGAAAAGATAAACTCATCACTGATTTATTGTTTGGTATTTTGTTTAAGCATTGATTTCGTTGCAAAAAAGACTTTTTGAGTGTTTGTAGGTAATTCTCATTACCTCTGTAGTCTTGTTTGCTGATAGCTTTGGCTTTTCTAAAATTATTTAGGAGAACGTTTCCTGATGATCCGGCCTAAGCATCCAGTGAAATGCGCATAGGAACAGCTTATGCTCCAACAATAAATTTCAGTATTTGTTATCAATTGTCAAAAAAGGGACTTAGGCACAACAAACAAAATATTTTAATAAATAATAGTATTCCCACAAAAAACTTTCATAATAAATTTTTGCAAGCGCACGTGCATAAAAAGCTGAACGGGCAAATTGTTTTTATTTTGATTTCTTGCGAAAACAATAAAAACACTTTGTTTTTGTTTTTAATATGTTTTTCTTTACCCACTTACAACTACAATTAATGCTGGGAGAATTCCAAATAATTGTAGCGGGAAATGTAAGAAAAGATAAACTCATCCCTGATTTATTGTTTGGTATTTTGTTTAAGCTTTGATTTCGTTGCAAAAAAGACTTTTTGAGTGTTTGTAGGTAATTCTCTTTCCTTTTGTAGTCTTGTTTGCTGATAGCTTTGGCTTTTCTTAAATTATTTAGGAGAACGTTTCCTGATGATCTGGCCTATGCAACCAGTGAAATGCGCATAGGAACAGCTTATCCTCCAACAATAAATTTCAGTATTTGTTATCAATTATTAAAAAAGGGAATTAAGCACAACAAACAAAATCTTTTAATAAAAAATAGTATTCCCACAAACAACTTTGATAATAAATTTTTGCAAATGCACGTGCATAAAAAACTGAACGGGCAAATTGTTTTTATTTTGATATCTTGCGAAAACAATAAAAGCACTTTGTTTTTGTTTTTAATATGTTTTTTCTTTACCCACTTACAACTACAATTAATGTTGGGAGAATTCCAAATAATTGTAGCGGGAAATGTAAGAAAATATAAACTCATCACTGATTTATTGTTTGGTATTTTGTTTAGCTTTAATATCGTTGCAAAAAAGACTTTTTGAGTGTTTGTAGGTAATTCTCATTCCCTCTGTAGTCTTGTTTGCTGATAGCTTTGGCTTATCTAAAATTATTTAGGAGAACGTTTCCTGATGATCTGGCTTAAGCAACCAGTGAAATGCGCATAGGAACAGCTTATCCTCCAACAATAAATTTCAGTATTTGTTATCAATTATTAAAAAAGGGGATTAAGCACAACAAACTTAATCTTTTAATAAATAAAAGTATTCCCACAAAAAACTTTCATAATAAATTTTTGCAAGCGCACGTGCATAAAAAGATGAACGGGCAAATTGTTTTTAGTTTGATTTCTTGCGAAAACAATAAAAGCACTTTGTTTTTGTTTTTAATATTTTTTTTTTTTTTTTTCTTTACCCAATTAATACAATTAATGATGGGAGAATTCCAAATAATTGTAGCGAGAAATGTAAGAAAAGATAAACTCATCACTGATTTATTGTTTGGTATTTTGTTTAAGCATTGATTTCGTTGCAAAAAAGACTTTTTGAGTGTTTGTAGGTAATTCTCATTACCTCTGTAGTCTTGTTTGCTGATAGCTTTGGCTTTTCTAAAATTATTTAGGAGAACGTTTCCTGATTTTTTTTTTATAATTTTTATTTGTTATCAATTGTCAAAAAAGGGACTTAGGCACAACAAACAAAATATTTTAATAAATAATAGTATTCCCACAAAAAACTTTCATAATAAATTTTTGCAAGCGCACGTGCATAAAAAGCTGAACGGGCAAATTGTTTTTATTTTGATTTCTTGCGAAAACAATAAAAACACTTTGTTTTTGTTTTTAATATGTTTTTCTTTACCCACTTACAACTACAATTAATGCTGGGAGAATTCCAAATAATTGTAGCGGGAAATGTAAGAAAAGATAAACTCATCCCTGATTTATTGTTTGGTATTTTGTTTAAGCTTTGATTTCGTTGCAAAAAAGACTTTTTGAGTGTTTGTAGGTAATTCTCTTTCCTTTTGTAGTCTTGTTTGCTGATAGCTTTGGCTTTTCTTAAATTATTTAGGAGAACGTTTCCTGATGATCTGGCCTATGCAACCAGTGAAATGCGCATAGGAACAGCTTATCCTCCAACAATAAATTTCAGTATTTGTTATCAATTATTAAAAAAGGGAATTAAGCACAACAAACAAAATCTTTTAATAAAAAATAGTATTCCCACAAACAACTTTGATAATAAATTTTTGCAAATGCACGTGCATAAAAAACTGAACGGGCAAATTGTTTTTATTTTGATATCTTGCGAAAACAATAAAAGCACTTTGTTTTTGTTTTTAATATGTTTTTTCTTTACCCACTTACAACTACAATTAATGTTGGGAGAATTCCAAATAATTGTAGCGGGAAATGTAAGAAAATATAAACTCATCACTGATTTATTGTTTGGTATTTTGTTTAGCTTTAATATCGTTGCAAAAAAGACTTTTTGAGTGTTTGTAGGTAATTCTCATTCCCTCTGTAGTCTTGTTTGCTGATAGCTTTGGCTTATCTAAAATTATTTAGGAGAACGTTTCCTGATGATCTGGCTTAAGCAACCAGTGAAATGCGCATAGGAACAGCTTATCCTCCAACAATAAATTTCAGTATTTGTTATCAATTATTAAAAAAGGGGATTAAGCACAACAAACTTAATCTTTTAATAAATAAAAGTATTCCCACAAAAAACTTTCATAATAAATTTTTGCAAGCGCACGTGCATAAAAAGATGAACGGGCAAATTGTTTTTAGTTTGATTTCTTGCGAAAACAATAAAAGCACTTTGTTTTTGTTTTTAATATTTTTTTTTTTTTTTTTATTTACCCAATTAATACAATTAATGATGGGAGAATTCCAAATAATTGTAGCGAGAAATGTAAGAAAAGATAAACTCATCACTGATTTATTGTTTGGTATTTTGTTTAAGCATTGATTTCGTTGCAAAAAAGAATTTTTGAGTGTTTGTAGGTAATTCTCATTACCCCTGTAGTCTTGTTTGCTGATAGCTTTGGCTTTTCTAAAATTATTTAGAAGATCGTTTCCTGATGATCTGGCTTAAGCAACCAGTGAAATGCGAATAGGAACAGCTTATCCTCCAACAATAAATTTCAGTATGTATTTGTTATCAATTATTTAAAAAGGGGATTAAGCACAACAAACTAAATCTTTTAATAAATAAAAGTATTCCCACAAAAAACTTTCATAATAAATTTTTGCAAGCGCACGTGCATAAAAAGCTGAACGTGCAAATTGTTTTTATTTTGATTTCTTGCGAAAACAATAAAAGCACTTTGTTTTTGTTTTTAATATGTTTTTTCTTTACCCACTTACAACTACAATTAATGATGGGAGAATTCCAAATAACTGTAGCGGGAAATGTAAGAAAAGATAAACTCATCACTGATTTATTGTTTGGTATTTTGTTTAAGCTTTGATATTGTTGCAAAAAAAGACTTTTTGAGTGTTTGTAGGTAATTCTCATTCCCTTTGTAGTCTTGTTTGCTGATAGCTATGGCTTTTCTAAAATTATTTAGGAGGACGTTTCCTGATGATCTGGCCTAAGCATCCAGTGAAATGCGCATAGGAACAGCTTATGCTCCAACAATAAATTTCAGTATTTGTTATCAATTGTCAAAAAAGGGACTTAGGCACAACAAACAAAATATTTTAATAAATAATAGTATTCCCACAAAAAACTTTCATAATAAATTTTTGCAAGCGCACGTGCATAAAAAGCTGAACGGGCAAATTGTTTTTATTTTGATTTCTTGCGAAAACAATAAAAACACTTTGTTTTTGTTTTTAATATGTTTTTCTTTACCCACTTACAACTACAATTAATGCTGGGAGAATTCCAAATAATTGTAGCGGGAAAAGTAAGAAAAGGTAAACTCATTACTGATTTATTGTTTGGTATTTTGTTTAAGCTTTCATATCGTTGCAAAAAAGACTTTTTGAGTGTTTGTAGGTAATTCTCATTCCCTCTATAGTCTTGTTTGCTGATAGCTTTGGCTTTTCTTAAATTATTTAGGAGAACGTTTCTTGATGATCTGGCCTAACCATCCAGTGAAATGCGCATAGGAACAGCTTATCCTCCAACAATAAATTTCAGTAGGCTTGGGCTTAAAAGTTCATTTTGGTGACCGGTCATTTTAGTTCATTTAAAAAAAAAGAACTAGTTTCTTCTTTTAGTTCACCGGTCACTTTGTCTTTTGTGTCTTTTTCGTTAAGTAGTACACTTGTCTTGTCATCTTGGTCTTTACAATCGATGATAAATGTGTTTAAAGAAACAAATATAGCATACTCGTGTGAAATACACTCAAAATATTATGTAGGTAAATTCAAAATAATATTAAGTTTAAAAACTGAAAATGTAATTAGAAAACGGATCATTTCATTTTAAATAAAGGAATTTTACGGTTAATTTTATTAATCTTCATTTTATAACGTAGAAATTAATTAACTTTTCTCTTTATTAAAAATTAAAAAAATTGAAACTACAAAAACATATTCAAAGGTGTTTTCAGTTAATTTTAACTAAATTTAAATTGCGTACTAAGACAGCTAAATCAGTATTTTAACCTGTCATTATTACCTACCAATATTTTTTGTTTTTTATTTTCTTTTATTCATGTACACATGTTTGTACACATGTGTTTCAGTTTTATTTTATTGCATAAAACTGAACATTTTAACTAGAGCTGTGTAGTTCATGAACGAACTAGTTCAGTTGAACTCTTCAGTCAGATGAACGATGACCGGTCTTTTTGTATCACCGTACGTTTTAGTTCACTTAGTTCATTTTGGGTCAGTGTCTTTTTTTGTCAGTTCACTTTGGGTCTTTTTTTTGTCAGTTAGTTCACTTTTGGTCTTTTTGTATTTTCATTCTTGTGAGCTGTTTCTGTTACTCATTGCCACATTGCTTTACACATTTTCATAATACAATCAGGGTTGTCGTGCATAACAATTTCTCGACAAACGGCGATTTTCAAGCTTTTTGCCGACATGGCGATTTTTTTGAGGCTTATAAGATATATGTCGATTTTGTTTTCTATTTGATAAGCCATAAATTTGTTTTGATACTCTTGGACAAATTTTCCGTTTGTTAATAAGGAAAGATTATTTCAACGATGGTATTCGATTTAATTTAAATCAGTTTTGGCTAAAATGTTATATCTATACGTCCGGTACGTACCATTTCAAAGAACTTGCTTTGACTGTCTTTATATGCATGTAATTTCAACTGCTAATGCCTGTGTTGAAAGAGTTTTATTAATAATGAGCTCCACAAAAACTCACCTTCAATATATAATGCAATAGGACCTTCTTGACGCGTTATTACGAGTTATGAATTATATGAAATATAATCAATCAATAAAATCCTTTACAATGTATTGAAAAACAAAAAGAATTGTCTTGCCGCTGAAATGTATACCGTTTTAGATATAAATACAATATTTGTTTCATTAATTTGTTAAATATTTTATAGTCAACATTGTACTTTTTGTGTCAGCTAATCATTTGTATTTTGTTTTAAATAAAAATTAAACAATGTTCATTTCCTGGCGACTTTTGTATATTTTTGTCGAAATAAATGTATTCGGAAAAAATTTATTTTTGGGGATTTATAAAAAATATTTTTAATTAAAATATACATATGTTTTATTGTCAAAAACTAATAAAAAAAAAGCTTTGGCGTTTCTGACATTAAATTTGGCAAAAAAGATCTGACAACCCTGGCTGCAATTCACAATTTTCCTACAATTTACATGAGCGTTGCCAGTTGTTATTAATATAAAACCCGCAAAATGCAATTTTTCATTTGAGCAAAAAATTTTATGCATATTTTATTTATTTTTTTAAAATAAGACCTATAAATAAATAACCAAATTCGATATTCGACAATTTTATTTATAAAAGCTTAGTCAAGTTTTAGAGCACGAAATTAGTATGGAAAACCCGCTTTTAATGTATACATTACTTAAGCATTCGTTTATGAATAAGACTGTTAAAATATAAAAACATTTAGTTTATAAAAGACTACTTGTGTATTTTAACCCTGAAAGGTAACTCTTCATTTAAGTACAATAAAGTTACTCTTCGTCGAATCGACGAACTTTTTACAAAAAACTCTAGCGGAACGATTTTTAAAGTAAAAAAACAACAAATATTTTAGTTAAGCATTTTATTAAAAAATAAAATAAAATAAATCATCAACTATATGAGTTTCCTCTCTTTCAAAATTTGAAAGTAATTTGTTCGGGTGAAATCTTGCAACTCAATTTTGAGCAGATACCTTGAACCGATTAAGCTGACATTTTGTAAATACGTTTAGTTTGGATGACAATGCACGGTTAACTGTGTTATTCTAAGTCCAGCTTGGTAAGATACCCAAGATGGCGGACTAATTATTTTTAATGCATTCCTACAATATGAGTATAAAAGGGTGGGCTTACTGAGAATAAGTCGAAAAATTAAGTGACGTTACTCTAAATCCAATGTGGCGAATATACGAATGCGAGTCTTGAAATAAATTAAAAGTAAAAAATATTTTTTAAAAAAACAAGCTTTTATTTAAATGCGCTGAAAAGCAAAAAAAAAAATTAAAAATAAGAAACCTTTTAAAAAACGCTTTTATTTAAATGCTCTAAAAAGAAAATTTTACTTAAGAACTTTTGCTATCAACTTATAACGTCATTAAACAATTTATATGATATAAAAGCTTGTCGCGAGATTAACTTGTGTACACAAACAAGTAAATTATATAACTTAATGTGATTGATTTTCACTATAAAATTTTTCAAACAAAGTTAATACAAGTACTTAGACCTCGCGAATAGCTTTTTTTATCATATAAATTGATTAATGACGTTATAAGTCGATAGTAAAGGTTTATTTATTTTTTCTTTTTAGCGCATTTTAATAAAAGCGTGTTTTTTGAAAATGTTTTTTAATTTTTATAAAATAAAAACAAAAAATAAAATTCATATTATTATATCTTTTGAAAAAATAATACATATAACACATGAATAATAATAATTACTATTGCTATTTGTTCATTGTTTTAATATTAAGAGTTTGTGCAATCGCTGCTATTTTTATTTTTTTGTTTAAATTTAAAAGTATTTTGTTTTTAAAATACGACATAAATATGAAATTTTTTTCCTACATTATTTTTGTTTAAATTAATTTTTGAAGAATTGCGCTCTTACTTTGAAAAAGCCCTCACAACAATTTTTTTTTTTCTTTCTATTGAAATAAAGTTATCTAAACAAATGGAAAATGAGAACACTAAACAAGTTTTAAAATCGCCACGTTTGGCGAGAAATCACTACATGTGGCAGCCCAGATTGTACTATGAATTTTTTAAAACAATGTGGCAAATCGCTACTGGCAATGTGTTAAAAGAAAAATTATAAGCGCTGAAATAGTATTGTTGTTTCTTTTCAATCAGTTATTTGGTATATTATAAAAAACCGAACAAAAAAACAATTGCGAATTTGGTCTGTGCTTATTGTTTTCTATTCTTGGGTACACTCAAAAAAGTTTTACAGTTACTAAATATAATTTATTAAAATCATTTTTAGTAAAGTTAAAAAATTAATGAAAATTTTGTTATATTAAATATAATAAACTGTTTCTACATGTTTTTCGAAGAACAAACTACAAAAAATAAGGGTTTTCAGGATATCGCTTAAAATTACCATTTGTGCAAATGGACAAACTTGACAGACTCGTTTCATAAATACCCTTTTTAACTTTTGTGTAATTTAAAGCAACTACAAGACTATTATCTTGTATCTTCTTGTTACATTTTACCTTAGCTCTCCGTTGGATAGCAATGAAGTATATTGCATTTAAAGAATAGAACTATTACAAAAAAGCTTTATAAAATACATAACTGAAATTTAACTCATAGAATAAATTCGAAAAAATAAAAAATGTTGAATATAAAAATAAAAGTTAAAATTTGTGAATAAAATGGGAAATTTGTTTTGTAAACATGCATAAAGAAAGCAAAATGAATAATAAAAAAAAATTCGTTTTGTATAAATGCACAATTGCGGGTCAGAAGTGTTGGGCAAATTTACGAAGTTTGTGTAAATGAATTCTCATACAATTTTTGATAGTTCATGTTGGAAGGTTTCAAAATGCACAGATTGCGAGACTTTTAAGAGATATCATGAAAACCCTAATTGAATTTTATTTCTGTTAATATGTTCAGTTTCATGCATAAAATAAAACTTAAACACATGTGTACATAAATAAAAGAAAAATATTGGTAGGTAATAATGACAGGTTAAAATACTGATTTAGCTGCCTTAGTACTAGAGGTCTGCACAAATGTATTTGCTTGCCAAATGATTGTTGTGTGTGTATTTGATATTCATATCAAATGTGTAAAAAAATGAGAGCTAGTCATTCACGCTCAATCATTTTAAATGAGAGATCAACACAACACCCCTCCAAGCAATTGGTAGAGTGTTTTTCGATTGTCTACGAATTTTAACTACTTCGTCACATTTGGTAGTTAAACAGTAGATTTTTCGGAATTAAACAACAACAAAATACGGTAGAATCGTATTATGAGTTCTTAAATTATACTTTTTCGTCACTTTAGTGAGTTGTTCAGATAATTGTAACAGTTATACAACTGCAACAATGGCACAATTGAATATTTCACATATTATATTGACTTCTTCGCAACGATTTGCTGTTTAATAGTGAATATTACAAAAGCCAAATACGTAAAAGAGCACAGTTTGTATTTAAGTTGCCATGTGATCGGTGCTACGTGCGTGTAAAATAATATTAATATATAAAATTATGTAAAATAGAGTGAAATTTTTAATATTTGAAAATAGAAATAGTTATAGTATTGTACTTAAAATTGGGACTCCGCGGAATCCAAATGTTACCGAAAAAAAAATGTTCACGTAAAAATGAGTGCACAAAACTGCCCAAACTTATTCTTCGGTTAGATTGGTTAAAGTTTTAATAATTTCTCATGCATATTTTTTTTAGAGCAAATGAAAATGAAATTGAAAATATTTGATAATTATCTTTTTTAAAGGATATTAGTGATTTTTTTTAAACTGTCTGTTTATTTAATGACTTTAAAAATTTTAGTGTGAAAATTAGTGTTTTTGTTAAATTTTTCTAGTGAAGATCAACAATAACTTTGAGTGAAGAAAGTTTGTAAATAAAAATTTGCAATAAAAAGATATGCTAGTTATAATATGATGAAAGTTTACAAAGTTAGTGTTTGAACAAATTTGTGATTTTGTGTAGTTTTCTTTAACAAAATTTGTACACATTAGGTTTTTAACTTTAAAACATTAACAGCTATTTTGATTAAATGTAACGTAGATTTTTTAATATTTGTTTAACTTTAAGCTCATTTTTTTATATTTTACTTAGATTTCCCTTACAAAATCAAACAAAGATAAACAGTAAAATTACCCACTTTTTTATTATAAAGAACAATAAGAAAAAATTTAACTTCAAAAGAGTACTTTTTTGAGCCAACAGCGATACTACTAAATTTAATTGATATTAAACTTCCAAAGCGCTCTAATTCGTCATATAATATAGACACTAAGTGGATTCTTAAAGTAAATATTACCATAGTGGGACACTTCTTCCCGAACGATGTAACTACATCAATAAGAATTGAATAGCAAAAGCGATAGGTTTTTGCTAAATGGAGAAACTATTTAGATTATTTTTCGATCGAAATTGTTTGCAGGGACAGTTCATGAAAAAGTGAGCCACATACACTAACACTAATTGTGTGTGTGTCCCTATTATTGTTTATTGTTTGATGAACTCAAATTCATACATCTTACAATAAAAAAACCTGAGTTAAGTTAAAAATCACACCAAAAATTCATGTGTTTGTTGTCTTTTTTGTTTTGGTAAAATTGGGTTTTCCCCTATTTGATAATTTTCCCTATCGTTCTTTGTTTTTGTACGGGCGTTTATTAAATTGGTTGGTTTATTTAGATATTATATTTTATTTATTGAAAATCCATTTAATTTGTTTAAATAAATATTTTTTTATTTAAAAAGTATAAATCTGTTTTTATGTGTGTATTTTAGTAATGAATGATCTGCCAAAGTATACAAAAGTAGCCAGTTGCAAAATTTTTTAACTTGGTTACGATTAAATGCAGTAGATATAGTGATTATAATCACTATATATATTTTTAAAAGTATTTCAAATATATTTTAAACTGTGTGACATAATTAAAACAAAAAAATTAACAAAAATTTTATTTGTTTAAAAATATATTTAAAACTACTTTTTGCTTCTAAAAAGTTGGTATCACTTTTAATGCAATATCTTTTTACTAATATTTTGTTTTCGATACGATACAAAAATTTCGAAAACACAAAACACATCTTGTGTTGATAAAACACAATATGTACATCGCCACACAAGTGTATTTTATTTACTCGTGTAAAAGAGCATATTTGTTATTTATACCTGTATCAAATATTTCTCTTACAACACTCACATAAATAATTGAACGCTTTGCACACAAAGGTTATTTCTTACACACAATAAATTGTGTATGATTCTAAAATCACACACAACACACTACTGGCTAGTCTGGTATGTGAATTCATGTGTCGTTTAATCGCACAAATGCAGACTTGCTTAAGTTGCATGTACACGACATGTTTTTTACATCTGACTTGTCAAATTTCCCACTGCAAAATAAATACATGTCGTGTGTTATCTTTAAAACATCTGACGAAATTTCAATTAGAGCGTGCTCTATTTTTTTCTGACAAAACATCTGACATCAGCTGTGTTAAAAATCTACGCCGGGAAGAAACCCGCAGCGGCGGTGCACTGTTCACGGAATCATTAGCCGGCTTAAGTTAATATTTAACAATACCGATATATGTATAATAATTTCACCATTGAATAGAAATTAAGTACATACATATATAAAAAAAAAACGCATCATTATAATATCCTAAATTGGTATATTCGAATTTAAAGAAAAAAATATTAGGAATGAGAATATCACTTGGCACAACAATGGCAGTAATAGTATCGTGTACGGTTATACACAACTTATGCAGACAGCTAAAAGACGAAAGAGATTTTGATGACCCTGTTTCTTCAAGTGATGAAGAGGAATTCGATGCAGAAGGGCCTTCGGCAGAAACATTTTCGAGTACGCGAAGCAATCTTATTAAAAACTATTTCTCTAAGTTATAAGTATCTATCTACATACCTAATAATGATTGAATGCGCTTATCACTATCAGATACTTTGCTGCAATATTGGCCTCCTCCGGTTTTATAAAATTTTCTATCATTTGCTAGTGCTACTTTTGCCTTCCCCTTCATATTATCGTATTTATCTTTAAGGTTTTTAACCGATCTGATATTGTTGTACTGCGATCCAAATTGTGATGCGATTGTTTCCCAAACATCATTTTTTTGCTGCTAACTAACTGCGTTTGTGGTTTTATTCTCCACGATGCGTGAGTGTTGCTCAACCAGCGACATTAACAAATCTTCCTCTTGGGATGTAAAGTTTGAAGACCTACAAAACGGTTTAATACTTGATATTCTTTTTTGCAATGAGATCTTACCTTTGTCGCTTTCCTTTGTTAACATCCAAACAAGAATCGTTATTTTCGCTGCATATTATTTCATCGTCTGAGAACATGCTGAATACATAAAAAAACAATTTTTAATTTACATTAATATATTTTACATATACATTTATATTTACCTTGATTCTTAAATTATAATATTTATAAATTTTTATTTTATTTATTAAATTTTATTTAAATTAAAATTCACTAAAATTTTGTTCACTTTTAAAAGCCGCCTTTTAATATTTATTTTTTATGTAAACAAACCGATAGTATTGCCACCTTTTTATCAAATTCTTTCGTTAAATAACCGAAAGATGATGAAACGAAAATCGGTAACCGTTGATTAAAAAGTACCCGTTAGCCAAACCAGCAATTAGTTAATTTTTTTTTAACAAACATTTAATCACAGATCGTGAAAGCGGGCGTTAGTAACTGTAAAACTATTTTGAGTGTACCCAAGAATAGAAAACAATAAGCACATACCAAATTCGCAATTGTTTTTTTGTTCGGTTTCATATTATATACCAGGGATGTTAAAGTTGGTACAATTGTAATTTTTTTTGGTACATTTTGACCTTCCAAAGTACCGTGGTACTACCGTGACTCATTTGGTACAATTTAAAAATTTGTCATAGCTCCCCCATTTTGCTTTTTTTGTATAACAAGCAAATTAATGAGTCATTTTCATTCCATTTATGATGTACAACAAATCGTTAATGTAATGGGTGCTTAAATATGCGACTAGTATTTTGGTGTATATAGCACTTAGTCCCCTTTTATCGCCTACAAACTTCGCCTGTCTGCCTTTAACTTGCCACATTGTAAAAGGGAACTTATGGTACCCACAGTCGAGGCAACATTAGTCAAATCCTGTGTTACTACCTTTGTTTCTTTTTTACCACAGACGATGGCACTATAAGCAAAACATCAGTATTTTTTTGTAATATAGAAGTACTACTTAACTTAACAAGTATGTATATGCGAAAGACATTATCTTATCCTGCTTTTTTTGTTTTATTTTTATAACTTTCACTCTTTTTGTTATTTTAATAAATTAAAAAAAAATGGTTCCGTAAAGGTCCAAAAATGATGCGTTTTTTTATACATTTTTTTTGGAAGTTTGTACAAAATTTAAACCCCTATTTAACATCCCTATTGTATACCAAATAACTGATTGACAAGAAACAACAATACTATTACAGTGCTTATACTTTTTTCTTTAACACATTGCCAGTAGCGGTTTGCCACATTGTTTTAAAAAATTCATAGTACAATCTGGGCTGCCACATGTAGTGATTTCTCGCCAAACGTGGCGATTTTAAAACTTGTTTGGTGTTCTCATTTTCCATTTGTTTAAATAACTTCATTTTAATAGAAAGAAAAAAAATTTGTTGTGAGGCTTATTCAAAGTAAGAGCGCAATTCTTCAAAAATTAATTTAATCAAAAATAATGTAAGAAAAAATTTCGAATTTATGTCGTATTTTAAGAACAAAATACGTTTAAATTTAAACAAAAAATAAATAAAAATAGCAGCGATTGCACCAACTCTAAATATTAAAACAATGAACAAATAGCTAGTAATTATTATTATTCATTGTTATGTTATTATCATATTATTATGTTATGGGTATTATGTTTGTATTTTATGAAACAAATGCAGAAATAAAAAAAAAGAATCGATGATAGCAAATACCTAACGGCTAAACCTATTACTCGCACGCGATCCCTCTCGCCGTCTGTATTTGGTAACACGGTTGATACAATAACAAATATAAAACCTGCTAGCGTTGCCTCAACAACAAAAACAATTTTAATAAGTCCCAATTTACACTAGGGACATTTCTTGCCGGACATTTTTTGAATTCTCTTTTAATCTTACCTGTAGCGTTTACATATGAAACATTAGAAGTCAGACAGAAATTTTATACTTGTTTCTTTCTTTTCTTCATTCGTAAAGTTTGGCGGCTTTTTCTTGTAGTGTTTATTATAATAGTCTGTGGTATTATTTTGCAAATTTAAATTGCCAAACATTTTTGTAAAATTAAAACCCGAGTATTATATTCATTTACCACAAAAATTTATTTTTATTAATTAATTTTTTGTTTTTACTTTAATTTATTAGTTTATTTATTTAGAAAGCACAAGGCAAGTTAACAACACCACAAACATAACACAATACAAGCCAAACTGACGACAAATTGAGAAAAATAATATAAAGCAACAAGATGTAAACTACGAAAAGTAAGAAAGAGAAATGAAAAAATGTCCAGTACAGATAGTCATGTACTACACACTCTACCTTTTCGACCCCTCGCCATCAAACTTCGTCTGTCCGTTAGCCAAACCAGCAATTAGTTAATTTTTTTTTAACAAACATTTAATCACAGATCGTGAAAGCGGGCGTTAGTAACTGTAAAACTATTTTGAGTGTACCCAAGAATAGAAAACAATAAGCACATACCAAATTCGCAATTGTTTTTTTGTTCGGTTTCATATTATATACCAGGGATGTTAAAGTTGGTACAATTGTAATTTTTTTTGGTACATTTTGACCTTCCAAAGTACCGTGGTACTACCGTGACTCATTTGGTACAATTTAAAAATTTGTCATAGCTCCCCCATTTTGCTTTTTTTGTATAACAAGCAAATTAATGAGTCATTTTCATTCCATTTATGATGTACAACAAATCGTTAATGTAATGGGTGCTTAAATATGCGACTAGTATTTTGGTGTATATAGCACTTAGTCCCCTTTTATCGCCTACAAACTTCGCCTGTCTGCCTTTAACTTGCCACATTGTAAAAGGGAACTTATGGTACCCACAGTCGAGGCAACATTAGTCAAATCCTGTGTTACTACCTTTGTTTCTTTTTTACCACAGACGATGGCACTATAAGCAAAACATCAGTATTTTTTTGTAATATAGAAGTACTACTTAACTTAACAAGTATGTATATGCGAAAGACATTATCTTATCCTGCTTTTTTTGTTTTATTTTTATAACTTTCACTCTTTTTGTTATTTTAATAAATTAAAAAAAAATGGTTCCGTAAAGGTCCAAAAATGATGCGTTTTTTTATACATTTTTTTTGGAAGTTTGTACAAAATTTAAACCCCTATTTAACATCCCTATTGTATACCAAATAACTGATTGACAAGAAACAACAATACTATTACAGTGCTTATACTTTTTTCTTTAACACATTGCCAGTAGCGGTTTGCCACATTGTTTTAAAAAATTCATAGTACAATCTGGGCTGCCACATGTAGTGATTTCTCGCCAAACGTGGCGATTTTAAAACTTGTTTGGTGTTCTCATTTTCCATTTGTTTAAATAACTTCATTTTAATAGAAAGAAAAAAAATTTGTTGTGAGGCTTATTCAAAGTAAGAGCGCAATTCTTCAAAAATTAATTTAATCAAAAATAATGTAAGAAAAAATTTCGAATTTATGTCGTATTTTAAGAACAAAATACGTTTAAATTTAAACAAAAAATAAATAAAAATAGCAGCGATTGCACCAACTCTAAATATTAAAACAATGAACAAATAGCTAGTAATTATTATTATTCATTGTTATGTTATTATCATATTATTATGTTATGGGTATTATGTTTGTATTTTATGAAACAAATGCAGAAATAAAAAAAAAGAATCGATGATAGCAAATACCTAACGGCTAAACCTATTACTCGCACGCGATCCCTCTCGCCGTCTGTATTTGGTAACACGGTTGATACAATAACAAATATAAAACCTGCTAGCGTTGCCTCAACAACAAAAACAATTTTAATAAGTCCCAATTTACACTAGGGACATTTCTTGCCGGACATTTTTTGAATTCTCTTTTAATCTTACCTGTAGCGTTTACATATGAAACATTAGAAGTCAGACAGAAATTTTATACTTGTTTCTTTCTTTTCTTCATTCGTAAAGTTTGGCGGCTTTTTCTTGTAGTGTTTATTATAATAGTCTGTGGTATTATTTTGCAAATTTAAATTGCCAAACATTTTTGTAAAATTAAAACCCGAGTATTATATTCATTTACCACAAAAATTTATTTTTATTAATTAATTTTTTGTTTTTACTTTAATTTATTAGTTTATTTATTTAGAAAGCACAAGGCAAGTTAACAACACCACAAACATAACACAATACAAGCCAAACTGACGACAAATTGAGAAAAATAATATAAAGCAACAAGATGTAAACTACGAAAAGTAAGAAAGAGAAATGAAAAAATGTCCAGTACAGATAGTCATGTACTACACACTCTACCTTTTCGACCCCTCGCCATCAAACTTCGTCTGTCCGGCAAGAAATGTCCCTAGTGTAAATTGGGACTAAGTGATGTAAATATTAACCCCCAATCAGGCATAATAGAAAACTCAGTATCACCTTCGGTGTCTAATAATACGGTTGATATTAATACAATAAAAAATATAAAACCTGCAAGCGGTGCCTCAGCGGCAAAAACGATTGTAATAAGTGATGAAAATATTACCCCCAAATCAGGCATGATGGAAAACTCAGCTCCACAAGTAAAAAGTGGTCAAAAGCCTCCAGTACAAGTAGGTATTGATAGGTACATAACAGTGCTTAAACAGTGCTCTTCAGCAGTTGCTTCGGTCTCAAAAGTCTTAAAAGATGGTACAGCTGATAAAACAAGTTCTCAAAATCGTTTTGCAATTCTGGATGAGGAATCTCCGGAAGCACAAAACGTTATCAAATCTTCTAAGCCACCGCCGATATATCTTAGAGAGCAAAACTCAAATGAACTAATAAAGAGTTTGATCTCGGTAATAGGTGAAAATTCTTTTTATGTAGTTGCAATTAAGCGGGGTAGTAAAAATGAGACAAAAATACAAGTTAATCGTGAAGATGACTTTCGTAAGGTAATTACGAAATTAGAGGCACTAAAAACTTTTATACATACCAACTGAAGAGCAGTAAAGGTCTCCAGGTAGTGATAAAGGGCATTGATTCATGCGTAGACCCAAGTGAGATAAAAACGTTTTTAGAAGAGAAGGGCTTCAAAATAAAAAACGTAATAACTATTAAAAATAGAGAAAAAAATCCCCAGCCACTATTTCGAGTGGAGTTAGAACCCGGCGACGTTAAGCTTAAAAAAACGAAACGCATCCCATTTACAGTCTGAAATATATCCTGTACAGGAAAATAACGATAGAGGAGCCGCACAAAAGGAACGGTCCCGTGCAATGTTTAAACTGCCAAGAATTTGGTCACACTAAGGCATACTGCCATTTAACCCCTGTTTGCGTTGTATGTGGAGTGTTGCATGGTACAGCTCTCTGCGATAAGTCTAAAAACGACCCCAATGTAAAAAAATGCAGCAACTGTGGTGGTAATCACACTGCCAACTATAGAGGATGCCCTGTATACTCTATAGTCAAGCGCTCGGTTGTACCGAAACCTAATCCCCCTCAAATGCAGGTATCACATCAAGTTAACACTAATGACATTCAAGTGCCGCAGCCTAGTAATAACAGAACATCTTACGCAAACGTCCTAAAATCAAACCATATTCCAATTCAAGGTGATTTGCCAAATAATGATGAGACTCCAGTTTCTAATTTAAGTCGTCTAGAAAAAACCATGGAAACACTAGTGCAAACAGTAACTTACTTTACGAACACAATGGGTAATATGATGCAGGAAATGTTAAGAATGCAATCGATGTTATTGCAGGCTGTACTAAACAAGCCATGAATTGTTTAAAAATTTGTTTTTGGAACGCAAACGGCATTCGCCAACATAAAAATGAACTAGAATACTTTCTTAAAAGTAAACAAATTGATGTAATGATGGTTTCTGAAACTCATTTGACCTCAAGAAATACGTTTAAAATTAATGGTTATATATTATATGATACCAAGGACCCTCGAGATAGAGCTTGTGGAGGCTCTGCTATTTTGATAAAAGTCCGAATCAAACACTACTTAATGTGTGATTATCGTGAAGATTATCTGCAAGCAACGAACATTTGTGTTGAAGAGCTAAATCGAAACTTAGTACTTTCATCATTATACTCTCCACCTAGATTTTCAATATCAGAAAGCCAATATTATAAATATTTTAAATCATTAGGACCCTGTTTCCTCGCCGCTGGCGATTACAACGCTAAACATACCTTCTGGAGGTCACGGCTCATAACACCAAAGGGTCGTGTTTTGTATAATACAATGTCTAAAATGGATTTAAATGTGGTCGCTAGTGGTCAACCAACTTATTGGCCTACTGATCAGCAAAAAATTCCAGATGTCATCGATTTTGGCGTGGTTAAAAACATCCCCGCAGAAACGATTCATGTTGAAGCTTCTTTAGAATTATCTTCTGATCACACACCTACACTTCTAACTATAGCAAACCCTAATAGAATTGTATCTCCGTGTGGATACTTAGTGACGTCAGCAACACAAATAAATTGGTTAAAATATAAAAAATATCTCAGTACCCACTGCACTGAAAATATTCCGCTTAAAACACCGGAGAATGTGAATCTTTCTATTGTAAATTTTGACAATTATCTCAAACTAGCTGGTCAACATTCTAGCATAGCCCGCAAAAACATCAAAAATAGTAAAATATATTCTACTGATGTCGAGCGTCTCTTGACTGAAAAAAGGAGAGCTCGAAGGGAGTGGCAATTGCACAGATCCCCTCAACTTAAAAATTTACTAAAAGAGTGCACAAAAAGGCTAAGAATCTTACTGCAGTCTCAAAAAACGGCTACTCTGGAAAAATATCTTAAGGAACTTGATGCAACTCCTCAATCTGACTACTCATTATGGCGTGCAGCTAGAAATCTAAAAAGACCAGTTATCACTAAACCGCCATTAAGAACCTAAAATGGAAGTTGGGCACGAAATGATATAGAAAAAGGAAATATTTTTGTTAATCATTTGAAAACCGTATTTACCCCTCATACATCTTTCGATACTGCGGTCGAGTTACCACCTGTTGTTGTTGTTAGATCAGCTGTTCCACTAAGATTTGAGATAAGAGAAATCGAAAAGGCTATTCATGATTTAAACCCCAAGAAAGCCCCTGGTTTTGATAACATCAGTAACAAAATGCTTTTGGAGCTACCCCGCATAGCAAAGAAAATTATTCTACTAATTTTTAATGCTATTTTACGCCTTGAATACTACCCACAAGAGTGGAAAGTATCTTTAGTTACCATGATACCTAAACCAGGAAAGGATCCCACAAAAGTTGAGTCATATAGACCTATAAGCCTATTGTCTAATATATCAAAGCTATTTGAGAAACTACTAGTGTCAAAATTAACGCCGATTTTAAATGAAAACAGATGTATTCCCAATAATCAATTCGGTTTTAGAAGAAAACACAGCACAATTGAACAAACTCATCGAATAGTAAATGTCATAAGAAAAGCCTTTGAAGAAAAAAAATATTGCTCTGCACTCTTCATCGATGTGTCTCAAGCTTTTGATAAAGTCTGGCATAAAGGGTTACTACTGAAGTTGCAGCAAAACTTACCAGCAAACATACACAAGCTGTTAGAAAGCTACTTAGTCGGGCGTCATTTTATTATTAAAGAAGGCAATTTTTTAAGTTCTCCTCAGCCAATTAACGCCGGAGTCCCACAAGGCAGCATCCAGGGCCCTCTATTATACTTAATTTATACTTCGGACTTGCCAACAAACAGCTACACCCATACCTCAACATTTGCGGACGATACAGCTTTTCTAAGCGTACACGCAAACTGTCAAGAAGCATCTCGTTACTTACAGGATCACATATTTGAACTGGAAAGGTGGTTAAAACAATGGAGGATAAAGATCAATGAGCAAAAATGCGCACATATAACATTCACATTGCGTCGGGAAACATGCCCCCCTATTAAAATCAATAATCAAATAATACCCCAACACTCGCATGTAAAATACCTCGGTATACATCTAGATCGGCGTTTAACGTGGAAATGGCATATAGAAGCTAAATTAACTCAAATGAAACTAAAAGCAATTCAAATAAATTGGCTTATTGGAAGAAATTCTGTTCTCAGCCTCGATTGCAAACTTCTACTTTACAACTCTATCTTAAAGCCAATTTGGTGCTACGGTATTCAGTTATGGGGCACTGCCTCGGCTTCTAACATCGAAAAAATTCAAAGGCGCCAAAATAAACTTCTTCGAATAATCACAGCCGCCCCGTGGTACGTCAAAAACTCAAATATCCACAAGGATCTCAATGTGCCATTAGTAAAAACTATGATAACGAAATATGCAGTAAAATATTTAAAAAGGCTGGAACTGCACCCAAACCCATTAGCACGAAATATTTTAAATTATGGCGGCCACACTCGATTAAGAAGAAGAGACACTGCAGCACTCACCCAATCAGATGAGCGGTAAACACCTACATATGTGAACAGAAACCGTGATGACGAAATCTTTTTTGTCCGGCACTGGCAGGACATAAATCAAATATTAGGTTAAGATTTGATTAATTATTGTTAGTTCATATTTAGTATATGAAGATTCAATAAATAAATACTGAAAAAAAAAAAAAAAAAAAAAAAAAAAATTTTTGTATTTTATAAAAATTAAAAAACCTTTTTAAAATGCGCTAAAAAGAAAAAAATTAATAAACCTTTACTATTGACTTATAACGTCATTAATCTATTTATATATATATTTTTTTTTTTTTTTTTCATTATTTATTTATTGAATCTTCATATATTAAATATGAACTAACAATAATTAATCAAATCTTATACTAATACTTTATTTTTGTCCTGCCAATGCTAGACGAAAATTTTTCTCTTCACGGTTTCTGTTCACATATGTAGATGTTTAGCGCTCTTCTTGTCTGATGAGTCCTGCTGTATCTCTTCTCCTTAATATAGAGTGGCCGCTGTAATTTAAAATATTTCGAGCTAGTGGATTTGGGTGCGACTCAAGTCTTTTTAAATATTTTACTGCATAGTTCGTAATAATAGTTTTTACTAACGGCACATTGAGATCCTTGTGAATATTTGAGTTTTTAACATACCAGGGAGCGGCTGTGATTATTCGAAGAAGTTTATTTTGTCGCCTTTGAATTTTTTCGATATTAGAAGCCGAGGCAGTGCCCCATAACTGAATACCGTAGCACCAAATTGGTTTTAAGATAGAGTTGTAAAGTAGAAGTTTACAATCGAGACTAAGAACAGAGTTTCTTCCAATAAGCCAATTAAGTTGAATTGCTTTTAGTTTCATTTGTGTTAGTTTTGCTTCTATATGGCATTTCCATGTTAAACGCCGATCTAGATGAATTCCGAGATATTTTACATGCGATTGTTGGGGCACTAATTGATTATTGATTTTAATAGGGGAACATGACTCCCGACGCAAGGTGAATGTTATATGTACGCATTTTTGCTCATTAACCTTTATCCTCCATTGTTTTAACCACTTTTCCAGTTCAAATATATGATCCTGCAAGTAGCGAGAAGCTTCATGACAGTTTTCGTGCACGCTTAAAAAAGCTGTATCATCAGCAAATGTTGAAGTTAGGGTGTGGTTGTTTGTTGGCATGTCTGAGGTATATATTAGGTATAACAGTGGGCCCATGATGCTTCCCTGAGGGACTCCAGCGTCAATTGGCTGAGGAGAACTTATAAAAGCACCTTCTTTAATAATAAACTTTCGACCGACTAAGTAGCTTTCTAACAGCTTGTGTGTGTTTACTGGTAAATTTAGCTTCAATTTATGTAATAAGCCTTCATGCCAGACTTTATCAAAAGCTTGAGAAACATCGATGAAGAGGGCGGAACAATATTTTTTTTCTTCAAAGGTTTTTCTTATGGCGTTTACTATACGATGGGTTTGTTCAATTGTGCTATGTTCTCTTCTAAAGCCAAATTGATGGTTTGGAATACATCTATTTACATTTAAAATTGGGGTTAATTTTGACACTAACAGCTTCTCAAACAGCTTTGATATATTAGACAATAAGCTTATAGGTCTATATGACTCAACTTTTGTAGGATCCTTTCCTGATTTAGGTATCATGGTAACTAATGATACTTTCCATTCCTGAGGGTAGTATTCAAGGCGTAAAATAGCATTAAAAATAAAGAGAATAATTTTCTTTGCTATGCTGGGTAGCTCCAAAAGCATTTTGTTACTGATCTTATCAAAACCAGGGGCTTTCTTCGGGTTTAAATCATGAATAGCCTTTTCGATTTCTCTTATCTCAAATCTTAGTGGAACAGCTGCTCTAACAGCAACAGGTGGTAACTCGACCGCCATATCGAGAGATGTGTGAGCGGTAAATACGGTTTTCAAATGATTAACAAAAATATTTCCTTTTTCTATATCATTTCTTGCCCAACTTCCGTTTAAGTTTCTTAATGGTGGTTTAGTGATAACTGGTCTTTTAAGATTTCTAGCTGCACGCCATAATGAGTAGTCTGATTGTGGAGTTGCATCAAGTTCCTTAAGATATTTTTCAAAGGATGCAGTTTTTTGGGACTGCAGTAACTTTCTTAGCCTTTTTGTGCACTCTTTTAATAAAATCTTAAGTTGGGGGGATCTGTGCAATTGCCACTCTCTTCGAACTCTCCTTTTTTCAGTCAATAGATGCTCGACATCTACAGAATATATGATATTGTTTTTGGTTTTTTTGAGGGTTGTGCTGGAATGTTGAACAGCTAGTTTGAGATAACTGTCAAAATTAACAATAGCGAGATCCACGCTCTCCGGTTTGCTAAGCGGAATATTTTCTGTGCAATGGGCACTAAGATATTTTTTATATTTTAACCAATTTATTTGTGAGGGTGATTTGGATAAGTACCCAGACGGCGATACGATTCTATTTGGAATCATTATAGTAACAATTGTAGGTGTGTGGTCGGAAGATAATTCTAAGGAAGCCTCAACATAAATCGTTTCTGCGGGGATGTTTTTAACCACTCCAAAATCTATGACATCTGGAACTTTTTGGTGATCAGTAGGCCAATATGTTGGTTCACCACTCGCGACCACATTTAGATCCGTTTTACGAATTGTGTTAAACAAAACACGACCCTTAGGCGTAATAAGTCGTGACCCCCAGAAAGCATGTTTAGCGTTATAATCGCCAGCAGCCAGGAAGCAGGGTCCTAATGCTTTGAAGTATTTATTATATTGGCTTTCTGATATTGAAAATCTAGGTGGTGAATATATTGATGAAATAACTAGGTTTCGATTTAATTCCTCAACGCAAATGGTCGTTGCTTGGAGATAATCTTCACGATGATCACACATTAAGTAGTGTTTTACTCGGTTTTTTATCAAAATGGCAGAACCTCCACAAGCTCTACCTCGAGGGTCCTTGGTATCATATAATATATAACCATTGATTTTAAACGTATTTCTCGAGGTCAGATGAGTTTCAGAAACCATCATAACATCGATTTGTTTATTTTTAAGGAAGTATTCTAGTTCATTTTTATGTTGGCGGATGCCGTTTGCGTTCCAAAAGCAAATTTTTAGACAGTTCATGGCTTATTTAGTACAGCTTGCAATAACATCGATTGCATTCTTAACATTTCTTGCATCATGTTACCCATTGTGTTGGTAAAATTGTTAACGGTTTGCACTAATGTTTCCATGGTTTTTTCTAGCCGAGTTAAATTAGAAGTGGGAATTTCGTCATTATTTGGTAAATCACCTTGCAATGGCATATGATTAGATTTTAAGACATAAGCGTACGAGGTTCTGTTATTATTTGGCTGCGGTATTTGAACGGCGTTAGTGTTTTCTTGATAAGTTGCCTGCGTTTGAGGGGGATTAAGTTGCTGTCCAACAGAACGCTTGACAATAGAATATACCGGACATCCTCTATAGTTGGCAGTGTGATTACCACCACAGTTGCTACATTTTTTTACATTAGGGAAATTTTTTGACTTATCACACTGAACGGTACCATGTAGTTCTCCACATACGACACAAACAGGGGGTAAATAGCAGTATGCCCTAGTATGACCAAATTCTTGGCAGTTTAAACACTGAACGGGCCCATTTCTTTTGTGTGGCTCTTCTATCGTTATTTTCCTGTACAGGATGTATTTTAAACTGTAAATGGGATGCGTTTCATTTTTTTTTAGCTTAACGTCGCCGGGCTCTAACTTCACTCGAAATAGTGGTTGGGGATTTTTTTCCCTATTTTTAATATTTGTAACATTTTTAATTTTGAAACCCTTTTCTTCTAAAAATGTTTTTATTTCGTCTGGGTCCACGCATGAGTCAATGCCCTTTATCACAACCTGCAGACCTTTGCTGCTTTTCAGCTGGTAAGTATAGAAGCTTTTTTTAAGTGCTTCAAACTTATTAATTAATTTACGAAAATCATTCTCATTATTAATCTGTATTTTTGTTTCGTTAATATTACCACGCTTGATTGCAGCTACGTAAAACGAATTTTCACCTATCACCGATATTAAACTTTTTATTAGCTCACTTGAGTTTTGCTCTCTAAGATATATCGGGGGTGGCTTCGACGATTTTATGACGTTGGGTGTTTCAGAAGATTCATCCTCCAGAATTGCAAAACGATTTTGCGAGTTTATTCTATCAAAAGATGGAACTTTCGAGGCAGAGGCAACAGCTGAAGAGGCAGGGCTGCGACCACGTTTAAGCACTGTTATATACCTATCCATACCAACTTGCACTTGTGGTTTTTGACAACTTTTTTCTTGTTTGTTTAAAATTGCGTCTATGTTTGGGATTATGGTAACAGTGGTAACGCTTGTATTGTTTTCTGTTGTTGTGTTTATTTCCACATTGCTTTCACTAGCATGAATATCATTTACTTTTGTTGTTGTTTCATTGTTATTACTCATATATAGTTGTTTTTGTTTTTTTCACCGTTTTTTTATATTTTTTATTTTTTGGTTTTTATTTTTTTTGTTGACTGTGCTCTTTTTATTATGTATAATGTTGTTACACCGAGATAATAAAAGAAAAAAGAGAATAAATATTTTTTTGCACAGATTATTTGCAAGTATGTATGTGCGTACATACATACATATGTAGGTATATTTTTTTTTACTTGTATTTTTTTTTTTTTCTTAATTTTTTTTATAGTTATTCTTTTGTTCACTTTTATATTGAGCGTCCAAACTCGCTTGTTAAACTGATATTATTAACTAATTTATGTTAAAAAAAAAAAGAACCGTATGCGGAGTTAAAAGAAACACGTCTTTTCTCATCGAGCACGACCGACTGAAAAAAAAAAAAAAAAAAAATGTTTGTATTTTATAAAAATTAAAAAACCTTTTTAAAATGCGCTAAAAAGAAAAAAATTAATAAACCTTTACTTTTGACTTATAACGTCATTAATCTATTTATATGTATTTACTTTGTTTGAAAATTTGTATAGTTAAAATCAATCACATCAATTTATATAATTTACTAGTTTGTCTACACAAGTTAATCTCGCGACAAGCTTGTATACCATACAAATTGTTTAATGACGTTATAAGTTGATAGTAAAAGTTCTAAACTCAAATTTTCTTTTTAGAGCATTTAAAAAAGGTTTCTTATTTTAAAATATTTTTTTCTTTTCAGCGCATTTAAATAAAAGCTTGTTTTTTTAAAAAAAAGATTTTTTTACTTTTAATTTATTTCATTCAAAACTTAGTCCGCCGCATTGGATCTAGAGTAACGTCACTTTATTTGTCGACCTTTTCTCAGCAAGCCCTTTTTTTATACTCATATTGTAGGAATGCATTAAAAATAATTAGTCCGACATCTTGGGTGTCTTACCAAGCTGGATTTAGAATAACTTTACAAAGTTAACCGTGCATTATCAGCCAAACTGAACGTATTTACAAAATGTCAGCTTAATCGGTTCAAGGTATCTGCTTCAAAATTAAGTTGCAAGATTTCACCCGAACAAATCAAAATTCCTTTGAAAGAGAGGAAAACTCATATATTTTATGCTTTATTTTAAAAATCGTTCCGCTAGATTTTTTTTTAAAAGTTCGTCGATTCGAAGAAGAGTAACTTTATTTTACTTAAATGAAGAGTTACGTTTCATAAACGAATGCTTAAGTAATGTATACATTAAAAGCGGGTTTTCCATATGTATGGGTACACGGGGGGTGAAATTACAAATAGATAATAATTTTATAGTACTTACGGTGGGCTGGTATTCTAGTTGAATGGGGGGTTGGTCTCAAATTGAGTGGGGGTTTCCTGATGCCTTTTTCCCTTGAAACCGTTTTACGTTTGATTTCGTTTTCCAAGCTGACAAGCTCTCTTGGAACGCCGTCTGCGCAACGCAAACGCTCCTCAACGTGGTTTGGGGTTTCCTTGTAAAGGGGGGGTGTGTCTTGCAATTAAAACTTGCAATGCTTTCACAAACCAAGTCCACCAGTGGAAAATGGTTTTGATGGTTGATGTTTTTTAGAAAACCTTTGTCACAAATTAAATTTAATTTAAAGCAAAAGCAAATAGTTAATAACAGCAAGAAAATTAAAGAATGCCAATTTTCTCTTTTGCAAAATTCTACACCAAAGTAATCTTTCAATATTATTAAATTTTGTTAAATAACTTATTATAACACTTTTTTCGTTTGCACTAAATCTAGCTGAAAATTGGTCAACTTATTTTAATTTGGAAAAAAAGAATATTTGCCACTTTTGAACAGATTTTATTTATTACACTTGAAAAACAGGTTGTATGCACTTGGAACGAACTTTACTGAATGTGTGGTTTTTAAGTTTAAAAAGTGTTCAACTGCCCGCTGCTGCTAAAGAGAAAAACCGACGAGTAAATGTACTCGCTATTGTAACCCATGTAGGGTTTTCATGCCCTGCAAAATACGTAGGGTTCTCATGCCTAAACATCCCGCCCCCTTGTTATATCCTAATATAACAACGAGGGTAGGTTTACCAGTCTAGAATTTTTAACAACGGACAAGCAGTTGAATTATAACATAAAGATGCAAAAAAAATAATTCATGGAAGTACAATTCAATAGCAAAGTTAGTGAAGTAAAAGTATAAAATTAGCACATAATTCAAAAAATAGATTCAGATATAATTTCATTATTTAAGATAAGTAAAAATGTATAAATGTTGCTTGATGAAAAATATGTTGCTTGATGAAAAAAATACGTTGCCCTTTAAACTCCGAACTTTCCTATTATGACCCAACCGAGTACAGTATCTTGGGCGACTGGAGAGCCAATTGATGCCAGTTGTATCCCGCTGCGTATGATTCTTGTGTAAATGTCTGCTCCCAGGACAAAATTGATGGAATTGCTCTCGAAGAAATCGGGATCAGCCAGCCTTAAATTACGATAAGCGTCTGCGACGCTGCGATCAAGGTGTTTAGCTGGTGGTTTTTCGGGCAACTCGCTGGAGACCTTGGCTCTTACCGTGAATGTCCCATGTTCTTCTTCAAACCGGGTCCGGAACGTCAATTGACACCATTTGTCCGCATTAAACCGCTCGAACGGCAGGTAATACCGTTCAACAATAAACTGCGCGATGGAACTCGTAGCTGCGCACGGATTTAGAAGGCCTCGGACCTTGCTCCACTCATTATCTAGCCGAATCTGCAATATTACGGTAGGAACCACGGTGGTGTCATCTGCTCGACTCAATTGCTCGTTTGCTCTGATGATTTCGGACTGGTGAAGGAGAGTGTGGTGTTGTCCATTGCAGTCGTGACAGCGCTCAGTGCTGCGGCAGTTCTTGAGACAATGGGAGTGGGCGAGGCAGTTTCGGCAATACCGGTGACGCTTAACGATGTCCTTTCTGGTAGAGACGGTCATCCGCAAAAATTTGCTGCACTTGCGGAGCGGATGGGCCTTACGGCATAGACGGCAGTCCGGGTTCTTAGTGCGTGGTGGCACCCGTTTTTTCCGCTCTTCGAGGGGAGAACCTTCACGGCTGCGGTGGTACATAGTTACTGTAATGAGGAGAAAATAAGGGGGGAGAATTAATTGTCAGGCCTTTGACGGGAGTGGCAGTAGCACAAGTTTCACAATTGGACGGGTTATGATGCCATTAGCGGTGCGGATTTCAGAGACTCTAACTCGACTATCGGGACCAGTAAAGATTTTCTCAATGCGACCGAGACGCCATTGATTCGGGGGTAAGTTATCTTGTCGGACAAGTACCAGGTCGCCGATAACAAAGTCTCGCTGAGGGAGTTTCCATTTGTTGCGCTTGTGAAGTTCGGTGAGATATTCTTCTTTCCATCTACGTGCCAAGTGATGGTGAAGAATTTTCAGCTTTTGCCAACGGTTGACATAGCTGAGGGAATGGCTGGACAAGTCAGGTTCGGAGGGAGATAATAGTGGGGTTCCGACGAGAAAATGACCCGGCGTCAGGGCGCACAGGTTCGTTGGGTCCTCATTCATGGGGCTTAAGGATCTTGAATTTAGACACGCCTCAATTCGTGCTAGCATTGTGCTGAATTCTTCATACGTAAACTGCTGACTATGGCACAGTTTCTTAAAATGGGCCTTGAAACTTTTGACCCCTGCCTCCCAGAGGCCACCCATATGGGGAGCGCCAGGGGGGATGAAGTGCCATTCGACTGGAGTAAAACCATCCTGAGAGAGAATACCCTTTTGTATTTTAGACAATAAATGCTGGTGATCACCATGGAGGACGTTAGCAGCGCCTACGAAGGCGGTGCCATTGTCGGAGTACATATCGTGGGGGTGCCTCGTCGCGAAAAGAACCGAGCAAAGGCGGCAAGAAAGGCTTGTGTGGATATATCGCCGGTAGCTTCGAGGTGGATCGCTTTTGTTGAAAAGCATACGAAGACCAACACGTATCCTTTAGTGACCTTACAGCCACGACCCGCATAAGATTTTATGCCAAAGGGTCCCGCGAAATCAACGCCGGTGTGACAAAAGGGGCGTGATAAACTTGCACGTTCGGGGGGTAAAGCAGCCATGATCTGTTGACCAATTTGGCGTTTATGTCTCACGCATGTTACGCATTGGGATAAAATAGTTTTTATCAACATTTTGAGTTTGGGTACGTAGTAGCGTAGTCTCGTCAAACGATGTAAAAGCGCATTTTGACCATGTAGGGTGTGTTTGTGTAGATACGTGAGAAACAATCTGGTGAAGCGCGCATGGTAAGGCAATAAAATGGGGTAACGTTCGTCAAAGCGCAGGGTAGGGGAGTCCGCTAAACGACCATTTATTCGCATAATTCCGTTGGAATCGAGAAAGGGGTTGAAGGTTAGAAGCGAGCTTTTTCGGGACAGTGGTTTTCTTGCAGATAGCTGTGAGTATTCTTCGCTAAAGTGCGATTTTTGACAGACGACTATTAGACGATTTTTAGCGGAAATTATTTCCTTGGCCGACAGTTCTTCTCGGCATACCATTCCCGCTGTCAACTTAGCTCTCGTGAGGTTATAAAAGCGGAATATATAACTTATAATTCTCAACGCTCGAGGTAGGTCAGAAAAGTTCTCAAGAATATCGTCTGGCTGTATGAAAGTTGTATGGGCATGAATTAGTCGAATGTCTTCTTCCGTATCAAACTCCTTTTCTCGCGATGGCCAGTCTGTCGGGGGGCGTCTTTGCCAGGCAGGGCCCTGCCACCACAACTCACTAGATGATAAGTCACGTACGGTAACGCCACGTGACGCTAAATCAGCGGGGTTACTTTTTGATTCAACATGAGACCACGAATCCTTTCCTACCTTTTCGATTATAGACGAAACTCGATTTTCGACGAACGTTTTCCACTTGTGAGCCGGTTTTCTTAACCATGCCAGCACGATGGTGGAATCTGTCCACAGGAAAAGTCTATAGTCCTTGAGATTAAGCTGCGCTTGAATAGATTCCATCATATTCGCAAGCAATTCTGCTCCGCATAATTCCTTACGTGGTAGGGAAACAAATCTAACGGGGGCAACTTTCGATTTTGCTGCCAAAAGGTGGCTAGTGACAAAACCTTCGTTTTCAGCGCGAATATAAATGGCGGCTGCGTACGCCTTTTCCGACGCGTCGCAGAAACCGTGCAGCTCGACTTTGTAGGAAGGATCATAATCTATGAACCGGGGAATTCTGACTTCTTCGATTCCGCTGTAATCATCGAGAAATTCGCGCCATTTGTTCATAGTAAGGGGGTTCAAGTCTTCGTCTCAATCCGTGCCATCTTTCCATATTTGCTGCATAATTATTTTTGCCACTATAATCTTGGCAGATAGCCATCCAGCTGGGTCGAATAACTTGGCAGTTTCAGAAAGCACACATCTTTTGGTGGTTAACTCACGATTCGGTTTAGCTTTGAGTTTGATATAGAAATGGTCGTTGCCAGCATTCCACCTGAGCCCTAAAGTTTTCGTAATACTGGACTCAGACAGTTGAAGGAATTCTTCACCTAGCAAATGTGTTGAAGGCTGACCTCGCAGCAACATTTCGTTATTAGACGTCCATTTTCGTAGCGTAAAACCCGCGGTTTTGAGAACTGCTATTAGTTCATCGCGAAATCTTACTGCTGACGATATGGTATGGGCACCCGAAAGGACATCATCAACCTACATATGGCTCCGCAATATTTCGGATGCCTGAGGGGAAGTGGATTCGCTTTCTTTGGCGAGTTCTAGCAACGTCCTTATTGCGAGATAGGGCGCACAGTTTACACCGAAGGTGACTGTGTTCAACTCAAAGTCTGGGTTATCTCATTTGGGGAGTCACGATGCAAAATTCTTTGAAAAGGGGTGTGCTTGGGGTGCACCAAGATTTGGCGGTACATTTTCTCAATGTCCGCGTTAAACACGTAGCGGAAAAATCTCCATCTCAAAAGCAAAATCATTAAATCTGACTGCAGAACTGGGCCAGGATGGAGCAGGTCGTTCAGGCTTATGCCATTGGATGAGGGGCTGGAGGCATTAAATACCACGCGCAATTTTGTTGTGGTGCTGTCGGGTTTTACAACAGCATGGTGGGGCAAATAGTAAGTGCCGCTGTCACCATTTACGGGGGTTACTTTGGTCATTTGACCTAGAGTAGCGTACTCTTTGATTACCTGGTCGTATTCACTTTTAAGTTGGGGGTTTTTGCTTAATCTCGCCTCGTTTCGTAGAAACTGGGAGAAAGCAATTTTTCGAGAGGGGCCAATATTCAATTTTTCGGGGTAATCTTTCTTAAAGGGGAGTGAAACGACGTATCGACCTTCTTTATTTCGGAACGTAGTGGATGTGTACAAATTTTCGCAGTATGTGTCCTCCGGGGAGGACGTTTTCCTCAGGATATCCTCAAGCTCCCAAAAACGCTGAAGTTGATTATTCAATTCTATGGAGCTAAAAAACGATAAAACCGCCTTTCCGCACGGTTGTGCGGGTACCTTTCCTGCCACCCGAAAACTGTATTTTGGGCAAGCAAGGATTGCTGTGTATCTCTTTGTAGACCGTCCAGAATAATTTTCGGGTAAACGTCTGCACCAAGCAGCAAATCTATCTCACGACAACTGTGGTGATAAGTATCAGCCAATCGCAAATTGGAGAAATTACTATCTTTTAATGTCGATGAGGGGTAGTAGGGAAGGTGACCTGTAAGTCGATTTATTATTAAGGCGTCTGAGAAGACTTCAAACGATTTGGTCACTGGGGATCCGATTTTGACGTGACAGCTTTGGGTTGCAGTTGCCGTCACGGAGTCGCTTAGCCCGTGGACTCGGGCTGCTGATGGCCGAGTATAAAGACCAAGTTGTCTTTGTAGTTTTCTCGAAATGAACGTCGCCTCCGAGGCGGAGTTAAGTTACGGAGTTAAGGTCGTTATTATAAACGTCGACTAACGCTGTACCGAGTACTACAGATTGTGTGGTGGGTTCAAGGTGAGTAGAAAACGATTGCAGTGTTCTATTGGCTGCCTGGGACGAAGTAGAAGGGGTCCCATCTAGAACGGGAAGGGAGTTGTTATTTTGATGAACGGGGGTACTTTTAACGGTATTGTTATTATTTGGTGTTTTCTTCCTGTCGACGCAATGAAGCAGCGAATGGTGTTTTCCTTTACATACCTTGCAGGTGAATTTGCTTTGGCAATTCTTAGCTCCGTGAGATGTCCCCAGGCAGTTAGTGCATTTATTTTGTTTTTTCACCGTGGCGTATCTGTCTTCAATAGACATGGCTAGAAAAACGGCACAACATCGGAGGGGGTGAAATTCAGAGCACAGAGCGCATTTGCCCTTATGGTCAGGGGCAATATTGGTCTGGTAGCTTTTCACCTTGGGCCCTTGGGTTGAAGGTTTTGGGCCATGCGAGGTTGAAAACATGGATCGAATATCCGCGACTGACTCTAAAGTTTGAAACCTTGATGATAAGAAATCGTCTAAGGCTTTCCACGTTGGCAAGTCAGTGGTACGCGGCAAAGATTGCTCCCATAAGCTCAGTGTGGTCTCAGGTAAACACGTTGAGCAAATATACACAAAAATGACATCCCAATTGTCGACTTCAATATTTAACAAACGCAGATTGGTGATACAATCATTGATCGTGCGTTGTAAACGACTAAGATCGGAACCAGTTTCTCTTGACATGGGCTTTATGTTGAAAAGCGACTTAAGTTGGGCATTCACTAGTATTCGCTTATTTTCATACCGATGGACCAAATTTTTGCCACGCCATATTGAAACCATCTTTGGTCATAGGGCAGGTCTTCAAAAGCTCTCGCGCTTCACCCTGAGTTTTCTTGACCAGATGGCACATTTTTTCTACGGGGGACAAACGCTTATTGTTGCGGTATAGGGCTGTGAACATATCACGGAAAGTTGGCCATGATTTGTAGTCACCATGAAAGACTTCGGTATCACAGGGGGGTAAAGAAATGTGTGGGGTCATATCGCGTGCGCGATCATTCGAGGGGGAGGCGGTTTGAGCGTTGGTTTGAAGGGCCTCACGGAGTTCGTTAATCTTTGCAACCACCGCTGTGTGGCTGCCAAAGGTAGAGTAAAACCGCCCTTTTAAGGCTTCCAGATCGATCTCTTCTTTGATGGTTTCATAATTATCCATCGCAGATTCATAACATGAATCGAAACTTGACCAGAGACGATCGATTTGTTTTTCGTGGGCCTCAAGGGTGTGTCGCGTGTGCGACTCTACTTTTAGACCGTCGAAGTAGGTTTTGAATTCGACCACACGATCAGAATAACGTATGACATTTTTTACCGATGCCATTTTGTCTTCTCAGGTGAATGGGCTTATAAAATTGGAGAATTTTTAAAAAGTGTTATTTAAGAAAATTTAGGTAAATTTTCGATGGGGCTTCGTAAAAGCGACCAATGAATTATTGGGAAAAAATTTAAAGAAATTTTCAAAGGTGCTTCGTAAAAGCGACCAAAGAAAGTTATTGGGGAAAGAGAATTTAAAGAAATTCTCAAAGGTGCTTCGTAAAAGCGACCAATGGGAAATTATGGCCAAAAATGTTAAGAAAATTTTAAGGTTTAATTTATCGTTGAAAAGTTTAACTAAATTTTCAAAGGTGCTTCGTGAAAGCCACCGACGAAAATAGTTGGTAAAAGATTTAAAGGAATTTTCAAAGGTGCTTCGTAAAAGCGACCGATGAAAATAGTTGGTAAAAAAATTTAAAGAAACTTTAATGATTAATTTTCAATTAATTTATTATTAAATAAATTTTCAGAGGCGCTTCGTAAAAGCGACCAATAAAAATTATTTGCAATAAAATTAAATGAAATTTTAATAGTTAATTTATAATTAATTTATTATTAAATAAATTTTCAGAGGTGCTTCGTAAAAGCGACCAATAAAAATTATTTGCAAAAATTTTAAAGAAACTTTAATAATTAATTTATAATTAATTATTATTAAAAGGTTTAAATAAATTTTCAGAGGTGCTTCGTAAAAGCGACCAATAAAAATTATTTGCAAAAATTTTAAAGAAACTTTAATAATTAATTTATTATTAAAAGGTTTAAATAAATTTTCAGAGGTGCTTCGTAAAAGCGACCACTAAAAACTGTTTGCAAAAAATTTAAAAGAAATTCCAATAATTAATTTATTATTAAAAAGTTTAAATAAATTTTCAGAGGTGCTTCGTAAGAGCGACCAATGAAAGGTGTATGCAAAGATTAAATGAAATTTTTCCAAAAAAAATAATAACAAAAATATATTTAAGAAATTTAAGAACTTTTCAAAGGTGCTTCGTAAAAGCGACCAATGAAAGTTAGTTGAAAAAATTTAAAGAATTTTAATGGTTATTATATAATATGGGTAGGTATATAGGTGTTATAATAAATTCGCAGCAAAGGGGTTATCATGTGTCATGTGTCGTGGACTTTATGGTAATTTGTTTATTTTCATATATGCACTTTTATTTTTATAATGTAGGTATCTATTTCAATAATGAATATTAGTAATAAATATAATAGTAATTGTATTAAAAAATTCCAATGATTTTTCGAGCTGCCCTCGTATCCAGCTGTTAGTATATAAGTTCTTATGTACAATTCAATTTGTCCCAGTGACCTAGTTATTTTCATGTACTTATATTACACACCATACATACATTTACTCGTCTGGTTTTTTTTTTGATTTGGGTTCTCTCATCAAATTTAAAAACCAACGAGTTGATCGACTGCGTAAATTATGCGAGATGAAAAAATATTATTATTAGCACGAGGGAATTAATGCAGTTGACGATAACAACAACACAAGAGATGCTTCTTGATATTAACCTTGAATATCAAGCAGCAAGTACAACGCAATTTCTTTTTTTTTACTTAAATTTGGTATTTTTCTTGTGTATTCTGTTTGTTTGTCAACTCTATATGCTGATGCTTATGGTGTTGACAATGGTCAAAGCATTGCGGGGGGAAAAACGTATGATGAGATTGCCTGTAGATCTTGGTAGTTTTGTTTTGCTGTACAAACTGGTTTTGTAATTTTTTCTTTCAAGTCAACCGACTGTTGCTACTTCTGATGAGTAGGTAAAGTTGTTGGTGTACTTAGCTGTATGCATGTATGTATGTATGTATGGATTGAATTTTTGGTGGTGGTTTTTTGGTTTATGAGAATAAATGCAAATTGTACATGAGTACGTATGTAGTTATTCTCATATTATTTTTTGCGTACGCAAGTAAATGCAGACTTACTTGATACGATTTTTTTTCTTTTCTTTTTTTTTTTTTACACGTTTGCGCGACCGTAAGGTTTTTCGTATGATGATTTTAGGGAAAAAGCATGACACATGATATTTAGGTAGTCACGAGGGGGGAAAAAGAAGTTGGGTTTTTTTTACCGATTTAAAAAATTTTAAAAATTTATATTTTTTTTGTATGTTAACGGTTCTTATTTGAGACCGTTAAAGGCACGCTATTGAAAAAATAAATTCGCACGTGATGCCGTGAGGGGGGTAAAAATTGGATGTAACGTTCCACAGGGGGATTGTGGGTTTATATGACACTATAAAAGTGTCGGAGGGGTTTTCCCGGGTTATAGAGGACCCGGATCCGGTTCGAAGGACCAAAATGTATGGGTACACGGGGGGTGAAATTACAAATAGATAATAATTGTATAGTACTTACGGTGGGCTGGTATTCTAGTTGAATGGGGGGTTGGTCTCAAATTGAGTGGGGGTTTCCTGATGCCTTTTTCCCTTGGAACCGTTTTACGTTTGATATCCTTTTCCAAGCTGACAAGCTCTGTTGGAACGCCGTCTGCGCAACGCAAACGCTCCTCAACGTGGTTTGGGGTTTCCTTGTAAAGGGGGGTGTGTCTCGCAATTAAAACTCGCAATGCTTTCACAAACCAAGTCCACCAGTGGAAAATGGTTTTGATGGTTGATGTTTTTTAGAAAACCTTTGTCACAAATTAAATTTAATTTAAAGCAAAAGCAAATAGTTAATAACAGCAAGAAAATTAAAGAATGCCAATTTTCTCTTTTGCAAAATGCTACACCAAAGTAATCTTTCAATATTATTAAATTTTGTTAAATAACTTATTATTACACTTTTTTCGTTTGCACTAAATCTAGCTGACAATTGGTCAATTTATTTTAAATTGGAAAAAAAGAATATTTGCCACTTTTGAACAGATTTTATTTATTACACTTGAAAAACAGGTTGTATGCACTTGGAACGAACTTTACTGAATGTGTGGTTTTTAAGTTTAAAAAGTGTTCAACTGCCCGCTGCTGCTAAAGAGAAAAAACGACGAGTAAATGTACTCGCTATTGTAACCCATGTAGGGTTTTCATGCCCTGCAAAATACGTAGGGTTCTCATGCCTAAACACCATACTAATTTCGTGCTCTAAAACTCGACTAAGCTTTTAAAAATAAAGCTGTTGGTTAATTATTTATAGGTCTTATTTAAAAAAATAAATTCAATAAATATGCACAAAATTTTTTGCACAAATGAAAAAATTTGCATTTGGCGGGTTTTATATTGATAACAACTGGCAACGCCCATGTTAATTGTAGGAAAGTTGGGAACGGCAGCCAGAGTTGTCAGATTTTTTTTTTTTTTTTTTGCCAAATTTAATGTCAGAATCGCCAAAGCCTTTTTTTTATTAGATTTTGACAATAAAACATATATTTTTATTAAAAATATTTTTTATAAATCCTCGAAAATACGAAATCCGAATACCTTTATTTCGACAAAAATATAAAAAAGTCGTCACGATATGAACAAAATAAAAATGAAAAATCCTCGTCTTGACCGAGAAATTATTTTTTTTTTATACATAATCCACTCGCATCCCAAATAGCGACCATAACTAACTTAAAGGAAAAGACCTAAGCTTTATTTTGTGCAAAAAAAAAAAAATACCCTTTTCAAAAAAAATTTAAAAAAAAAACAAAAAAAATATTTTTCTAATCTAATTGAAAGCTATCTAATTTGTTTTGAACAAATTTTGCTACCACCAATAGATTATAAGTTACATGGATGAGAAAGAACACCGGTTTGGCGAAAATGTCAAATTTTGGCCCCCTCTAACTCAGAAACTTTTTGACCGATCTTGTTGAAAATTTGTGTCTAAGCTACTATCCAATAAGACTAACTTTGGTTTCATCCAAATCGGAAGACATCGATTTCAAAAGTTGGGTCACTTGACATAAAATCCCCCATATATCTACAACGGTATACATTTCAGCTGCAAGACAATTCTTATTGTTTTTTCAATACATTGTATATGATTTTTTTGATTAATTATATTGCATATAATTCATAACTTTCAATATATAATGCAATAGGAACTTCGCATTAAATATTGAAAGTGAGTTTTTGTGGAGTTCATTATTAATAAAACTCTTTCAACACAGGCATTAGCAGCTGAAATTATATGCATATAAAGACAGTCAAAGCAAGTTCTTTGAAATGGTACGTACCGGACGTATAGCTATAACATTTTAGTCAAAACTGATTTAAAATAGATGGAATACCATCATTGAAATAATCTTTCCAAATAAAAAACGGAAAATTTTTCCAAGAGTCTCAAAACAAATTTATGGCTTATCAAATAGGAAACAAAATCGACATATATCTTATAAGCCGCAAAAAATCGTCATGTCGGCAAAAAGCTTGATAATCACCGCTTGTCGAGAAATTATTATACTCGACAACCCTGATTGTATTTTGAAAATGTGTAAAGCAATGTGGCAATGAGTAACAGAAACAGCTCACAAGAATAATATTGTTGTTTCTTTTCAATCAGTTATTCTATCGAGTAAGCAACAAAAACAGACAAAAAGTGAACTGACAAAAAAGACCAAAATTGAACCAACTGACAAAAAAAAGACCGAAAGTGAACTGACAAAAAAAGACATACTGACCCAAAACGAACTAAACCGTACGGTGATCCAAAAAGACCGGTCATCGTTCATCTGACTGAATAGTTCAATTGAACTAGGTCGTTCATGAACTACACAACTCTAAATTTAAGTATTTGTTATCAATTATTAAAAAAGGGAATTAAGCACAAAAAACAAAATATTTTAATAAACAACTTTGATAATAAATTTTTGCAAGTGCACGTGCATAAAAACTGAACGGTCAAATTGTTTTTATTTTGATTTCTTGCGAAAACAATAAAAGCACTTTGTTTTTGTTTTTAATATGTTTTTTCTTTACCCACTTACAACTACAATTAATGTTGGGAGAATTCCAAATAATTGTAGCGGGAAATGTAAGAAAAGATAAACTCATCACTGATTTATTGTTAGGTATTTTGTTTAAGCTTTCATATAGTTGCAAAAAATACTTTTTGAGTGTTTGTAGGTAATTCTCATTCCCTCTGTAGTCTTGTTTGCTGATAGCTTTGGCTTTTCTAAAATTATTTAGGAGAACGTTTCCTGATGATCTGGCCTAAGCAACCAGTGAAATGCGCATAGGAACAGCTTATCCTCCAACAATAAATTTCAGTATTTGTTATCAATTATTAAAAAAGGGAATTAAGCACAACAAACAAAATCTTTTAATAAATAATAGTATTCCCACAAACAACTTTGATAATAAATTTTTGGAAGTGCACGTGCATAAAAAACTGAACGGGCAAATTGTTTTTATTTTGATTTCTTGCGAAAACAATAAAAGCACTTTGTTTTTGTTTTTAATATGTTTTTTCTTTACCCACTTACAACTACAATTAATGTTAGGAGAATTCCAAATAATTGTAGCGGGAAATGTAAGAAAAGATAAACTCATCACTGATTTATTGTTTGGTATTTTGTTTAAGCTTTGATTTCGTTGCAAAAAAGACTTTTTGAGTGTTTGTATGTAATTCTCATTCCCTTTGTAGTCTTGTTTGCTGATAGCTTTGGCTTTTCTAAAATTATTTAGGAGAACGTTTCCTGATGATCTGGCCTAAGCAACCAGTGAAATGCGCATAGGAACAGCTTATCCTCCAACAATAAATTTCAGTATTTGTTATCAATTATTAAAAAAGGGAATTAAGCACAAAAAACAAAATATTTTAATAAATAATAGTGTTCCCACAAACAACTTTGATAATACATTTTTGCAAGTGCACGTGCATAAAAACTGAACGGGCAAATTGTTTTTATTATGATCTCTTGCGAAAACAATAAAAGCACTTTTTTTTTTGTTTTTAATATGTTTTTTCTTTACCCACTTACAACTACAATTAATATTAGGAGAATTCCAAATAATTGTAGCGGGAAATGTAAGAAAAGATAAACTAATCACTGATTTATTGTTTGGTATTTTGTTTAAGCTTTGATGTCGTTGCAAAAAAGACTTTTTGAGTGTTTGTAGGTAATTCTCATTCCCTTTGTAGTCTTGTTTGCTGATAGCTTTTGCTTTTCTAAAATTATTTAGGAGGACGTTTCCTGATGATCTGGCCTAAGCAACCAGTGAAATGCACACAGGAATAGCTTATCCTGCAACAATAAATTTCAGTATTTGTTATCAATTATTAAAAAAGGGAATTAAGCACAACAAACAAAATATTTTAATAAGTAATAGTATTCCCACAAACAACTTTGATAATAAATTTTTGCAAGTGCACGTGCATAAAAAACTGAACGGGCAAATTGTTTTTATTTTAATTTCTTGCGAAAACAATAAAATCACTTTGTTTTTGTTTTTAATATGTTTTTTCTTTATCCACTTACAACTACAATTAATGTTGGGAGAATTCCAAATAATTGTAGCGGGAAATGTAAGAAAAGAAAAACTCATCACTGATTTATTGTTTGCTATTTTGTTTAAGCTTTGATCACGTTGCAAAAACAGACTTTTTGAGCGTTTGTAGGTAATGCTCATTCCCTTTGTAGTCTTGTTTGCTGATAGCTTTGGCTTTTCTAAAATTATTTAGGAGATCGTTTCCTGATGATCTGGCCTAAGCACCCAGTGAAATACGCATAGGAACAGCTTATCCCCCAACAATAAATTTCAGTATTTGTTATCAATTATTAAAAAAGGGAATTAAGCACAACAAACAAAATCTTTTAATAAATAATAGTATTCCCACAAACAACTTTGATAATAAATTTTTGCAAGTGTACGTGCATAAAAAACTGAACGGGCAAATTGTTTTTATTTGATTTCTTGCGAAAACAATAAAAGCACTTTGTTTTGGTTTTTAATATGTTTTTTCTTTACCCACTTACAACTACAATTAATGTTGGGAGAATTCCAAATAATTGTAGCGGGAAATGTAAGAAAAGATAAACTCATCACTGATTTATTGTTTGGTATTTTGTTTAAGCTTTAATATCGTTGCAAAAAAGACTTTTTGAGTGTTTTTAGGTAATTCTCATTCCCTCTGTAGTCTTGTTTGCTGATAGCTTTGGCTTTTCTAAAATTATTTAGGAGAACGTTTCCTGATGATCTGGCCTAAGCAACCAGTGAAATGCGCATAGGAACAGCTTATCCTCCAACAATAAATTTCAGTATATGTTATCAATTATTAAAGAAGGGAATTAAGCACAACAAACAAAATATTTGAATAAATAATAGTATTCCCACAAAAAACTTTCATAATAAATTTTTGCAAGCGCACGTGCATAAAAAGCTGAACGGGCAAATTATTTTTATTTTGATTTCTTGCGAAAACAATAAAAGCACTTTGTTTTTGTTTTTAATATGTTTTTTCTTTACCCACTTACAACTACAATTAATGTTGGGAGAATTCCAAATAATTGTAGCGGGAAATGTAAGAAAAGATAAACTCATCACTGATTTATTGTTCGGTATTTTGTTTAAGCTTTCATATCGTTGCAAAAAAGACTTTTTTAAAAATGGGAATTAAGCACAACAAACAAAATCTTTTACTAAATAAAAATTTTTATAAACACCATTTACAATTTCATACAAATTGTTCTTAAATAGAAGTAGAATCAATTAATAAAAAAAACTTTAGTTGAACATTGTTGCTTTATTGTGAACACCAAGTAAACATGTTGCTGTCATTGTGAATTTTGCCTAAAGGTTATTTTTTAAATTATATTTTTATTCTAATAAAATCATCACTTCTCATCGGTTATGGTTTTTAAAGTTTTTAGGGTGAGACTGATGAGTCCAAATGTGGAACCACCTCCTTTATATATTTATAATTTTGTACTACACGGGACGGGGATAAAATACCAGCTGGTTGCTGTTTACACAACAACCAGTGAGTGTGGCCAGACAGTCGGTGGCGCTGGTATGCTGGCGTATCGCGCGGCTTAAGCTCGCCGAACGGGGTGGTTCTTGCCGACCAGTTGGCTGTAATCCCGGGCACAAAAAAAATCATACCAGCTGGGAAAAAAACTAAAAAGAAAAAAACATATTTGGGACCCGAAGCAGGTAAGTTGTCGCGACACTATAGGACACACACACACACTTTACATATAATTAGGCAGGCGGCTGGCCTAATATTTGCCCTCCCTTTGGGAACTTTTGTCCCGCCGTACATCCTACTCTCAGGTTTAACTGGATGTCCCTAAGCAGATCGTTGCTTACCATTTCACATATTTCTCCCCCCTTTACTCACCGCTTTTTTGTTTACTGTTTAGGCCAACATATTAATTCTAAAATGCCTTAAACTTTCAATTGACACATTACAAAAATTGATTTATTAATTTTCAATATTGGCAAAAATTTAACATTATTAAAATTTGCATTACTTAACAAGGATTCATCAAAAAATTTTATTCTTACGACAAAACTAGAAATTCTATAAAATTTATGTGTAAATTTTCAACAAGTTTTTTTTTCTAAAATTAATGATTTCTAAAATCCAAATCTTATTCCTTTTCTTTTTTCACAGGCAAACGTTTTCTTTCGGCCAACGGCTAACTTTGGTATTTCTCGGGTTCCCAGCGGATTAGCTAATGAGCTCCGAAAAGGTTTTCGTCGTCCTTCGTTGTCCGAAGTCCCAGCGTATTCCGGTAAGTAATAATATTTTTTTTTAAATATTTTTTTTTAGGGTTTTTTTTTTTGTTTCTTTTTTCATATACTATATATATCTTTTCTATTTAATTTTTAGGGAATTTTATTTGAACTTTCTCACACTACTAATTCTCTTTCCTTTTCTTCTAACCCGACGATACTTAGGCCTGAGCTCAACCCTACTCCGCGCACGCTTTGCTCAAAATTCCCAAAACGGACTGGGTTATCCGCGGTAAGTAACAAAAATAAAAACTTAAATAAAATTGCCTAAAACTTTCCTTTTTTTTTATAACCCCTTTTTTGGTTTTGGGCGTTTTGTTTTTTTTTTATTAACAATTTATTTTTTATTTTTAGGTCCTGTCCGTCGTGTCGTCCAGGTTTGCACTTTCTTACATCTAAAACCCTTTACCAAGCACCCCTGGCGTGGCGGTGCCGATGCAGCTTCTCCAGCGATGGATGAGTCGGGCTGAGTGGCGGTTGCAGGTGGCAGTAGTATGACGCAGGATTTAGTTTTTTTTTTTTTTAATATTATTAAATAAGCTTTACTTTAAAGTTTAAGTTTTAAGTTTTAACTTTACAATTTACTTTTAAGTTTTACTATTGTCTTCAATAAAACTTTCACTACTTTTGAGAAAACAACCACTGCAATTTAAATTATCTTCACTCCGGCCACTGGACTCACCATTCGTCACACATCAAAACAAGAGGAAAAAAGGAACGACATTTTGCTTTTCGCCGGCCAAGAAGCCTCGGTAAAGCAAAATGGCGTCCTACCATATTTCCAATAAAATTGGCTTTCAGCAATTTGTTTACGTATTTTTTTCTTCTTCTTTCTCTAGTTTTGTTTTAATTTTTATCTATCTCTACCTATTCACTATTGCCGTCCCTTTCCATTCATAATTGGCGTTTCCAACCACTTTTGCAGCACCACAGGGTGCACATGACAAACCCAACCATTCTGAGGTCCATTAGTGGAGACAGAATGGGAGGGAAACTATCTCCTTGCTTTTTATTAAATTAAGAGCAAATTTTAATTTTTGGGCATTTTGGCCATTTCTGATAAATTCCTAAATACCAATAACCGTCTGGCAGCGCTATCTACAAATTCATTAATAAATGAGGAGCCGCAGAACAAAACGTACTTTTTCACACATTTAAAATTTTTGGGAAATTGAGGATTAGTTATTTCGACCCCTTAAAAAACTCCATGAACCTGGAAATGGAAACAAGTTTTTTGCTTACCAAAAGATGAATCAAACTGCCGTAAGTCAACACATTAAATGTCAAGGATGTTTAATATCAAACCAATTTTATATCGAAAAAGTACGTTTTGTTAAAAAAAAATGCAAAAAGTACGTTTTGTTCAAAAATATAGAAAAAGGAACGTTTTGGTGTGCGTTTTTTTAGACGATAATATTTTGACTGAATGTTTTTAAACCTGAACCATTAAAGTAAAAAATAAATAAAAAATAAGTAAAATGAAAACTTTATTATTTTATTTCAAATTAAATATAAAACTAAACAATTCTTTTTTATAATTCAATACAGATTTTAAAGTTAATAAGTATAATACTTTTTAAATAGTTAAACTTTTTTCCCAACGTCGTTTTCAAAATGTTGAAATGAAACTCGCAATATTTAATTTTTTTAGCATTTTTAAGTTTTTGCTTTTTACGTATTCCCATATTTAAATTTTCTACAGATTCTTGTAATTCTTCCATGTTTTAATTATACTATTGTATTAATTATTTTTTTCATAACACTCATTCACCAAGCAATTTTTTTTTTTTTTTTTTGCAGTATTTATTTATTGAATCTTCATATATTAAATATGAACTAACAATAATTAATCAAATCTTATCCTAATATTTACTTAATGTCCTGCCAGTGCCAGACAAAAAGATTTAGTCATCACGGTTTCTGTTCACATATGAAGGTGTTTATCGCTCATCTGATTGGGTGAGTGCTGCAGTGTCTCTTCTCCTTAATCGAGTGTGGCCGCCATAATTTAAAATATTTCGAGCTAAGGGATTTGGGTGCAGTTCCAGCCTTTTTAAATATTTTACTGCATATTTCGTTATCATAGTTTTTACCAATGGCACATTGAGATCCTTGTGGATATTTGAGTTTTTGACATACCAGGGAGCGGCTGTTATTATTCGAAGAAGTTTATTTTGGCGCCTTTGAATTTTTTCGATATTAGAAGCCGAGGCAGTGCCCCATAACTGAATACCGTAGCACCAAATTGGCTTTAAGATAGAGTTGTAAAGTAGAAGTTTGCAATCGAGACTAAGAACAGAATTTCTTCCAATGAGCCAATTAATTTGAATTGCTTTTAGTTTCATTTGAGTTAATTTTGCTTCTATGTGCCATTTCCACGTTAAACGCCGATCTAGATGTATACCGAGGTATTTTACATGCGAGTGTTGGGGTATTATTTGATTATTGATTTTAATAGGGGGGCATGTTTCCCGACGCAATGTGAATGTTATATGTGCGCATTTTTGCTCATTGATCTTTATCCTCCATTGTTTTAACCACCTTTCCAGTTCAAATATGTGATCCTGTAAGTAACGAGATGCTTCTTGACAGTTTTCATGTACGCTTAGGACAGCTGTGTCATCCGCAAATGTTGAGGTTTGTGTGTAGCTGTTTGTTGGCATGTCCGAAGTATAAATTAAGTACAATAGAGGGCCCAGGATGCTGCCTTGTGGGACTCCAGCGTTAACTGGCTGAGGAGAACTTAAAAAATCGCCTTCTGTAATAATAAATTGACGACCGACTAAGTAGCTTTCTAACAGCTTGTGTATGTTTGCTGGCAAGTTTTGCTGCAATTTCAGTAGTAAACCTTCATGCCAGACTTTATCAAAAGCTTGAGACACATCGATGAAGAGTGCTGAGCAATATTTTTTTTCTTCAAAGGCTTTTCTTATTACATTTACTATTCGATGAGTTTGTTCAATTGTGCTATGCTTTCTTCTAAACCCAAATTGATGATTAGGAATACATCTATTTTCATTTAAAATCGGCGTTAATTTTGCCACTAGTAGTTTCTCAAATAGCTTTGAAATATTAGATAATAAGCTAATAGGCCTGTATGACTCAACTTTTGTGTGATCCTTTCCTGGCTTTGGTATCATGGTTACTAAGGAAACCTTCCATTTATGAGGGTAGTATTGAAGTCGTAAAATAGCATTAAAAATAAAAAGAATAATTTTCTTTGCTGTACTTGGTAGCTCCAAAAGCATTTTATTACTGATCTTATCAATACCGGATGCCTTCTTGGTGTTTAAATTACAAATAGCCTTTTCGATTTCTCTAAACTCGAATCTTAGGGGAATAGCTGCTCTAACATTTACAGACGGTAAATCGACTGCTATATCGTGAAATATATTATGGGTAAATACATTTTTCAGATGATTAGCAAACCGATTTCCTTTTTCAATATCATTTCTTGCCCAACTTCCATTCAAGTTTCTCAATGGTGGCTTAGAGATAACTGGTCTATTGAGGCTTCTAGCTGCACGCCATAATGAGTAATCTGATTGTGGAGTTGCATCAAGTCCCTTGAGATATTTTTCCAGGGAAGCCGTTTTCTGAGACTGCAGTAACTTTCTCAGCCTTTTTGTGCACTCTTTTAATAAAGTCTTAAGTTGGGGGGATCTGTGCAATTGCCACTCTCTACGAACTCTCCTTTTTTCAGTCAATAGACGCTCGACATCTGTAGAATATATGATTTTGTTTTTGGTTTTTTTGAGTGTAATGCTGGAATGTTGAACAGCTAGTTTGAGATAACTTTCAAAATTAACAATAGCGAGATCCACGTTCTCCGGTGTGCTAAGCGGAATATTTTCTGTGCAATGGGCACTCAGATATTTTTTATATTTTAACCAATTTATTTGTGAGGCTGATGTCGATAAGTAACCAGACGGAGATACGATTCTATTTGGATTCATTATAGTAACAATTGTAGGTGTGTGATCTGAAGATAATTCTAGGGACGCTTCCACATGAATCGTGTCTATGGGGATGTTATTAACCACGCCAAAATCTATGACATCTGGAACTTTTTGCTGATCAGTAGGCCAATATGTTGGTTGTCCGCTCGCGACCACATTTAGGTCCATTTTACAAATTGTGTTAAACAAAACACGACCCTTAGGTGTAATAAGTCGTGACCCCCAGAAAGTGTGTTTAGCGTTATAATCGCCAGCAGCCAGGAAGCAGGGTCCTAATGATTTGAAATATTTATTATATTGGCTTTCTGATATTGAAAATCTAGGTGGGGAGTATAATGATGAAATTACTATGTTTCGAGATAATTCCTCAACGCAAATGCTCGTTGCTTGGAGATAATCTTCACGATGATCGCACATTAGGTAGTGTTTTACTCGGTTTTTTATCAAAATGGCAGAACCTCCACAAGCTCTACCTCGAGGGTCCTTGGTATCATATAATATATAACCATTGACTTGAAACGTGTTTCTTGAGGTCAGATGGGTTTCAGAAACCATCATAACATCAATTTGTTTATTTTTAAGAAAGTATTCTAGTTCATTTTTATGTTGGCGGATGCCGTTTGCGTTCCAAAAGCAAATTTTTAAACAGTTCATGGCTTGTTTAGTACAGCTTGCAATAACATCGATTGCATTCTTAACATTTCCTGCATCATATTACCCATTGTGTTTGTAAAGTTATTTACTGTTTGTACTAATGTTTCCATGGTTTTCTCTAGACGACTTAAGATAGAAACTGGAGTTTCATCATTATTTGGCAACTCACCTTGCATTGGCATATGGTTTGATTTTAGGACGTTAGCGTAGGATGTTCTGTTATTACTAGGCTGCGGTACCTGAACGTCATTAATGTAAACTTGATTTGTTGCCTGCATTTGAGGGGGATTAGGTTTCGGTCCAACCGAGCGCTTGACGATAGAGTATACAGGGCATCCTCTATAGTTGGCCGTGTGATTACCACCGCAGTTGCTACATTTTTTTACATTGGGGTCGTTTTTAGACTTATCGCAGAGAGCTGTACCATGTAATTCTCCACATACGACGCAAACAGGGGTTAAATGACAATATGCCTTAGTGTGACCAAATTCTTGGCAGTTTAAACATTGCACGGGACCATTCCTTTTGTGCGGCTCCTCTATTGTTATTTTTCTATACAGGATATATTTAAGATTATAAATGGGATGCGTTTCGTTCTATTTGAGCTTAATGTCGCCGGGTTCTAACTCCACTCGAAATAGTGGCTGATGATTTTTTTCTTTATTTTTAATGTTTATTACAGTTTTTATTTTGAAGCCCTTCTCTTCTAAAAACGTTTTTATCTCACCTGGGTCCACGCATGAGTCAATGCCCTTAATCACTACCTGAAGACCTTTACTGCTCTTCAGTTGATATGTATAAAAATTCTTATGAAGTGCTTCAAATTTAGTTATTACCTTACGAAAATCTTCTTCACGATTAACTTGTATTTTTGTCTCATTTATACTACCCCGCTTAATTGCAACTACATAAAAAGAATTTTCACCTATTACCGATATCAAATTCTTTATTAATTCATTTGAGTTTTGCTCTCTAAGATATATCGGCGGTGGCTTAGAAGATTTAATAACGTTTTGTGCTTCCGGGGATTCCTCATCCAGAATTGCAAAACGATTTTGTGAACTTGTTCTATCAGCTGTACCATCTTTTGAGACTTTTGAGACCGAAGCAACTGCTGAGGAGGTTGGGCTGCGACCCCGTTTAAGCACTGTTATGTACCTATCAATACCTACTTGTACTGGAGGCTTTTGAGCACTTTTTACTTGTGGAGCTGAGTTTTCCATCATGCCTGATTTAGGGGTAATATTTTCATCACTTATTAAAATCGTTTTTGCCGCTGGGGCACCGCTTGCAGGTTTTATATTTTTTATTGTATTAAGATCAACCGTATTATTAGACACCGAAGGTGATACTGAGTTATCTATTATGCCTGATTGGGGGTTAATATTTACATCACTTATTAAAATTGTTTTTGCTGTTGAGGCAACGCTAGCAGGTTTTATATTTGTTATTGTATCAACCGTGTTATTAAATACAGACGGTGAAAGGGATCGCGTGCGAGTAATAGGTTTAGCCGTTAGGTATTTGCTATCATCGATTCTTTTTTTAATTTCTGCATTTGTTTCGTTAACACTCACTGTGATATATGCATTTCTACTGTTTGCACTCATAAAAGTTTTTTTTTTCTTTTACAGTTTTGCTCTTCTTATTTGTTATTGTTTATCAACACCGAGAACAAAAAAATGTGTGTTTATGTATGTATGTACATACATGTATTTTTTTTTTCTTTACTTGTTTTTACTTTTTTTAATACTTTATTTGTTCAAAAAAAAATAAACCGTATGCCGAGCTTAGAAAACACGTCTATCTTCAACGAGCGCGACAGACAGAATGACAATAGTAAAATTATTGCAATTATTGGTGGATATTCTTGAAAACGCGTCGAAGAAATACAAATTTACATTAAAACAAAATCAAAGTTTAAAAAATAGTTTTTGTTTGTCAAACATTTCTTAGGCCCTAATCATGTACAACGCAGCGCAACGCCACAGAACTAACGCAACGCCAAAGAATAACATTGAAAGCACAAACAATGTCATAAATATTTTGTAATTTTGTTGTTGCATTCTACAGAAATTCACATTGCGTTTTAAAATTTCAAACGCTCCATTGCTTGTGTCGTTGAAAATTTTAAAACGGTACATGAATTTCTGTTGAAAGCAACAACAAAAATACAAAATATTTATGGCATTGTTTGTGCTTTCAATGTTATTGTTTGGCGTTGCGCTGCGTTGTACATGATTAGGGCCTTAATTAAATATTCATACATGAGAATTTTGACGCTTTTCTCTCTCTTTAAAAAACGGTAAATTGTATGATAAACACAAAAAAATTTCTTAAACTTTGTTTTTGTTTTAATGAAAATTTTCACTTTTTCGACGCGTTTTCAAGAATTTATTATTTAACAGTTAATTTTAACGAAAATTAAATGACATAAATAAACGTCAAACAAATTAAAAATATTAAGAAATGTTATGTTATTAAAACAACTACTCGAAAAAATGGCAAAAACAATGAAAAAAGCACGTTTTGAAAAATAAAAATTAAAAATGTACGTTTTGTTATGCATCAATTTTTTAGAACCCATTTTCTTGGCAAAAAAAAAAAATAAAATATGCTAACTAGATTTCTTAAAGATCTCAACCCAAATATTATAAAAATATTAAAAAACCAATTTGTCAAAAAATGCGAAAAAGTACGTTTTGTTCTGCGGCTCCTCAAATACACCCTGTGTGGAACATATGTCTTAACCTCTCTGGCAACTCTAAATAAACGTAATGACCAGCTGTATGAATGGAAGAATATGAACAAAACGAATGCAACGATAATAGTACGCATGGATGAATTACAACTTGCTTGTAATTTTTTGTAATGGCGGCCGCTAACTAAAAGGTAAGTTAACCATTGATATTAAAATTAATAAAGAAAATATAATTAACTAAATATATTAATTTTATACATTTTCTTTCATTTTCTTGCAGGAAAATAGACAGGATGGTGTCGGTGTCATTGAAATAAATAGGTATGTATCATAAATTACCATTATTAATAAGTAAAAAAAAATGTTTAACAAAAATTTAATTTTGCTAGGCCACAATGCTAGCGACAGCGACACGTCAACCAAATTACATGGCGAATTACCACATGTACCGGACGGACATTGGTAAGTACTACATTTTCTTCGTGTTTTTAGTAAAATATATTAAAAACAAAATATTTCCTTTATTTTTAGGACATTTTCTTGGACTTAACTGGGCATTACCCCCTACCGATGACTCCGGATAACAAGGTAAGTAAGCATGAATTTTAAAGTGTTATAAAGTGAAAAAAAATAAAAATTGTAATTAACAAAACTAAAATAAGTGCCATTCAGTGGAGTGAAAAATAAATATTTTTTGAATACAGTGTCAAACGAAACTAGGTATGCATGAAAAAAAAAATTAAACAAATTCGGCTAAAACCTTTCACTATTAAATTTTGACTACAAGTGCAACCTACTAACAGCCGTACCTAAAAAAGAGCGGAAGGCGGAACGTTTTCTTCCGCGTAGCTTTAACGCTGATATGCCATACCTAAACAAGAGCGTCAGCGTTGTGTCGCAAACAGTAGTGCTAACTTTCGTGCTTACAAAAACCTCATAAACGAAATAAGAAATTGAATAAAAACCACTAGTTTGATCTAAAAATAGCTAATTTTCCATTATTTATTATCAAAAGATAAAAACAGGGTTGTCGAAACAACAAATATAGCAACCCTGCTTATTTTAACGCGCTGTCAAAATCGGATTTTCCAATTGCAAAGCGTTGACGCCGCGCTATTTAGGGATGCTTCATACAAATTGTTTGGGCATGAGGATTTTTGACAGCTAGAAAACGCGTTCCGCTCTTGTTTAGGTATGGCTGTAACGTGCAAAAAAATTAAAGAAGTGTACAGTGAATAACAAAATTAAATGAACTAAAAAAAAAAAATTAAGTAATTGTCTTGTGAAAAAACTTTAGTGATGTGTAACAAAGCTAAATTATGAATATTTATGAGCAAACGCCGAATTCCTTCAATGCATATTTAAATTAACAAAAAAAAAACCTTTCTTACAGTGCGGTACCAAAGTAAAGTGCTAAAAGAAAATATTATTAATTCCAAATGAAATTTTAGTGTTTTTAGCACGATTAATTGATTTAAAAAGAAAGTAGGATATGTACCAAAAACAATTTAACCCAAAACCTAAAATTTACAAAACTGCTTAACAATATTAATTCACTAATTTTTTCCCTATTTCTCATTTCAGGATTAAGACTTCAGCGATTTCACTGACGAACAATGGACAAATTCAACGGGTCTTTTCATTGGACGCCATGCCGGGAGAACCACAAGGACTAAGTCCACCAAAGGTTTAAATCTTTGGCGGGAAATACCCCTCGTGTTTCCCCCCAAAGAATATTTCAACATCAATGCAACAGGTACGTTTAAAAAAAAGGAATTTTAGAAAAAGAAAACATAAAAATTCATTATAAGAGAATTCGAAAAATAAAATGTTACCTTTACTTCTCTCCAGGCATAAAATTCAGGGCACCTAGATGAGAGAATTGTGGATACGGTCAACCACTACCAGGTAAAAAAAAAATAATTATACTAACTTAATCTTAAGTAGAAACTCAATCAAGCCTCCCCTTGATCTAGCTCCTACCAATAGGAATTTAATGGGAATTTAAAATTAAATAGAAACGCAAGGACTAGAGCCATCAAAGAGTTAAATCTTTGACGGACATTACCCCCCGCGATTTCTACCAAAGACACAGAAAATTGCCTTTAACAACCAAAATATTGATTAAAACATTTTAAAAGTCATACGGCTAAACTAGCCAACTTTTTAAAGACTTCATAATTGGTGCTTTTAAAATATTTTAATCCAATTAAGGCCTAAATAAAAAAAAATTTTGGTTTCTTTTCATTTTTTTGTCTATTTGGATTTCAATATTTTTTTTTTGTATTTTGACTTATATTTTTTTTTGTATTTTTATTTTTATATTTTTTTTTTGTATTTTTATTTTTATATTTTTTTTTGTATTTTTATTTTAATTTTTATATATTTTTTTTTTTTGTATTTTTTTTTTATATTTTCATATTCTAAATTGGTATTTTCATTTATTATATTTCAATTTCTATATATTTTTCTTTCCCTATCTGTAGGTGGATTCTTATAATTTTGATTTTTGTTTTGTTTTTTTTTTTTTTTGTATTTAAGCATACTTATTAATTTCTCTAATTCTCCCTAGGGTAATGGAATTAAGGGGCACCAAGGCCGGATCCTACCTGACCAACGCAAAAAAATCCAGGAGCGTGGATGGGCAAGTATAAAATAAAATTACAACAAAATTACTAACTAAGTAACATAGCTAAAACTAATGGCGATTTTAACTTTTCATCCACAGGCTCATCACCAACCTCATCAACCACTAAAACAACCAAATCACCTCGACAAAAAAAAACACCAAAAAGAAACAACAAATCAACAACAAAAATTATCGGGTGAGTGATTAAAAGTTTAAGATATTTACATAATTATTATGAAGTTTTGTATAGCAAAAAAAAAAAAAAATAAATATTTTACGTATATATGTACACTTCCCTAGTCGAGCTTTGTTAACATAACGAAAAATCACCATGGCTTAACTAATTGCACCCAATCTAAACTTTTCGTTATCTTAACAGAGTTCTAAAAGAATTACTTTTGCCCCGCCTTGGATGAACCTTACTCAAAGCTGGTGGCAAAGTATCCACAAATACCCATTCTATCGGCCGTTCAATAAGCTGTAATTATAAAACAACAAAATTAATTTACTTTTATCTCAACTCGCTGTAAGATGCGGACTCAGATACAAGTTATTGTCCTAGGTGACGAAAAACCTCTAGTCCTTAATAGCATAGTTCTCTTAGGGCTTTGACGAGGTTACACTATTAGGACAATAATGGTTTCAAATGAAACCTGTTTAGAAACGTTAGCTAACAGTTGAGATAAATAAATAAACAAATTACTACTTAAACCCAGCTTTTAAATTCGTCGGCCGATAGTAGGATATGCCTGTGCGTATTTACCCCAGAATTGTTTAGCCCTCATCCACAGCCCGGGTGAAAGTAAATCTCTAGAGAAGTACCATTAATTTTACACATTAGGCAAAACTAACAACCGTAATTATTAAAGTAAACCATTACTAACAATATTCGCAAAACAACACAACCCCTAATGCGCTGCGCATCAGGGAAACGTTAGGACTAAGTACACCAAAGATTTATAACGCTATTGCTTTAAATCTTTGGCGTGAAATACCCCCAACGATTTCCCTTGCAAATTTTCAACCTCGTAAAAACTATTACCGACCGGCCTAACCACTCTACACTTTAAGAATTTCCTCGCGAGTTTCACGTTGAATCCGCGCTTAAAGTCGCTTTGTTGGAAGTTTCTCCGGTAAACTTCTTGTCCGGGTATAAATTTAACGTTTCGACACCGCGTATTATAAGTCTTTTCATTTCTAACATAAGCCTTATGTAGACTCTCACGTATTTTCTGTCGCAATAGGTCCATTTTTACCGATTTTGGTACGATATTTAGCTCTGGTTCACTCAAAGCCTCGAGTTTCCTGGCCAACTTATACACATTGCCATGCCCGATCATATTTGTACCGAAAAGTGCGAAATATGGGGTGACACCAATGGATGTCTGTACCGACGACCTTAGTGAGAATTCTATTTCAGGCAGATGCCTATCCCATTCGGTGTGGTCCTCTTGCAAAAACGAGCGAACTGCTGCTAAAATTGATTGATTCACTCGCTCGGATGCGTTGGCTTGTGGGGAATGGGTGGCCGTCCTTAAATGTTTAACCCTCCGACGCGCGGTAAGGTCCCTCTGGACTTTTTACATTTTTAAACAAGTGCCATTTAAAAACGGTTGTGGAGAATGGCCACATATTTCATGACTTCTATTATTGGAGTGTTATTAGTGTTTTAATACTAATTCCAGGAGATTTCTTATTTGCAGAGTATTTTATTTTTTATTTTAAAGACTTTTAGTACAGTAAGGTCCGTAGGGACCTTGTATGAATTTTCATATGAATGACTAAAAAATTTAATAAATTTCTTAAAACAAATGTTAAAAATGCATATTCAAAATAATAACAAAGTAAGCATTCAGATAAATTTGATTTTTTTTTTGCAACTTTATTTCAAATATTTGAAATGCAAAAAAAAAAAATACAAACAATTTAGTAAGCGACGATATAAATTTGAATTTGTTCCGTTACCAATTTCTTATTTCAAATATTTGAAATGCTTTTAAATAAAAAAAAACCAAGAATGCGGCCAAAAAATCTGGAATACGTTGCAAATTTAAGTAGGAAGAAAATCAGTTTCATCGTGAGTTTGAATATAAACGAACATGTTTTTAAAGAAAAAAAAAAAAAAATGAATTGAGAGCGTGTGAAACCTACACTAAACTGTGCATCAGCTTTCCAACAGCTTAGTGTCAGCGATCAGGAAACTGCTAATAACAATTTAGCTATGTTCTTCAAAAATGAGGAAGACGAAGAGCCATTTGTTAATGACGATACTGATGACGATTATGTACCAAATGATGAAGCATTTGATGCTGACTCCGACATCGATATTGAAGAAGCTGATGAATATTGTTCAGATGACGACAATAATAGTGATGATTTTAATATATTTACATCAAAATGAATTAAAATATATATAAATTTTAGCAAAATTCAATGAATTTTCATATAAGGTCCCTACGGACCTTACCGCTCAACGACCGACTAAAAAGTTACCGCTCGTCGGAGGGTTAATACCAAAATTATTTATCATATCCGCAAACTCTTTACTAACGAACTGTTTGCCATTATCTGACACAATGGTTTCTGGGGTGCCAAGCTTATAAAAAACCCCGGCAATTAAAAACTTTATTACATTTTTAGTACTTGCCTTCGGCATCGCCTTCAACAGCACAAATTTCGTTAAATGGTCTAGCGCAATAAAAATAAAACTATTTCCGTTTTTCGAGCGGGAATAAGGCCCCAGAAAATCAATAAAAATTCTCTGAAATAGACGTTCGCTACATGTCTCCGCGCCCATATGTGGTCGTAACGTTATATTTGCTGGTTTTGACTCTTTACAAGTCTGACAGTTTTTAATAAAATCTCTGATTTGAACATTCTGATTTGGCCAATAAAAATACTCTCTTACCCTTCGAAGAGTTTTGCCAAAACCACCATGTGAGGCTTGTGTTGAATCGTGACACCGTTTTATGATATCCGCGGTCAATTCAAGTGGAACCCATAGCTTCCATGCAAAATCCTCATCAATATCTATGCCACTATACGCTCTTGTTCTTTGGTAGACCATGTTATCGACTATTTTGAAATCCAGTAAATTTTCAGAATTATCCTGAATAGTGACTATCAGTTCTAAATAATCTTTAGATTTAAACGCCTCCGCACTAAGATCAATAAGGCCAGACACCTCGGTAGAAATTTCATCCATCTCATAGCGTGATAGGGTATCAGGTACTACATTTTGTGTTCCCTGCCTATGCTCGATTGTAAAATCGTACGCTTGTAGATGCAAACTCCACCTCGCCAATCGGCCTGTCAAATCCTTATGTGACATAAGCCACTTAAGGCTGCTGTGGTCTGTAATTATGGAAAAAGGCATCAATTCGATAACGGGCCCAAACTTTTTAATCGCCAAGACCACTGCCAGACACTCTCGCTCAGTGACGGAATAGTTTTTTTGTGCCGGGGTTAACTTATGCGAAAAATAAGCTATTGGGTGCTTATTATCAGAATCATCTTTCTGAAAAAGAACAGCGCCAATACCAACATCCGAGGCATCACACTGAACGTAGAAGTGTCTGGAGAAGTCGGGGTGATTAAGAAGTGGGCTCGTAATCAGAGCTTCCTTGAGGCGATCAAACGCGACCTTGGCTTCATCCGAGAACTTGAATTGCTTCCCCTTCTTTAGCGTTTCAAAGATTGGGGCTGCAATGGTAGCATAGTCTGGTATAAATTTTCTATACCATCCTGCTGCTCCCATGAAACCCCGCACTTGCTTCGCTGTTTTAGGGTAGGCAAAACGAGTAATGGTTTCCACTTTAGCCGGATCAGGCTTTAATTTGCCACCACCCACTATGTACCCCAGATACCGTAACTCTTTGAAGCAGAACTTAGATTTAGCCACATTAATAGTTAACCCTGCTTCCCGCAACTGAATAGATACCTTAGTTAACAATTCCAGGTGTGTCTCGAAATCTGGAGATACTATCAAAAGATCGTCTAAGTAGACGAAAACTCTATCACGTAGGGCTGCGGGAATCACTTTATCCATTAGACGACATAACCTTTGGGCTGCGTTACACAACCCAAATGGCATGACCGTATAATGATAAAGTGGTCGCCCTGGCACGGTGAATGCAGTTTTCTCCCTACTAGACTGGTCTAGTGGTATCTGCCAGAAAGCGTCCTTTAAATCGACACTAGATATAAAAATCGTGTCTCCCAAGCGACTGAGCAAACCCTCGATGTGCGGCAGAGGATAGGCATCCTTGACCGTCAGAGCATTGAGCTTTCGAGCGTCCAAACACAGCCGATTCTTCTCGCCCTTGCGGACCAGAGTAACCGGATGACTCCATGGACTCTCGCTAAGCTCAATAACTCCAAGATCAAGCATCCTATCTAGCTTCGCGAACATCCACTTTTGTACAGCCGGGGAGACAGGATAATGACGATCCTTTACTGGAATCGCCTCCCGGGTATCTATGGAGTGCGTCTCTAAATGTGTTTTTCCTAGGCCTTTTTTCATACAACAGGGAAACTTTAATATGACAGAATCCAGTTTCTGGCGCTGTTCAGCTGTCAGATCATGAGTTACGACATCTGAAGAATTGTCTGCCTCTTCACAGAGACTTACTTCATTCGTCGTAAGACTATCAATGTTGGCAAATAATTTAAAAGCCTTCATAAAATCGACCCCCAAGAAGAGCTCTCGATTCAGAGTAGGCACTAATTAAAAAGTGATGACTTGAGACCTATCACGAAACTTAACCTCCGAACGCACGCGACCTACAATAGGGTGTTTAGAGCCATCCGCCGTTCCTATAATGCTTTGAAAATCATGGATTTCCAGACCCGTTTTTTGAACAAAATCCATACAATTGCGACCTAGACATGTAACAGTCGCCCCACTATCTATCAACCCCTCGATTTCCAAACCATTTATTTTTATTTTTGTGTAGAAACGGGAATCGCCCCCCTCGTACAATGACGCGGCCGCGATTTCGCTCCTCAATTTTTTACGGATTTTATACCGCTCGCGCGCCTTCTTAATTCTACTACTGACTTCACCGAAAATTCTTAACTTTGCCTGATTATACTTACGGACTCGTACATGTAAGGGCTTTATTTCCTTAAGCCGAGGCTCAGGAACACCTTTCACCTCTACACTATCGTTTCTCCTCAAAACGTGCACACACCTCTCACCTGAATTCGTTGTTGATTTATTATTTACTGGGTCTAGACTTCGGTCGACCGCGCCTCCCCAGTTTGAGGCGGGTTCCGTGACCGGTTTCCCTGGCACTTTGGACATTTTGGAGCTACCACATTATCCCTACCACACCTAAAACAAAATTGTCTAACAATTGGTTCGGGACAATCTACAAAGCTGTGACCTACGGCTTTACAATTCCAACAAGTGAAGTGGCTGGTAGAACGTATGGCATCCACTTCGAGACCGATCAATGGCAAATCCTCATCCACAACCTCGATCTCACTGACCCGCTGGCCAAAATTTCGCTGCTGGTACAGTTGCCTTTGCGTGGTAATAAGACCTTCAGCACGTCTGACTTCTCGACAAAACTCCGACAGCGTTTTTATTTGCACCGCAAACATCATCTGTGCCAGCAACGGTTTCAAATTGCCCCTCATTATTTCTACCAGCTGCTCCTCTTCATACGGATTTTGTTGCTGGTTTCTTCAAAGGATTCTTGTGGTTGCTGTCTTCTATTCTGCACTTGGTATTCTTTCTCATAACGCCTATATTGGTTTAAAAGAGCCTTTTCTAGCTCCTCCCACGTGCTAATGTGTACGATCTTACGGTAATCCCAATACTAATCGAGAGCCGGCCCCTCCAGCAAAATATGAAAACTCATCAGCATTTCAGTGTCGGAGCAACCATAGTCTCGGCGCAAAGCCCCTACTCTGAAGATGAATTCCTGCACATTCATGGATTTGCTGGTGCCATCGAATTTCACTCCCCATTTGGCTAATTTATATTTGTCCAAGGCCTCCGGCTGACTGGGCCATGTATTGTTGGCACTAAAATTCTGCGGCGGAAAAGGTGGTGGTTGCATTGCTGCTGCTGTCCAGGCATTTGGTGGGTAGTCTGGCTGAGAATTACGAGACGGCTGTTGGTAGCTACCTGGATTATGTGGCGGACCATAGGCCTGCGGTGGTAACGCTGGCTGCTGGTAATACTGCTGCTGAACTGGCGGTTGTATATACGGCAATGGATTCTGCTGCTGTAGAACGAATTGTTGTTGTTGGTAAGCGGTTTGTGGTTGTGGTACAACCGATGGTGGTTCTATATTTAGCACGCTTGGCCTAGTTTGACCTGCTCCCGTTACACCAGGAGCTGCCCTCAATGGTGGAGGTTTCGCATACGGCGGTGCTCTTGACCCCGGCGGTCCTGATAGCTGTTGGCTCAGACCAAAATTACCTTGTGCCTGCCTGGGGGGTATGCCGTAATAATTGGGACCTGCGCTGGAAGTCGGTGGAGAAGGTGTCACCTGGGCTTGCTGCGTCAAGGCCGCTTTAATTCCTGCTAAGGCCTGCTGGATTTTCTCATCCACCTCCCGCATAAACCTTACTTGACATAGGCCAACTGAAGCTTCAACAATTTGCTGGATACTGTCCGTATTCAACGTAAAACCAGTATCTACATTTCCAGCCGTCCCCTCACGTACCTCTCGACGAATGTTTTGTGCTGTAGCACTTTCGAAAGTTGGAGAAATCACTGTTTGATCTAGCCCTTCAGAGCTGACCGATAAATCGTGAGCTTGAGTGGATACGATCGGGTTTACATCTAACGCGGATGTTGTCGCTATATTGTGGTATGGCGCAGGGTTTGCCATTGACGGAATCGCCGCTACCGTAGACGTATACGTAATCCTAGTCGTACTTGCGCTCGTTGTAGCCATGTTTCCTGTTAAAACCTTACTTGCACGACGGGTTAAAACCATTAAAACAATAAAAAATCGGCGCAAAAAAAACAGTACCAAACAAAAAAATAATACTAGTTGCCAAAAAGGTATGTATAAAAAAAATCAACAAATAAAAAAAATAAATAAAGAGGTAATTGCGTACTAGTTTCAACAATTTCCTACCAAAAGATAGATAAAAAAAATAAAAAATTATCTATATAAAATATCAAAAATGCCACAAAAATTTTATTTTGTTGCCAAAAGCGCAAATTTCGAAAATTTATTAAATTTTTAACATTCAGCGGTGATTGTCGGGGAGAAAAATAAATGTGAGATGGTAAGCTATCTGTACTTTAATATTATTTGTGTGTGTATCATGATCTAATAAATTTTGTCTTTTTCTTCTATTTAGAGTCGCAACTAAATTGTAATTGGGTAAACTAAACAAAAAAAACAAATGTCATGGATGAAGTTAGGTCAGCCTTAAAACCTGACATCAAAAGAAAAAGTTAAGCTGCTTCTATAAATGTTTATATTTATTCAAGCTCTAGGTCCTTTTAATATTTATTTTTTATTTAAATAAAAAATAAATATTAAAAGGACCTAGAGCTTGAATAAATATAAACATTTATTAAATTAAATAAGGTCAAATAAAAAACTGAATATAAGCTGCTTCTAGCTATTGGGTTCTATAAATACACCCTACTATACTAGGACTCGCCACAACTACTTTTGGCTGCCAGTAGAATATCCGGAACCTACTCCGGAGAACAAAAAGTAAGTATAAAAACTCCTTTATATATATTTGAAACCTAAACCTAACCTATTTTTATCTCTAACCTTTCCTACAACTTGAGCAATTTATCCTAACCTTAATTACGTTATCTTAAATAAGCCTCAAGTTGTCTGCCAAGACTGAAGACAATCGAATCTGTAATTCGTCCTGATCATATTGACCGCAGCATATATGCAACGCGGATTCGATTTTTTAATCTCTAAAACCCGGGACCTACCTATGTGTGACGAAATGAATCAAGCCGAATTGCCAAATCCTTCCTTCTATTTCAACGAATCTACAAAAAAAAATCTTACAAATAAATTACCCTTGTCCAAAGCCGTCGCTATAAATTAGGGACTCTTGTATATTTAATCATTGAACCTACGCTCTAAACAAAGGAAATCTCTAATCTATTTTTTTTAATTCCAGGCTATTGACCTGCTTTGGGCCCTACGTTGGGCGCCATTTTTGTACTACACGGGACGGGGATAAAATACCAGCTGGTTGCTGTTTACACAACAACCAGTGAGTGTGGCCAGACTGTCGGTGGCGCTGGTATGCTGGCGTATCGCGCGGCTTAAGCTCGCCGGACGGGGTGGTTCTTGCCGACCTGTTGGCAGTAATCCCGGGCACAAAAAAAATCATACCAGCTGGGAAAAAAACTAAAAAGAAAAAAACATATTTGGGACCCGAAGCAGGTAAGTTGTCGCGACACTATAGGACACACACACACACTTTACATATAATTAGGCAGGTGGCTGGCCTAATATTTGCCCTCCCTTTGGGAACTTTTGTCCCGCCGTACATCCTACTCTCAGGTTTAACTGGATGTCCCTAAGCAGATCGTTGCTTACCATTTCACATATTTCTCCCCCCTTTACTCACCGCTTTTTTGTTTACTGTTTAGGCCAACATATTAATTCTAAAATGCCTTACACTTTCAATTGACACATCACAAAAATTGATTTATTAATTTTCAATATTGGCAAAAATTTAACATTATTAAAATTTGCATTACTTAACAAGGATTCATCAAAAAATTTTATTCTTACGACAAAACTAGAAATTCTATAAAATTTATGTGTAAATTTTCAACAAGTTTTTTTTTCTAAAATTAATGATTTCTAAAATCCAAATCTTATTCCTTTTCTTTTTTCACAGGCAAACGTTTTCTTTCGGCCAGCGGCTAACTTTGGTATTTCTCGGGTTCCCAGCGGATTAGCTAATGAGCTCCGAAAAGGTTTTCGTCGTCCTTCGTTGTCCGAAGTCCCAGCGTATTCCGGTAAGTAATAATATTTTTTTTAAATATTTTTTTTTAGGGTTTTTTTTTGTTTTTTTTTTTCATATATATATCTTTTCTATTTAATTTTTAGGGAATTTTATTTGAACTTTCTCACACTACTACTTCTCTTTCCTTTTCTTCTAACCCGACGATACTTAGGCCTGAGCTCAACCCTACTCCGCGCACGTTTTGCTCAAAATTCCCAAAACGGACTGGGTTATCCGCGGTAAGTAACAAAAATAAAAACTTAAATAAAATTGCCTAAAACTTTCCTTTTTTTATAACCCCTTTTTTTGGTTTTGGGCGTTTTGTTTTTTTTTTATTAACAATTTATTTTTTATTTTTAGGTCCTGTCCGTCGTGTCGTCCAGGTTTGCACTTTCTTACATCTAAAACCCTTTACCAAGCACCCCTGGCGTGGCGGTGCCGATGCAGCTTCTCCAGCGATGGATGAGTCGGGCTGAGTGGCGGTTGCAGGTGGCAGTAGTATGACGCAGGATTTAGTTTTTTTTCTTTTAATATTATTAAATAAGCTTTACTTTAAAGTTTAAGTTTGCGGTTGCAGGTGGCAGTAGTATGACGCAGGATTTAGTTTTTTTTCTTTTAATATTATTAAATAAGCTTTACTTTAAAGTTTAAGTTTTAAGTTTTAACTTTACAATTTACTTTTAAGTTTTACTATTGTCTTCAATAAAACTTTCACTACTTTTGAGAAAACAACCACTGCAATTTAAATTATCTTCACTCCGGCCACCGGACTCACCATTCGTCACACATCAAAACAAGAGGAAAAAAGGAACGACATTTTGCTTTTCGCCGGCCAAGAAGCCTCGGTCAAGCAAAATGTCGTCCTACCATATTTCCAATAAAATTGGCTTTCAGCAATTTGTTTACGTATTTTTTTCTTCTTCTTTATCTAGTTTTGTTTTTATTTTTATCTATCTCTACCTATTCACTATTGCCGTCCCTTTCCATTCATAATTGGCGTTGCCAACCACTTTTGCAGCACCACAGGGTGCACATGACAATTTTGATATAACACTAAATTTCGTGCAAATCGGTCCATATAGAAGGTTTGAAATTACTAAAAATTTATAACATCATATATACATCACCTCAAAAGTGAGAATATAACAGCTTTTTTTTTTTTTTTTTTTTTTTTTTTTTTTTTGGGGCCAGCACTCAGGGGATGCCCCCTACTAATGCAATGCATTGTGTTGGAACTAGGAAAATAGGTTATGGGAAGGAGGAAAGAGGGAGTAGTGTTTGTGAACATTCGACTTGAATTTTTTCATGTTGTAAGTGAGAGGGAAGACTTCAGCAGGAAGGTTATTCCACATACGAACTGTCCGGCCAAAAAACGAATTTTCCCTGTAATGCGTTGTACGATTCACCGGCCAATCGACCACAAAAGGATGTGCTCTTGAGGAAAAACGTGTATTACGAACAAAGCTATGGGTCTCGGGAACCACATCCCTAATTTCATCAGAACACATCCCGTTGTAGTACCGATAAAATAGGCAAGTACAACCCACATTGCGACGGTGCTCAAGGGAGTCAATAGAATTGGATACCCTACTGTCGCCAATGAGAACCTTCGCCCTCTCCTGCACGCGGTCGAGAAGCTCCAAAATAGACTTTGAAGCACCGGCCCACACATGAGAGTTGTATTCCATTCTCGGTCGGATATAGGTGGTATAAATAGTAAGGAGATCAGATGGAGTGAAGTATATCTTACACCGTTTCAAAAAACCGAGGCTTTTGAATGCTTCTTTCGACACCTTGAATATATGTTCTGTCCATCGGACATCACATTGTATCCTCATGCCCAGAACATCAAGAGATTCTGTTTCCTCAATATTTATACCACCCATACATACAGATGAGGCACCTTGATCCGTCGCGCGTTTATGCGTTAGTACGCAACATTGGGTCTTTCGGGCATTAAATTCGACCCTATTCGCACGACCCCATTCTGAGATTATGTCTAGGTCACGGCCAAGCGTATCATTCATTTTCTGTCTCATAGCACAAACATCGGACACGCCTGGTCTGTAACCAAATGAATACGAATGGCAAAGGTTGCTGTCATCTGCAAAAGAATAGATAGGGTTGGAAGTTTGACATAAGAGGTCATTTAGAAAAATAAGAAATATAGTAGGAGAAAGAACGGAGCCTTGCGGTACCCTGAATGAATCTTGAACTCGTTTGATGAAACCCCATCTATAACAACCCGTATAGTGCGATCTCTGAGAAACCTCGATATAAATCGAGAGAAATTATCACCGACACCAAATGCAACTAGTTTAGACAAGAGTGCACCATGCCAGACTCTGTCAAACGCCTTGGAAATATCTAAAGCAATTACCTTACTTTCGCCAAAATGGTGAAGAGTTCGACCTATATTGGCGGAAATGTGCCACGTTTTCTTTCAAAAGTCATATTTCTTTAATATTTCACAAACTTTTTGTTAAAGCCAACCTTTATTTAACATTAATGGTATAAACACAACTGGGGCGAACGACGAACTTCGCATAACACGACGAATTAGTCGGCAAGAATGCGTTGCGTTTATTCGTCATATGAGACACAATAAGTGCGTGACTACCAGGAATTAGTGTTATTTCAATAATAAAAAAATACCTTGGAAGCCAGATTATATAAGCATTTATTTTTCTTAACTTCTTTTTTAATTATTTTATTGCTATCTATCCATTTTCATTTTTAAATATGTAGCACCAAATTTTATTAAAAGTTTTATGAAATTTTATTTTTCTTATTCGTTCGTTTAATTTATCAAACCAGGGGGTGACCATATTTCAACAAAAAAAAAAAAAAAAAAAAACACACAAAAAAACTACTAAAAAAAAGAAATATTGATCAAAATTTGTTTAACACAATAATTTACATAAGTAAATATAATTAAAAAAAGGTAATTAAATTTTAATGTTGTATAAAAGTAAATGGATTTTAAAGAAATATTAACATTATTTATTAAAACCCTTTAGCCCTTTAACCCTTCTAGTAAAAAGCGGGCACCCTGTTCCAATTTATTCATCGTTCGTTTGCGTAAGTAATAGAAATAAACCTATCGCAGAGTTTGTTACGCACGACGAATTTGGGTATACGCCATGATTGTGTGTATTTTCATATACACCAATGTATTCCATATCTGGCGACGAACATTCGTTGCGAATAATTTGTCGTTCATCCCAGTTGTGTTTCTAGCATAAAGCTATATACATGTATGTATATATAATAAGGAATGTTTCTACCAAAATATCTTGTATCTTCATGTTACAAAAGTAGAAGTTTGCAGTCGAGGCTAAGAACAGAATTTCTTCCAATAAGCCAATATATTTGAAATGCTTTTAGTTTCATTTGTGTTAGTTTTGCTTCTATATGGCATTTCCATGTTAAACGCCGATCTAGATGAATACCGAGATGTTTTACATGCGATTGCTGGGGCACTAATTGATTATTGATTTTAATAGGGGGACATGACTCCCGACGCAAGTGAATATTATATGTACGCATTTTTGCTCATTGACCTTTATCCGTCATTGTTTTAACCACTTTTCCAGTTCAAATATATGATCCTGCAAGTAACGGGATGCTTCATGACAGTTTTCGTGTACGCTTAAAAAAGCTGAATCATCAGCAAATGTTGAAGTAAGGGTGTTGTTGTATATAAGGTATAACAGTGGGCCCATATTGCTTCCCTGAGGGACTCCAGCATCAATTGGCTGAGGAGAACTTATAAAATCACCTTCCTTAATAATAAACCTTCGACCGACTAAGTAGTTTTCTAACAGCTTATGTGTTTACTGGTAAGTTTAACTTCAATTTATGTAATAAGCCTTCATGCCAGACTTTATCAAAAGCTTAAGAAACATCGATGAAGAGGACGGAACAATATTTTTTTTCTTCAAAGGCTTTTCTTATGGCGTTTACTATACGCTGGGTTTGTTCAATTGTGCTATGAATACATCTATTTACATTTAAAATTGGGAATAATGTTGACACTAGTACCTTCTCAAACAGCTTTGATATATTAGACTTTTGGAGGGTTCTTTGCTGGTTTAGGTATCATTACTACTAAGGATACTTTCCATTCTTATGGGTAGTATTCAAGGAGTAAAATAGCATTAAAAACCAAGAGAATAATTTTCTTTGCTGTGCTGGGTAGCTCTAAAAGCATTTTGTTACTGATCTTATCAAAACCAGGGGCTTTCTTGGGGTTTAAATCATGAATAGCCTTTTCGATTTCTCTTATCTCAAATCTAAGTGGAACAGCTGCTCTAACAGGAACTGGTGGCAACTCGACCGCAATATTGGGAGATGTATGATAATGATTAACAAAAAGATTTCCTTCTTCTACATCATTTCGTGTCCAACTTCCATTTAAGTTTCTTAATAGTGGCTTAGATATAACTGTTCTATTGAGACTTCTAGCGGCACGCCCTATTGAGTAGTCTGATTGTGGAGTTCCTTAAGATATTTTCCCAGGGAAGCCGTTTTCTGAGACCGCAGTAACCTTCTACGCCTATTTGTGAGGATCTGTGCAATTGCCGCTCTCTTTAAACTTTCCTTTCTTCAGTCAAGAGACACTCGACATCTGTAGAATATATGTTATTGTTTTTGGTTTTTTGAGGGCTGTGCTGGAATGTTGAACAACTAGTTTGAGATAACTGTAAAAATTAACAATAGTGAGATCCACGTTCTCCGGTGTACTAAGAGGAATATTTTCTGTACAATGGGCACTAAGATATTTTTTATATTTTAACCAATTTATTTGTGTGGCTGACGTCGCTAAGTAACCAGACGTAGATACAATTCTATTTGGGTTCATTAAAGTAACAATTGTAGGTGTGTGATCGGAAGATAGTTCTAAGGAAGCTTCAACATGAATTGTTTCTGCGGGGATGTTTTTAACCTCACCAAAATCAATGACATCTAGAATTTTTGCTGATCAGTAGGCCAGTAAGTTGTTTGTCCGCTCGCGACCACATTTAAATCCATTGTAGAGATTGTATTATACAAGCCGTGTTATAAGCCGTGACCCCCAGAAGGTGTATTTAGCGTTGTAATCGTCAGCGGCTAGGAAACAGGGTCCTAATGATTTATAATATTGGCGTTTTGATATTGAAAATCTAGGTAAAAAGATGATATTACTAAGTTTCGATTCTCTTCAACACAAATGTTCATTGCTTGCATATAATCTTCACGATGATCACACATTAAGTAGTGTTTGATTCAGGCTTTTATCAAGATAGCAGAACCTGCGCAAGCTCTGTCTCGAGGGTCCTTGGTATCAAAAAACATATACCCATTGATTTTAAATGTATTTCTTGGGGTCAAATAAGTTTCAGAATCATAACATCAAATTTATTACTAAGAAACTCTTCTAGTTGATTTTTATGTTGGCGGATGCCGTTTGCGTTCCAAAAACAAATTTTTAAACAATTCATGGCTTGTTAAGTAGAGCTTGCAATAACATTGATTGCATCCCTTACATATCCTGCATCATATTACCCATTGTGTTCGTAAAGTTATTTACTGTTTGCACTAGTCTTTCCATGGTTTTTTCTAGACGACTTAAATTAGAAACTATTGTCTCATCATTATTTGTCAAATCACCATGCATTGGCATATGGTTTGATTTTAGGACGTTAGCGTAGGATGTTCTCTTATTACTAAGCTGCGGTACCTGAATTATTAGTGTTAACTTGATTTGTTGCCTTCATTTGAGGAGGATTAGGTTTCGGTCCAACCTAGCGCTTGACGAAAGAGTATACAGGGTATCCTATGTAGTTGGCAGTGTGATTACCACCACAGTTGCTGCATTTTTTACATTAGGGTCATTTGTAGACTTATCGCAGAGAGCTGTACCATGCAATTCTCCACATACAACGCAAACAGGGGTTAAATGGCAGTATGCCTTAGTGTGATCAAATTCTTGTTAAAACATTACACGGGACCGTTCCTTTTGTGCGGCTCCTCTATCGTTATTTTCCTATACAGGATATATTTCAGACTGTAAATGGGATGAGTTTCGTTTTTTTTAAGCTTAACGTCGCACAGTGGCGCCATTTGAGTTTTTTCGTTGCAAAAATCATATCTTTTGAACCGAATAAGATAATTGAACAGTTTAAACAGCATATGATAGATAACTGTTCAGCCTATGAAATGAGCGTTTGGAAAGGGTGCTACGCTTTGTAGGGGCCTACTTATGGGTTATCAAAGTTAAAATTAGTAGAAAAATCAATTTTATGGTAACTAAAAAAAATTATTTTTACATTTTTAGATTGTTTTTATTTTTTTTCTTAAGGGTTTTATGTTTTAAATTATTACCCAACAAATTAAAAAAAAAAATTATTTATTTTTTTAAATTTATTTTTTCAATTTTCTGTAAAATATTCATCACAATTCGTAAGAGAAGGTATATCTAAAAGACTAACAATTTCTAAACTATAATTATTTTGTAACTCTATTCGTGACTTCACATGCCGCAGGGAAGAAATAAGTGGATCGGAAGATGCTGCCAACATGTTGAAGAGGTCCTTATTTGCCTTACCCTTGATGCTTTGAATGTGTTCTGCAATCTATATTTTTTATAAAATTTGTTAAGAGACTCCTGTGCTTCTTCAGAAAGCTCTCCAATTGGCAAAGGCTGGTACTCAATTATATCTTTGCCATGCGCCAATATTTTATGGACGGTCGGGGTCAACTTCTTCTGTGGATACATTTCTGCTAAAAGAGATGCAGTTTTCGACGCATATTCTCCATATTTTGTAGAATTGACATTTTCTTTGCAGTTTAAAACATCCAAGATCGTTCCCAATCTTTTCACGATTTGATTGTCAATTCCAATGATTCTAGTTACTGCCTCATCATTTTCAAAAAATCTCCTAGAAGTGTTTCCATCGTTAGAGTTACCGTATCCGTGCTTGGGACAGTCTACTTTTAGTCCAACTTGTTTCAAAAAAACCATCCTGTATTTGCTTCTTTCTGATCCTTTCCTTATCCTTTATTGATGTATTTTCATCGAAGTTTTCCTCCTCTTGTGGTAGGGTATATGCCAGTTTTAGCAAGAATTCCATACACCTTATCCTTGCGTGCAATGGTGACATTCCATATTCGTAATTCTCCTAATTTGTAGAATCGTTTAAATTACCAAAGTTCTTCTGACAAATAATAATATAAAATCGATAAAAAAAATATAAAAATAATACGAAAAAAGGGGTTTAGATAGGTTTTTGCTAAATTTTTACCTCCAATATAATTCTGTCTATGAAAACTAATTGAAATATATTATAATTAAGCAGAAAAAGATACTAATCTTAAACTCTTTACAACTAATTATATAAAATTGAGATGTAACATATTATATATGAAATAAATTGAATTGAATTGAAAAAAGTTCTTCTGACTCTTTTTGCAAATCGGGCATGACATTGTTGAGGTTGTTCCTGTCAGTTCGTTTACGACTTTTCCGTCAACCATGGTCAGGTGGAACTCGTAATTGCATTCAATATATTTTCCTTCTCCAATTTGCAGCTTTGTAGGCTTAATCTTGCTTATTTGTTCTTCAATGTCCTTCACCGTAGTCCTTATGAGTTCTGCCGATTCCCTTGCAAACTGAAACATTATTGGTCGGCAATAATGCACTGATGACGGACGTGGATTTTTCCAGTGTAGGGAATCATCCGATTTTAGCCGCAAAGGAACAACAGATGCCATAAACATATTTCCGTCCGATATTGTAGCGTCATCGAAAGATATCCTTTGCTTATAAACGCTTTGTCCGGATGATCCATCGCAGCCCCATTTGCTGATCAATGTCAACTTCTCAGGAAGAATTTTCACTTCCGTGAAAAACTTTGGTGTGGTTGACTTTCTAAACAGTTCAAATAATTTTAAATTGTTCAACGCCATGTTTTCAGTACTTAAATTGTTTAATGGTTTCAGTAATTGTTGCGCCAACTTTCAGGCGTAGGCTAATCCAGGCATTATGCTTATTTTGCAATATATAGGCTTATGCTACCATGCCTAAAAATTTACCTGTTCCCTGCATACATATGGATTTAGGCTAAATAATGCAATTTTGATATTATGCACGTGTCCAAATAAGATTTGTGCCTACCTGTAGGGACCATAAGTCAATATTGTTCCTGACCATTTGTACGCCAAAGTATTGTTTATGTGAGGTACGTACCTGCTAATTTCAATGAGTAGTTTTTTTCAAACTATTAGATCAAACTACTGTCAGTCAAAACATATAAGGGATGGACGCCATACAATTTCTGCAACCATGTCTTTTTGAACTTTTTTACCTCTAGAAGCCAAACGGGCACGTACGGGCAGATAAAACCTTTTGAATTATGTAAAGAAATAATCAAAGAACAGGTTTTGCACGTATGGCAAATATAGAAAAATATAGTTTTTTTTTATTTTCCGTCAAAGTTGAAAAATAGTGAAAAAACGGATAGTTTTTAAATAGTGATTTACCAGGAGAAACACAAAGCAAACAGTTAATTTTTTTTTATCATTATACATTTAATAAATACATCAATCAATACAAATAAAAAATAAGGCGATTCGTTACCTATTTTTCGTGATATTACACCTGAAATCGCAACAAATTGACTAAAAATTGTGTGTTTTTTTGAAAACCGAAAGTCGGTCAACTTTGAACGGTTATATCTTCTAAACTAAAAATGTGATATTATTAAGAGTGGCATATTTGAAATCGTTGAAAAGTTTCCTATAACATGGGTTTATTCAAAACTTCGTCGGCACTCATGAAAATTTTGATTTTTGCAACCTCGCTTGCTCTACGGGCGCCACTGTGCGTCGCCGGGTTCTAACTCCACCCGAAATAGTGGTTGTGGATTTTTTTCCCCTATTTTTAATATTTGTAACGTTTTTTATTTTGAAGCCCTTTTCTTCTAAAAATGTTTTTATTTCGTCTGGGTCCACGCATGAGTCAATGCCCTTAATCACAACCTGAAGTCATTTGCTGCTTTTCAGTTGGTATGTATAGAAGCTTTTTTTAAGTGCTTAAAACTTATTAATTATTTTACGAAAATCATTCTCATGATTAATCTGTATTTTTGTTTCGCTTGATTGCGTATATCGGTATATCGGGGGTGGCTTCGACGATTTTATGACGTTAAGTGCTTCAGAAGATTCATCCTCCAGAGTTGCAAACCGATTTTGTGAATTAATTCTATCATAGCTATATGACTGGGTATACTGATGGTGAAAAAACCTTTTAAGTAGAAAAAATAAAGTTTTTTTTTTAAATTTAAGGAATGGCTATCAAGGAAAAAAAATATTTAAAACAAATCGAATTTTATTTAAAAAAAAGCAATATCAGGCGTAGTCGCGTTAAATATTGTCAGGCAGGGCAGACCGTTTATCGATCGAGGTTTTATGAAACAGTTGTTCAGTAAAATTTTTCAAATGCTTAAATCTAATATTAATTTAATAGAATCTGTGCCCTTGTCCCGCTATTACGCGACGCGCAATTAGGAACATATTTAGGGTTGGCGATTAAGTAAAAATTAAGAAATTGTGTATTTTTTCTATTGCTTAGATGAAAGTACTGACATAAGTGAATACAAAACTTTTAAAACACTGTTTTCGCTGGAGACTTTTCACGGAAATGTTACAGATAAGTTTTTGTTCGATGTTGTATGTGATAAAATTCGGTCGATCGTAGATCATAAAAAATTTAACTGATGAGGGTATGAAGTTCCGGGATGGACGTTGAGGAATGTTGAAAGATATTTCTCAAAAATCCACAGCAGATGTAACCATTAATAACATTGAATAAAAATGACACATTAAGTATAGTTCTACGACTTTTTATGTATGAAGTTTAACAAGAGCCAGTCGAACACCCTACGACGGCAAGTTCAGGGGGTTAAAACTTAGTCCACGAAGACAAAACAACAGGAATTGCTTTTGGACCGACTCAATTGCATTGGAATATATTTGGTAAATAGGGTCCCATATTATCGATCCATATTCAAGAATAGGTCGAAAGTGCAATGGTGGGCGCTCCAGAGCACAATTGTGCTGAGAGATTTCACACTTATTCATAGCCTCTTTAATTTAGTTTTCGATGAGACAGCGTCGAATGCACATGAAGCGGATGCTTACATATTTTCTTATATTTTTTATATCATTTTTTGGTGGGTACTTCTGCCATCTCACTAATACTAATAAGCATCAATACAATCACAGTTTTAGTTGTGCCCACTTCTGAACTAGTGCCATTAATAATGCCGTACCAATATACGGATCATCAACCCCTTCACAAATTTATATAACCCAGTGTACCCCTTGCTCTACCCCTCGCGAATGGGTAGTCATCTTGCCGCGATGCGAGGGCTTAAGTACAAAGACGTTTAGAGTGATGCTGGCGGTAGTTACGTTAGTCAAGACCGGTAGGGCCTCCCATGCCAGAAGAGTCTAAACCGAGTACGAACCAAGAACTACCCCCCCCCCCTGTTTATTAGCGTCTGTTTCTCCTAGTTGGAGCGGCTAATGACTATGCGTCCGCTGGCCTTTTACGGTCAACTGTTAGGCCTTCTGAAGGCCGTCGGTCCGCAATAAAATCCATCAGCGTCTGTTCTCATAGTGAGCGGCTGATGGTCTGCGTCTGTCTCCAGAGGAGCGGCAGGTATCTTTTTGCCTGCCAGTTAGGCAACCCGTCAAAACCCCTTCCTCGGGTGCTGGCTTGACGGTGCAGACCGAAACCTGTGCAAAGAGAGCATACGAAGAAAGATTCGATGCCCTCTGATGCACCTCCCCCAGCCTCTACGGCAATTATTAAAAAACCCCAAAGGCACATAAACCCATCCAAACGGGCCTTCATAACCAGGCGCTCCGCCTACAAAATCATCAGCCGACTTGGTGAAAAACCGGTTGGTGAGCTCACGGAGCAGGAGAAAACCTTTCTCCAGTGGGCAAAAACCCATATTAAGGGCTTAAAACGTGCACCTCCCTCTGCAGAGGAAGGCAATCCTGAACGGAAGCCAACCGAAGCAGCGCCTAAACGGCAACGGTCTGGGGAGCACACTCTTGCTGGGACTAAAAGGTCCAAACACACGCCTCAACGGCCGCAAAACAGGTCGTACAAAGATGTGGCTAAAGACCACCTCATTTTGGGCGATCATTGACCGCAAAGCAAGTGACGGCACCATTTCATCCAAAAACTGGAAGCTGGTTGTCGTCGCACTTAGTAGGGCGTTCTTGAGTGTTCTAAGGGGTAACCCTGGACCCCCACCACAATGTGAGGATGCCGGTTGGTATCAAGGGCCCATTAAATTGATAGCGTGTGCAGATGAGCGTTCAGCGCTGCTGTACAAGGATGCCGTGGAGTCCCTGGGGGAAGTTTGGCAGGGCGCTAAGATTGAGGCAATACCTCTGGCCGATGTACCGCAAAGGCCCAGATCTATTGCCAAGATCCCCGCTGAGCCATCCGACCCCAAGGAGATCCTGGAAATAATACAGCTCAGTAACCCCCAGCTACCCACACAGGACTGGAAAGTAGTGAGGATTTCTGAATCTGTTGAAGAGTCCAGGAAGGCCACTGTTGTAATAAACAGTGACTCTCTGCCGTCACTTCGGAAGACACAGGGGAAGATTTTCTATGGATTTGGAACTATCTTCCTCCGAGTCTATAAAGGTGACGACAAAGGGAAGCCTCAAGCTCCGGCGACTACCACCACCACAACAACAGCATCAACGGAGCATATGGAAGACGATTCTGCTAAGTCATCGGCCAATGAAGACACCCAATTGGTCAGTGGACTTGTGGGTGACTTCTTTGGTAAGATGGGTGTGGCGGATGATGAGGACATCCTTCTGGAATCGGACGACGATCCAGAGGATGCCAACGTCACAGTCGTCCATAGTGATGAGCTATGATGAAGGTGACACAAATCAACCTTCATCATTCTAAAGCGGCGTCAGCTGCCCTTCTCCTCCGATTAGCTTCAGGCACGGAGGAGCTTATATGCATCCAAGAACCATTGTTGTATAGAGACAGGGTTTGCGGACTCAGATTAGACGGTTACAGTACTCAGTACGCAGCCGATCAAGGTAAGACCAGGGCTTGTGTTATGGTCAAAAACATCCTTAAAGCTTTCATTCTTTCAGATTTTAGCGATAAGGAGACATGCACTGTCGCAGTAGAATGCAAAACCAGTACAGTCTGGTTTATGAGCTGCTACATGGCCAGGGTGCTAATCCTCCAAACTCCACAACCAGGAAGGCGATGTCGTACGCTAAAAGGCGCAACATCCCCCTAGTAATATGTGCTGATGCTAATGCACATATTACTCTGGGGATGTTGCGCCCTTTAGTCTGGGGAAGCTCGGATGTCAATCCACGAGGTGATTCGCTTTTGGACTTCATAGTAGAAAACGAACTAACAGTAGTTAATAGGGGTAGTAAGCCCACCTTTATTGTGACTTACAGAAGGGAGGTTCTTGATATTACGCTTATTAGTGATAAGTTCGCGGATATGATTAGCGATTGGAACGTGTCTAAGGACTGTTCCTTCTCTGATCACATGTATGTTGATTTAAATTTTTTCCTTTAGAGTTGATTTAGTTAAACCCTACACGAATAGAAGAAGGACCAACTGGTCTATCTATGCGAGTGTACTCGGGGACAAGCTGCCTATGTGCCCAGTTCTCATAGACAGTGTGTCCATGCTCGACTCCGCAGTGGAGTCATTGACCGGTGCCTTAATGGCAACAAACGAAGCCTGTAAAATAATTGACAGGAGGGGCAAAGCTAAGCCCATATGGTGGAATGCAGAAATTGCTGAAAAACGCAAGGAAAGCAGGAAGCTCTTTAATGAGGCAAAACGTAATGGTGTTTGGAACAATTACAAGTCCTCAGTTAATGGATTCAATAATCTTATTAGGAAGGCCAAGAGACAGTCATGGAGGAAATGCTGCAGTGACGTGGAAAACTCCTAGGAGACAAGTCGGCTTCGCAAGATTTTATCCTCTAATCCAGCTATTCCATCATATATACGGAAGATGGATGGATCCTGGACCACAAACAGTCGGGACACCCTTGAGGTCCTGATGAATACACACTTCCCAGGTTGCACTGATGATGTGCCTAGGGAGGAAACTTTTAGTGGCGCTCGGGATATCTCTAATATTCCGATAACTCGCCATCGTGTGGAATGGGTGGTCAAAAGCTTCCATCCCTTTAATTCTCCAGGCCCGGATGGCATTATCCCAGCGCACCTACAAAATAACCTGGGAATATTGATGCCATGGCTCTTGGCAATATTTAGAGCCTGCCTGAGTCTCTCACATGTCCCATCAACGTGGACATCATATAAGATCGTCTTCATCCCCAAGAGTGGGAAGACATCTCACACTATGGCTAAAGACTTTAAACCAATTAGTCTATCCTCCTTTCTACTGAAAACACTGGAGAGGATTTTGGATATTCACATTAGGACCCAATTCCCTGTCACCGGCTCAGCACGCCTCGCCTACACGAAGGGAAGGTCCACTGAAACTGCGCTTCACTCATTGGTGGGCCACATAGAGAGATCCCTGCATTACAAGGAATTTGCTTTAGTTGCATTCCTGGATATTGAGGGCGCTTTCAACAACGTTAAACCTGAATCGGTTATTAAAGCTATAAGACATTTGGAGATCGACCCAGCGATCATTCAATTTGTCAGCAGTATCTTGCACTTCAGGCGTACGAATCCAACTTGGGCGCCTCGAACATTTCAAAGGTTGCGACTATGGGTACCCCGCAAGGTGGTGTACTGTCACCTTTACTTTGGAATCTGAATATAAATACCCTACTCAGAGCCATGGAAAGGACGTGCTGCAGAACGGTTGCATATGCGGATGACGTTGCAGTTGTGGCTATGGGTAAAGATCCCAGACTTTTGTCTGAACTAATGGAGTCCGCATTGGACGTCCTAACAAAATGGTGCCAGGGATGTGGACTGGATGTAAATCCTGCCAAAACAGAACTGGTACTTTTCACAAGGAGATACAAAATTCCCAAATTTAATTCCCCGAGGATAAAAGGGGTGTCACTGGAACTGTCTGATAGCGCCAAGTATCTTGGGCTAATATTGGACAGTAAACTGAACTGGAGGATGAACACCAGCTCCAGGACTAATAAAGCGGCTACGGCAAAAGGGCCATTGGCCTAAACTGGGGAATTAACCCGAGGAATGTATACTGGCTATACGAATGTGTCATTAAGCCCATTCTCTTCTACGGGGCAGCTGTTTGGTGGCCGGCGCTCAAGGCAAAGAGTCATCAAACCAGGTTTGAACGTACAATGAGAATGGTGGCGATAGCGGTAACAGGTGCCATTAGAACAACCCCCTATAAGGCATTGTTTACGATTTTAAACTGGTTACCACCAGACATTTTGGCGAAAAGGTTAGCTGCGTACGCGGCGGTAAGACTAAGGGCCACCGGAGCATGGAGGGATTATAATATCGGACATGCTAACATTCTGAATGATATTAATTGGCACATGGATGTTGATTATGTCACACCCGAGCCAATCTTTGATCCTGGCTTCACGGTAAGCATTGTGGATAACGTGGTCCGCTATGATGACCGACAAATCCCCACGAATGCGATTCGAATCTTCACGGACGGGTCTAAAACACTGTATGGTGTCGGTTCTGGCATATACTCCGAGCAGCTAAACTGGAGCATTCCTATAAGGCTGCCGGACCACTGCAGTGTCATCCAGGCTGAGATAATGGCCATCCACACAGCCGCGAAACGCATCCGGTACGGTGAAATATCTGGAAGGGATATTCACATTATTACCGAAAGCAAGGCGGCCATAAGATCCCTGGAGAATGTGTTCATCACATCGAGAATTGTCCGAGAATGCCGGATGTCTCTGGAGGAGATAGCGAGACATTCACTGGTCACCCTTAATTGGGTCCCGGGCACGGGGTCATACATGGGAACTGCATGGCGGATTTGTTGGCGCATGCAGGTACCACCTTTAATCGGGACGGTTCCACATATGTAGGTGCTTCACTCCCAAGGTGTAAGCAACTTATAGCGCACAAGTTTCATCTTATCGCCAGTCAGAGGTGGCACGATGAAACCACCTGTGGGGAAACCAGGAAAATCTGGCCCATCATAGATGAAAAAAGGACACGGCGGGCATTACAGCTGTCCAGACATCATCTAAGAAACCTAACTGCGGTTATAACTTGCCACTGGCCAATTGGGAGGCACGCCCAGAGGCTGGGGCTCCCTTATAATGACTTGTGCAGAAGTTGCGGCGATGAGGAGGAGGAAGAGTCAACGGAACATCTTCTCTGTAACTGCCCGGCTTTCGGAGACTTAAGACTCAAAATGTTTGGTCGAAGAACCCTTGGGTACAAAACTTGTCTCTCTGATGTTGATGTAAACAGGATCCACTCCTTTATTGAATCGACCGGTTGGCTGCATGGAAATACTAGCAGCCAGATTTCATAGGACCCATGGGAGACGGCGTGATATGGTAACACAACGGGAACTAAGTAATGGACCCACGTGAGCTGTGCTTGATCACGGCTGCCAATGGAACCTAACCTAACCCCTTGCTCTATTTACTACAGAGGTTATATGTCCAGTAAAACTCAATTTAGGGTTAAACTCATATACCAAGATCTTGGAAGCTGTCAACTAGTTCCACTTTAAAATCCCCCAGAAAATAGTCAGCAGCAATCTAGTTGTTTCTTACAAAGCACATTAGTTAACATTTCTTTAAATTCAGCTCCATAAAGTTGAAGTTACACCATTCATCAAATGAGTCCTTTTGAAGTCGATGGTGGTCTAAAAATTAGTTATAGCTTAGATAGACTTTGACATCATCAGTATACATTAAAATATTTTAAAATTTTACAACATAAGGCAAGTCATTAATAAGCAATGAGATAAGCAGCGGTCCAAGGTTACTTCCTTGAGGTACTTCAGAGACAACATTAATATTTTTTGAATAAATGCTGTTAAAGCAAACGTTTTGTGACCTATCTTATAAATATGAATATATCCATTTTATGTTATGCCGCGTGTTGCCGCCACTGTATTTACATACGAAATAATGCAGCTCTGTCCTTTTATCAAATTTAATTAAATTTATTTGCCTTATAATTTGTCAGTAAACTTAAGCTTTCTACCATTTTGTAAGTTTTAATGAAGTTAATGGTGGTTAGCACAACGTGTTCACAGAATTGAATTTACCAAGAACCTGGTGGCTCGAAACTAAAAAGTATGTAATATTTTAAGCTTTTTTTGAATTCACATTTATTTTATTTGTTTTATTAAATTTGAGGAATTAAAACATAAGGTTGCGTCACAAGTTGACAATAAAGAAATAATAGAATTTCACTAAACCTAACCTGTGTTGTTAATCTTGCCAGGCCATCGGAAGGTACTACTGTTAATAAATTTTTAATTCTTTTTACGGCGAAATTTTACCTTGCATCAGAAGTTATAAAAAATTGACTAGTGTGTCAGACTAGATCCATAGTTTGCTGAAGATATATTCAACATAACCTAGGCAACACGTGGCTGCCCGCCGAATATAGATTCAACACAGCCTCGGTCACACGTAAGTATGAATATGGACTCTCCCATACAGCACGGTCAACCACATAACACGGGCGCTGCGTCTATAGAAAATCTACAAAGAACATGTCAGCTCTGCCACGAACATATTACTGGCACCCTTATAAATTGCAACGCTTGTTATAAACCCTACCACGATACTTGCGCTAAGGTTTCAGACGTACAAGAGTCATGGTTGTGTCCAACGTGTAACCCTAATTCACACTGTTCACAAGCTTCTTCAATATCATCAAGAAATTCAATAAGTAGGAAAAAATCCATAGAGCTAGAAAAGTTAGAAGAAGAACGTGAACTTTTTCTACGTCGCGATAAAGAATATTTGCAGAAAAAATATCAAATTCTACAACAAATGGATGAAGAAACTATAAATCATCAGGCTGAAGATCAAATAATTGAAAGAATAAATAACGCAGGCGTGCTACCTAATTTAGCATCACCCTATTTATCTACACACGGACCAGCGATACCGCAAAATATGCCAGCAACGTCTACAGCCGCACATAACCCATATCTAAATCACACTTATAATGCAAACAATAATGCAGATCCCCAACACTCAAAATTTATGTACCCAAATTTCTCTTTACACTCTACAATTCATAATAACCACAACCAATCGCAACCCGGCCATATAAACGCATATAACACACGTCCCTCACAATCATTTGCCAATGCAAGACAGACGGGAACTTCTCCACAATTACCGCAACAACCAACTACCTCAAGAATCAGACTCACAAGCGACCAAGTACATGCTCGCCAAACGGTGCCCAAGGATTTACCTAGTTTTTCAGGCAGCCCAGAGGAATGGGCCCTATTCAGTTCGACCTACAACTGGTCCACTAGCGTCTGCGGATTAACAGACGCAGAAAACTTAATAAGACTCCAGAGAGCACTTTGTGGCGAAGCTTTAGAGGCGGTTAAAAGAATTCTTGTTCATCCATCATGTGTACCCCATGCAATGTCAACTTTACAATTATTATATGGACAGCCAGAAAAAATAATTTTGCACTGAAAAATAAAATAAAAACTTTACCACAGATAAACCCAAATAAAATGGAAACAATTACCAATTTTGCCGTTCAAGTTAAAGGATTACAGTCAACTTTTGAAGCATGTGGCCTTGTGGATGAACTAAATAACTCATCGTTGCTCCAGGAACTTGTTTCCAAACTACCACCGTATTACCAAGTAATTTGGGGTTCAAATAAGTTAGCTCTTCAACAAAATAATAAAAAAGCAAATCTTGTTGAATTTTCCAATTGGATTTTTGACATTGGTCTGTCAGCTAGCACAGTAAACATAGAAAACCATATTACAGCTGAATCTGTTTTTCATCGCAAACAAAAGAATAATTACGTACACGCACATACAGAAGCAAATAAAAATAAATGTTTTGTTTGCAGCGAGAATTGTAACAGTGTTGTAAATTGTAAAACTTTTGTGTCAGCTGACCGTAACATGAAATGGAATATAGTAAAAACACATAACCTTTGCAGACATTGTTTAAGAAAACATAGTGGCGTGTGTTACAACAAAGACAAGATCTGCAAAGTCGAAGGTTGTGAGTTTAAACATCATTATCTCCTTCATAAATACGATGATTGCGAAAATAAAAAATTAGTGTCAGCGAAAGAAAGCAATGAGAAAGAGAAGAACAATAATAACGTACAAAACCTAAATATACATGGTATTACCAAACAAAAAATTCTGTTCAAAGTTATTCCAATAAGAATTTATGGAAAAAACAATAAAGTGGTTTCTACATATGCATTTTTAGATGACGGTTCGTCAATAAGTCTGATAGAAGAAGAAATTACAAAGCAATTAGATTTAAAGGGAGAAACTGAACAGCTTTGCCTTAAGTGGACTGGAAATATAGAAAGAATAGAGAGCAATTCTCAACATCTGTCAGTGCAGGTGTCTGGTTATAATAACAAACAATTTGGTATCGATGTTCGCACTGTAAAAGAACTTATGCTTCCTAAACAGACACTTGATTATGAATATCATTGTGGTAAATTTAAGCATTTAAAAGGCTTGCCTATTGAAAGCTACAGTTCAGCTACACCGAAAGTTTTAATAGGCCTTAATAATATAAATATAACAGTTTCGAATAAAATTAAAGAAGGTGGTAGAAATGAACCAATAGGTTTAAAAACAGCTTTAGGTTGGACAGTTTTTGGCCCATGTGGCACTGACAAATCTACACAATACAGTATGCATATTTGCGAGTGTACTGAAACTGATAATAACATCCAACAGATGGTAAAACAATTTTTTAATGTTGAAAGTTTAGGCATTAATTGTCAGAATTTAAAAATAAATGCAGAGGATGAGAGGTCGTTACAACTTTTAAATAAATTCACAAAACAACGTGATGACGGGCATTATGAAACATGTTTGTTATGGCAAAATGATAAAATTACATTACCAAATAATTATCAAATGGCAAAAGGTAGGCTTCTGTGTCTCGAGAAACAATTAATGAAGAATAGTGAGCTTTCTGCAGTTTATGGAAGAACAATTCTGGACTACATCAAGAAAGGCTATATCAATAAGATTGATATAAACACAAAAGCGGAAAAGGTTTGGTACCTTCCGACCTTTCCTGTCTATAACAAAAACAAGCCAGGCAAACACCGTATTGTATGGGACGCCGCCGCAAAATTTAATGGCATATCTCTAAACTCTGTACTTTATAAGGGTCCAGATTTTTTAGCTTCTTTACAAACAATACTGTTTCAGTTTAGAGAAAGGTCAGTAGCGTTATGTGGTGACATTGAACAAATGTTTCACCAGGTTTACATACGCGAAGAAGATCGAAATGTTCAAAGGTTTTTGTGGCGAAATTGCGAAGCTCGGAGAGAGCCAGATGTTTATATAATGAACGTAATGATATTTGGGGCCTCGTGCTCTCCGGCTATTTCACAATATGTGAAGAATAAAAACGCATCCAAGTATGAAAATCAATTTCCACAGGCAGCCGCTGCTGTTAAATACAATCATTATGTAGACGATTTTCTCTATTCAACAGATACCAGTGAACATGCCATTAAATTAGCCAAAGAAGTGAAGTATATTCAAAAACAGGCTGGCTTCAACCTCAGGAATTGGGTTTCCAATAAAATTAATGTTGTAAGCAGTCTAGAAGAAACACATCGGGCAAACGAAAAGGAACTTAGTATAGGCTCTGATAAGAATTTGGAAAAAGTTTTAGGAATTTTTTGGAATCCGAAAGAGGACACGATTGTATATAAAATTTCACCCTATATATTGAACAACGATATAGTTTGTCATAAAAAACGCCCAACAAAAAGGCAAATTTTGAAAATTTTGATGACTTTATACGACCCGCTGGGATTAATAGGTAACTTCGTTATGTATCTAAAGATTATTCTACAGGAAATTTGGAGAAGTGGTGTAAGCTGGGATGAGCCAATTAAAGATGAGCAATTTGCCAAATGGCATAAATGGTTAAAATATTTGCCGGACTTAGAAAAAATAAGTATTCAACGTTGCTATTTAAAATTCATTAGTGAATATACAAATGCGTATACGGAACTGCACACATTCGTAGATGCCAGCGAAAACGGCTATGCGGCTGTAGCTTATATAAGAATAGCTCGCAACAACGAAATAGTTTGCTCTCTGGTAGGCTCTAAAACCCGAGTGGCTCCGTTAAGAATAAGCTCAATACCACGCCTAGAGCTTATGGCTGCTTTAATTGGCACGCGATACGCAAATAGTATTTTAAAAAACCACTCTATTTTAATAAATAAAAAATATTTCTGGTCTGACTCAAAAACGGTGATAAGTTGGTTAACACATAATAATAGAAAGTATCACCAATTTGTTTCCTTGCGTATCAGTGAAATTCTGGAATCAACAGAACTACAGGAGTGGCATTGGATTCCTGGCAAACAGAACGTTGCTGACGAAGCGACTAAGTGGGCAAAGAGACCCGATATCTCGCTTAGTAGTCGATGGTTTAAAGGACCAGACTTTCTTCTCCAACCCGCAGCTCGTTGGCCAAACTACGACACCGTGTCGGAGCAGTGCGATGCTGAAATAATTGATTGTGTTAACGTACATGACACAAACGAAATTCTAATCGACGCTAATCGTTTTTCAAACTGGAATCGTTTACTAAGAAGTACCGCGTTCATGTTACGTTTTTGTGATATTATTCAAAAAAAGGTTTATTCAACTGGGGAATTCACTGCGTCCGAAATAGCGAGATCAGAAAATTTACTATTTCGACTGGCTCAAACAGAGTTCTACTCGGAGGAGATAAAACTTTTAAAAACAAACAAGAAATTGACTAAATCAAGTCCGCTGTATGGTGTTACGCCAAAACTGGACAAAAGTCAAATTCTTCGAGTAGACGGGCGATTAGACAACGCACTTATTGCAGATGATACAAAATTTCCTATTATTTTACCCAGACACAGCCGTATTACACAGCTTTTAATCACGAATTTTCATATAAAATATAAACATCTCAATAGCGAGACCGTGGTAAATGAGATAAGACAGCGTTATTGCATTCCGCGGTTAAGGGCTGTGCTTAAAATGATTGTAAGGCAATGTCAAAACTGTAAGATAACAAAAGCTGTGCCTAGTTATCCGCAAATGGCTAAGCTACCAGCAGCGCGATTAGCGGCGTTTTGTCCACCATTCACCTATACAGGGGTAGACTACTTTGGCCCGATAATGGTGACCGTTGGTCGACGTACAGAAAAGAGATATGGTGCGCTTTTCACCTGCCTTACAGTACGGGCTGTCCATATTGAAATTGTTAACTCACTCAACACTTCTTCGTGCATAATAGCAATCCGAAATTTTACATGTCGCCGGGGAACTCCAAGGGAATTTTTCAGCGACAATGCCACAAATTTTACAAGCGCTGAAAGGGAAATCCGAGAAGCTGTAAACGAGGTTGATAAAAACGAGCTCATTCGTACGTTTACAACTGCGACTACAAAGTGGACCTTTATTCCACCATCGTCACCGCACATGGGAGGAGCATGGGAAAGGTTGGTACGATCAATTAAAAATGTTTTTTACAAGACTTTGCCCACACGAGTACCAAGTGAAGAGCTTCTCCGCAGAATGTTAGCCGAAGTAGAAAATATCGTAAATTCCCGACCGTTGGTGTATGTTCCGATCGACCATGAAAATGCCGAGGCTTTAACACCAAACCATCTGCTAGTCTATTCGTCTAACGGCATGAAACCCTTAGCTACATATGATGATAGTAGCACGGCGTTAAAATATAACTGGCTGAGTTCTCAACAGTATGCAGAACAGTTCTGGCGCAAGTGGGTAAATGAGTATTTGCCATCTTTAACTTTAAGATCAAAGTGGCACGAAAAAATCTAGCCGTTGCAAGTGGGTGATTTAGTGATAGTGGTTGACCCGTCGAGCCCAAGAAACGTATGGCCGAGAGGTAAAATTCTAGAAACAACTGTGGCAAAGGATGGTCAAGTACGTAAAGCAAAAATTCTTACCGCCGCACAGTGGCGCCCGTAGAGCAACCGAGGTTGCAAAAATCAAAATTTTCATGAGTGCCGACGAAGTTTTGAATAAACCCATGTTATAGGAAACTTTTCAACGATTTCAAATATGCCACTCTTAATAATATCACATTTTTAGTTTAGAAGATATAACCGTTCAAAGTTGACCGACTTTCGGTTTTCAAAAAAACACACAATTTTTAGTTAATTTGTTGCGATTTCAGGTGTAATATCACGAAAAATAGGTAACGAATCGCCTTATTTTTTGTTTATATTGATTGATGTATTTATTAAATGTATAATGATAAAAAAAAAATTAACTGTTTGCTTTGTGTTTCTCCTGGTAAATCAATATTTAAAAACTATCCGTTTTTTCACTATTTTTCAACTTTGACGGAAAATAAAAAAAAACTATATTTTTCTATATTTGCCATATTTGCAAAACCTGTTCTTTGATTATTTCTTTACATAATTCAAAAAGTTTTATCTGCCCGTACGTGCCCGTTTGGCTTCTAGAGGTAAAAAAGTTTAAAAAGACATGGTTGCAGAAATTGTATGGCGTCCATCCCTTATATGTTTTGACGGACAGTAGTTTGATCTAATAGTTTGAAAAAACTACTCATTGAAATTAGCAGGTACGTACCTCACATAAACAATACTTTGGCGTACAAATGGTCAGGAACAATATTGACTTATGGTCCCTACAGGTAGGCACAAATCTTATTTGGACACGTGCATAATATCAAAATTGCATTATTCAGCCTAAATCCATATGTATGCAGGGAACAGGTAAATTTTTAGGCATGGTAGCATAAGCCTATATATTGCAAAATAAGCATAATGCCTGGATTAGTCTACGCCTGAAAGTTGGCGCAACAATTACTGAAACCATTAAACAATTTAAGTACTGAAAACATGGCGTTGAACAATTTAAAATTATTTGAACTGTTTAGAAAGTCAACCACACCAAAGTTTTTCACGGAAGTGAAAATTCTTCCTGAGAAGTTGACAGTGATCAGCAAATGGGGCTGCGATGGATCATCCGGACAAAGCGTTTATAAGCAAAGGATATCTTCCGATGACGCTACAATATCGGACGGAAATATGTTTATGGCATCTGTTGTTCCTTTGCAGCTAAAATCGGATGATTCCCTACACTGGAAAAATCCACGTCCGTCATCAGAGCATTATTGCCGACCAATAATGTTTCAGTTTGCAAGGGAATCGGCAGAACTCATAAGGACTGCGGTGAAGGACATTGAAGAACAAATAAGCAAGATTAAGCCTACAAAGCTGCAAATTGGAGAAGGAAAATATATTGAATGCAATTACGAGTTCCACCTGACCATGGTTGACGGAAAAGTCGTAAACGAACTGACAGGAACAACCTCAACAATGTCATGCCCGATTTGCAAAAAGAGTCAGAAGAACTTTTTTCAATTCAATTTATTTCATATATAATATGTGACATCTCAATTTTATATAATTAGTTGTAAAGAGTTTAAGATTAGTATCTTTTTCTGCTTAATTATAATATATTTCAATTAGTTATCATATACATATATATAGACAGAATTATATTGGAGGTAAAAATTTAGCAAAAACCTATTTAAACCCCTTTTTTCGTTTTATTTTTATATTTTTTTTATCGATTTTATATTATTATTTGTCAGAAGAACTTTGGTAATTTAAACGATTCTACAAATGAGGAGAATTACGAATATGGAATGTCACCATTGCACGCAAGGATAAGGTGTATGGAATTCTTGCTAAAACTGGCATATACCCTACCACAAGAGGAGGAAAACTTCGATGAAAATACATCAATAAAGGATAAGGAAAAGATCAGAAAGAAGCAAATACAGGATGCTTTTTTTAAACACGTTGGACTAAAAGTAGACTGTCCCAAGCACGGATACGGTAACTCAAACGATGGAAACACTTCTAGGAGATTTTTTGAAAATGATGAGGCAGTAACTAGAATCATTGGAATTGACAATCAAATCGTGAAAATTGAGTACCAGTCTTTGCCAATTGGAGAGCTTTCTGAAGAAGCACAGGAGTCTCTTAACAAATTTTATAAAAAATATAGATTGCAGAACACATTCAAAGCATCAAGGGTAAGGCAAAATAAGGACCTCTTCAACATGTTGGCAGCATCTTCCGATCCACTTATTTCTTCCCTGCGGTATGTGAAGTCACGAATAGAGTTACAAAATAATTATAGTTTAGAAATGGTTAGTCTTTTAGATATACCTTCTCTTACGAATTGTGATGAATATTTTACAGAAAATTGAAAAAATAAATTTAAAAAAAAAATAATTTTTTTTTAATTTGTTGGGTAATAATTTAAAACATAAAACCCTTAAGAAAAAAAATAAAAACAATCTAAAAATGTAAAAATAATTTTTTTTAGTTACCATAAAATTGATTTTTCTACTAATTTTAACTTTGATAACCCATAAATAGGCCCCTACAAAGCGTAGCACCCTTTCCAAACGCTCATTTCATAGGCTGAACAGTTATCTATCATATGCTGTTTACACTGTTCAATTATCTTATTCGGTTCAAAAGATATGATTTTTGCAACGAAAAAACTCAAATGGCGCCACTGTGCGCCGGTGGAGTAATTGTACGACCTGCTGTTAGATTGGCGAAACTAGAGGTCAGTTCTTGATTAGGAGTATGACGTCGAAAGCTTCTCGGCCTACTGCGGGGGGTGTTGCCGCCACTGTATTTACATACGAAATAATGCAGCTCTGTCCTTTTATCAAATTTAATAAAATTTATTTGCCTTATAATTTGTCAGTAAACTTAAGCTTTCTACCATTTTGTAAATTTTAATGGTGGTTAGCACAACGTGTTCACAGAATTGAATTTACCAAGAATCTGGTGGCTCGAAACTAAAAAGTATGTAATATTGTAAGCTTTTTTTGAATTCACATTTATTTTATTTGTTTTATTAAATTTGAGGAATTAAAACATAAGGTTGCGTCACAAGTTGACAATAAAGAAATAATAGAATTTCACTAAACCTAACCTGTGTTGTTAATCTTGCCAGGCCATCGGAAGGTACTACTGTTAATAAATTTTTAATTCTTTTTACGGCGAAATTTTACCTTGCATCAGAAGTTATAAAAAATTGACTAGTGTGTCAGACTAGATCCATAGTTTGCTGAAGATATATTCAACATAACCTAGGTAACACGTGGCTGCCCGCCGAATATAGATTCAACACAGCCTCGGTCACACGTAAGTATGAATATGGACTCTCCCATACAGCACGGTCAACCACATAACACGGGCGCTGCGTCTATAGAAAATCTACAAAGAACATGTCAGCTTTGCCACGAACATATTACTGGCACCCTTATAAATTGCAACGCTTGTTATAAACCCTACCACGATACTTGCGCTAAGGTTTCAGACGTACAAGAGTCATGGTTGTTTCCAACGTGTAACCCTAATTCACACTGTTCACAAGCTTCTTCAATATCATCAAGAAATTCAATAAGTAGGAAAAAATCCATAGAGCTAGAAAAGTTAGAAGAAGAACGTGAACTTTTTCTACGTCGCGATAAAGAATATTTGCAGAAAAAATATCAAATTCTACAACAAATGGATGAAGAAACTATAAATCATCAGGCTGAAGATCAAATAATTGAAAGAATAAATAACGCAGGCGTGCTACCTAATTCAGCATCACCCTATTTATCTACACACGGACCAGCGATACCGCAAAATATGCCAGCAACGTCTACAGCCGCACATAACCCATATCTAAATCACACTTATAATGCAAACAATAATGCAGATCCCCAACACTCAAAATTTATGTACCCAAATTTCTCTTTACACTCTACAATTCATAATAACCACAACCAATCGCAACCCGGCCATATAAACGCATATAACACACGTCCCTCACAATCATTTGCCAATGCAAGACAGACGGGAACTTCTCCACAATTACCGCAACAACCAACTACCTCAAGAATCAGACTCACAAGCGACCAAGTACATGCTCGCCAAACGGTGCCCAAGGATTTACCTAGTTTTTCAGGCAGCCCAGAGGAATGGGCCCTATTCAGTTCGACCTACAACTGGTCCACTAGCGTCTGCGGATTAACAGACGCAGAAAACTTAATAAGACTCCAGAGAGCACTTTGTGGCGAAGCTTTAGAGGCGGTTAAAAGAATTCTTGTTCATCCATCATGTGTACCCCATGCAATGTCAACTTTACAATTATTATATGGACAGCCAGAAAAAATAATTTTGCACTGAAAAATAAAATAAAAACTTTACCACAGATAAACCCAAATAAAATGGAAACAATTACCAATTTTGCCGTTCAAGTTAAAGGATTACAGTCAACTTTTGAAGCATGTGGCCTTGTGGATGAACTAAATAACTCATCGTTGCTCCAGGAACTTGTTTCCAAACTACCACCGTATTACCAAGTAATTTGGGGTTCAAATAAGTTAGCTCTTCAACAAAATAATAAAAAAGCAAATCTTGTTGAATTTTCCAATTGGATTTTTGACATTGGTCTGTCAGCTAGCACAGTAAACATAGAAAACCATATTACAGCTGAATCTGTTTTTCATCGCAAACAAAAGAATAATTACGTACACGCACATACAGAAGCAAATAAAAATAAATGTTTTGTTTGCAGCGAGAATTGTAACAGTGTTGTAAATTGTAAAACTTTTGTGTCAGCTGACCGTAACATGAAATGGAATATAGTAAAAACACATAACCTTTGCAGACATTGTTTAAGAAAACATAGTGGCGTGTGTTACAACAAAGACAAGATCTGCAAAGTCGAAGGTTGTGAGTTTAAACATCATTATCTCCTTCATAAATACGATGATTGCGAAAATAAAAAATTAGTGTCAGCGAAAGAAAGCAATGAGAAAGAGAAGAACAATAATAACGTACAAAACCTAAATATACATGGTATTACCAAACAAAAAATTCTGTTCAAAGTTATTCCAATAAGAATTTATGGAAAAAACAATAAAGTGGTTTCTACATATGCATTTTTAGATGACGGTTCGTCAATAAGTCTGATAGAAGAAGAAATTACAAAGCAATTAGATTTAAAGGGAGAAACTGAACAGCTTTGCCTTAAGTGGACTGGAAATATAGAAAGAATAGAGAGCAATTCTCAACATCTGTCAGTGCAGGTGTCTGGTTATAATAACAAACAATTTGGTATCGATGTTCGCACTGTAAAAGAACTTATGCTTCCTAAACAGACACTTGATTATGAATATCATTGTGGTAAATTTAAGCATTTAAAAGGCTTGCCTATTGAAAGCTACAGTTCAGCTACACCGAAAGTTTTAATAGGCCTTAATAATATAAATATAACAGTTTCGAATAAAATTAAAGAAGGTGGTAGAAATGAACCAATAGGTTTAAAAACAGCTTTAGGTTGGACAGTTTTTGGCCCATGTGGCACTGACAAATCTACACAATACAGTATGCATATTTGCGAGTGTACTGAAACTGATAATAACATCCAACAGATGGTAAAACAATTTTTTAATATTGAAAGTTTAGGCATTAATTGTCAGAATTTAAAAATAAATGCAGAGGATGAGAGGTCGTTACAACTTTTAAATAAATTCACAAAACAACGTGATGACGGGCATTATGAAACATGTTTGTTATGGCAAAATGATAAAATTACATTACCAAATAATTATCAAATGGCAAAAGGTAGGCTTCTGTGTCTCGAGAAACAATTAATGAAGAATAGTGAGCTTTCTGCAGTTTATGGAAGAACAATTCTGGACTACATCAAGAAAGGCTATATCAATAAGATTGATATAAACACAAAAGCGGAAAAGGTTTGGTACCTTCCGACCTTTCCTGTCTATAACAAAAACAAGCCAGGCAAACACCGTATTGTATGGGACGCCGCCGCAAAATTTAATGGCATATCTCTAAACTCTGTACTTTATAAGGGTCCAGATTTTTTAGCTTCTTTACAAACAATACTGTTTCAGTTTAGAGAAAGGTCAGTAGCGTTATGTGGTGACATTGAACAAATGTTTCACCAGGTTTACATACGCGAAGAAGATCGAAATGTTCAAAGGTTTTTGTGGCGAAATTGCGAAGCTCGGAGAGAGCCAGATGTTTATATAATGAACGTAATGATATTTGGGGCCTCGTGCTCTCCGGCTATTTCACAATATGTGAAGAATAAAAACGCATCCAAGTATGAAAATCAATTTCCACAGGCAGCCGCTGCTGTTAAATACAATCATTATGTAGACGATTTTCTCTATTCAACAGATACCAGTGAACATGCCATTAAATTAGCCAAAGAAGTGAAGTATATTCAAAAACAGGCTGGCTTCAACCTCAGGAATTGGGTTTCCAATAAAATTAATGTTGTAAGCAGTCTAGAAGAAACACATCGGGCAAACGAAAAGGAACTTAGTATAGGCTCTGATAAGAATTTGGAAAAAGTTTTAGGAATTTTTTGGAATCCGAAAGAGGACACGATTGTATATAAAATTTCACCCTATATATTGAACAACGATATAGTTTGTCATAAAAAACGCCCAACAAAAAGGCAAATTTTGAAAATTTTGATGACTTTATACGACCCGCTGGGATTAATAGGTAACTTCGTTATGTATCTAAAGATTATTCTACAGGAAATTTGGAGAAGTGGTGTAAGCTGGGATGAGCCAATTAAAGATGAGCAATTTGCCAAATGGCATAAATGGTTAAAATATTTGCCGGACTTAGAAAAAATAAGTATTCAACGTTGCTATTTAAAATTCATTAGTGAATATACAAATGCGTATACGGAACTGCACACATTCGTAGATGCCAGCGAAAACGGCTATGCGGCTGTAGCTTATATAAGAATAGCTCGCAACAACGAAATAGTTTGCTCTCTGGTAGGCTCTAAAACCCGAGTGGCTCCGTTAAGAATAAGCTCAATACCACGCCTAGAGCTTATGGCTGCTTTAATTGGCACGCGATACGCAAATAGTATTTTAAAAAACCACTCTATTTTAATAAATAAAAAATATTTCTGGTCTGACTCAAAAACGGTGATAAGTTGGTTAACACATAATAATAGAAAGTATCACCAATTTGTTTCCTTGCGTATCAGTGAAATTCTGGAATCAACAGAACTACAGGAGTGGCATTGGATTCCTGGCAAACAGAACGTTGCTGACGAAGCGACTAAGTGGGCAAAGAGACCCGATATCTCGCTTAGTAGTCGATGGTTTAAAGGACCAGACTTTCTTCTCCAACCCGCAGCTCGTTGGCCAAACTACGACACCGTGTCGGAGCAGTGCGATGCTGAAATAATTGATTGTGTTAACGTACATGACACAAACGAAATTCTAATCGACGCTAATCGTTTTTCAAACTGGAATCGTTTACTAAGAAGTACCGCGTTCATGTTACGTTTTTGTGATATTATTCAAAAAAAGGTTTATTCAACTGGGGAATTCACTGTGTCCGAAATAGCGAGATCAGAAAATTTACTATTTCGACTGGCTCAAACAGAGTTCTACTCGGAGGAGATAAAACTTTTAAAAACAAACAAGAAATTGACTAAATCAAGTCCGCTGTATGGTGTTACGCCAAAACTGGACAAAAGTCAAATTCTTCGAGTAGACGGGCGATTAGACAACGCACTTATTGCAGATGATACAAAATTTCCTATTATTTTACCCAGACACAGCCGTATTACACAGCTTTTAATCACGAATTTTCATATAAAATATAAACATCTCAATAGCGAGACCGTGGTAAATGAGATAAGACAGCGTTATTGCATTCCGCGGTTAAGGGCTGTGCTTAAAATGATTGTAAGGCAATGTCAAAACTGTAAGATAACAAAAGCTGTGCCTAGTTATCCGCAAATGGCTAAGCTACCAGCAGCGCGATTAGCGGCGTTTTGTCCACCATTCACCTATACAGGGGTAGACTACTTTGGCCCGATAATGGTGACCGTTGGTCGACGTACAGAAAAGAGATATGGTGCGCTTTTCACCTGCCTTACAGTACGGGCTGTCCATATTGAAATTGTTAACTCACTCAACACTTCTTCGTGCATAATAGCAATCCGAAATTTTACATGTCGCCGGGGAACTCCAAGGGAATTTTTCAGCGACAATGCCACAAATTTTACAAGCGCTGAAAGGGAAACCCGAGAAGCTGTAAACGAGGTTGATAAAAACGAGCTCATTCGTACGTTTACAACTGCGACTACAAAGTGGACCTTTATTCCACCATCGTCACCGCACATGGGAGGAGCATGGGAAAGGTTGGTACGATCAATTAAAAATGTTTTTTACAAGACTTTGCCCACACGAGTACCAAGTGAAGAGCTTCTCCGCGGAATGTTAGCCGAAGTAGAAAATATCGTAAATTCCCGACCGTTGGTGTATGTTCCGATCGACCATGAAAATGCCGAGGCTTTAACACCAAACCATCTGCTAGTCTATTCGTCTAACGGCATGAAACCCTTAGCTACATATGATGATAGTAGCACGGCGTTAAAATATAACTGGCTGAGTTCTCAACAGTATGCAGAACAGTTCTGGCGCAAGTGGGTAAATGAGTATTTGCCATCTTTAACTTTAAGATCAAAGTGGCACGAAAAAATCTAGCCGTTGCAAGTGGGTGATTTAGTGATAGTGGTTGACCCGTCGAGCCCAAGAAACGTATGGCCGAGAGGTAAAATTCTAGAAACAACTGTGGCAAAGGATGGTCAAGTACGTAAAGCAAAAATTCTTACCGCCGGTGGAGTAATTGTACGACCTGCTGTTAGATTGGCGAAACTAGAGGTCAGTTCTTGATTAGGAGTATGACGTCGAAAGCTTCTCGTCCTACTGCGGGGGGGTGTTGCCGCCACTGTATTTACATACGAAATAATGCAGCTCTGTCCTTTTATCAAATTTAATTAAATTTATTTGCCTTATAATTTGTCAGTAAACTTAAGCTTTCTACCATTTTGTAAATTTTAATGGTGGTTAACACAACGTGTTCACAGAATTGAATTTACCAAGAATCTGGTGGCTCGAAACTAAAAAGTATGTAATATTTTAAGCTTTTTTTGAATTCACATTTATTTTATTTGTTTTATTAAATTTAAGGAATTAAAACATAAGGTTGCGTCACAAGTTGACAATAAAGAAATAATAGAATTTCACTAAACCTAACCTGTGTTGTTAATCTTGCCAGGTCATCGGAAGGTACTACTGTTAATACCGCGTAAAACCAATTAATTGTAGTTTATTTACAAGAAGCAAATGATTTACTCAAATACTTTGCTAAAATCAGTGTAAATAACGTTGTTTCCTTTGAGTTAATCCATGGCTGACAGCGATAGTAAATAGTAATGGTAGAACTTCCCTTTCGAAATCCATGTTGATAAGGAGATATTATATATGCAACTTGATAACATTAATGTTCTGTAATAATTTTCTCAACAAGCTTTAGTACAGTACTCAGTTTTGCAATTCCCCTGTAATTTTCAATAAGAGACTTATTACCTGACTTGAACAATGTACAACTCCTTACACAATTTTGTCAGATAAGCATATTTCATAGACTGTCAGAGGGATTGCTAAGGAATCTGCACACTTTATTAACACGCAGCTAGGAACTTTATCCGGGAAGTAATTATAAGAAAACTTCAGTTTTTTTTTAATTATTTGTAATCGTAACCATGTCAAGAAGCGATAGAAATATTGCTTGGTTTTCCACCAGAGGAAGTGGATAATTGACTGTGTTATCTTATGTTGCGTGACGAGCAAAAGTCGCAGGGCTCGTTTTGCGCCCCATAGTGTGGATTGTGCTCCCGCAACTAACCTGATTTTATTTTTTATTGTTCTCTTTATTCTATCTAATATTATATATGGATATTGTTTATTTACTTTATTTTTATACCCTCCACCACCACTAGTTGTGAATGAGGGTATACTAAGTTTGTCATTCCGTGTGGAACTTTTTTATTATACATCTAAGACCCCATGATATATATATATATATATATATATATATATATATATATATATATATTCTGGCTCCTCGAGGAGTTCTAAGTTGAATTAGCCATGCCCGGTTGTTGAAAATACGGTCACTTTCGAAAACCCCAAAAGAAAAGAACAAACTTGGTCTCAAATTGCTTGTAGTTATCCTAAGAAGTTTGGGATTGAAATCCAGCAGCATCCGTAAAGTAGGATCAGAACTATGAATCAAAATGTGGAACCACCACCCTAAACAAAATTGATAATTTTGATACAAAAACTAAATGGTGGAATAATGCACGGAATGATATACAATTTTACACGAATTCGCTCTAGACAACTGCAAATCAAACTGTTAAATTTCGTGAAGATCGGTCCATATTTAACCCTAGTCCCCATATAAGCCCTACTTCCAGAAAATATTTTAGTACGTATAAAACCGTAGTAAATGACACTATCACACTAAAATTTGGGACGTCACAGTTTTATAGGACCAGAAATAACACTCTAAAATTTTTTGAAGATCGGTTTATTATTTACACTAGGACCCATATAAACCCTACTCCCGGAAAACAGTTTAGTACGCCTAAAAACGTAATAAATAATGCTATCATAATTAAATTCGGTGCGGTACAGTTTTGTACGACTATAAATCAAACTGCTAAAACCCTACTCCCGGAAAACATTTTATTACGCCTAAAACCGTAATAAATAAAGCTATCATACTAAAATATGGACGGTCACAGTTCTATAGCGCCAGAAATCACACTGTTAAATTTTCTAATGATCGTTCCATAATTAACACTAGGCCCCATATAAAACCTTCTCCCGGAAAACAGTTTAGTACTCCTTAAGCCGAAATAAATAAAGCTATCATACTAAAATTTGGTACGTCACATTTTTGTTAAAATTTTTGAAGATCGGTCCCTAGTTTCACTAGGCCCCATATAAACCCTACTCCAGGAAAACAGTTTAGTACGCCTTAAACCATAACAGATATAGATATTGCGGTAAAATTTATTCCAACTAAGATTCATATGGCCAGAACAAATATCATGCAATTTTGTGAAATTCACTGTTAACCCTAAAACTAATTACACTGCTGTATTGAAATTTATTCTAATTTATTTTTTGTAATACCATTTTGGGATGATTGGTCCTTAATTTACCAAAGGTTCAAACCAAATTACTCTCCTAAAAATCATTTTAGTTCGGCTAAAATTGTTACGAATCGTGATATTTAACTCAAGCCAGTTCAAAGTTCTAACAAGAAATGCATAAAACTTTCTTATTGTAGGTCAAAAATATAATATAGGTCTAAAACGCCAACAATTTTAATGCTGACATTCGTTTTTGGAAGCTTAGTTAATAATATACATATATGTATTTACAATATAGAGCACACGTCTGTTGGTGGAGGGTATCAAAGATTCGGCACAACCAAATATAGCACTCTAAATTGCTAGTATTATTGTTGCCTATTATTTATATGGAAAGTTTAAGTGAATTTCTTCCTAGCTTGGGTATATTTGAAATTAACGGATTAGTTAAGTCGTGGAGTAGGAGCCAAGTACGAGAACACTTGATCGCAATCATGGGAAGTAGTAGCTGTTGTGTGCGTGTGGTTGTGTGCGCCTCCGACAGTATAAAAGCAGAATGTTTGCGAATGATTATGGCAGTCAGTCAGTCGGCACCCGGCAGAGGTAAGATCTTATTTAACTGGTCTAGGAGCTTTACTTCTGCAGTTGAATAGTATCGTATCTTACGTGGAAAGTGGTTTTACCTAATCCTTTTAAGTCCACCTTTTCGGAGCCCAAAGCACCAGGTCAGAAGGACAGTGGCGTTACCTTATCCTCCGAGTGGTTCCTTTGCTATCCATGGCGACCATAGCAGAGCCGAATCTCGGGCCAAGAGAATAGTGATCTTACCTAGCTCTCTTTGGCTAAGAGACGAGTTCTCGGGCTAATAGACTGGAAAGAGGATTTACCCATCCAGGTATACGAGTAAGTTCGTCGTCCTACTCCGCGTCAGGTTTCGGTGTACGCGTCCAAGTGTGTGTTGTCGGTCTCGCCTAGTGTATATCACAAAGGTTGTTTCATGTGGTTGAAATGTTAAAAAGAGAGCTATTGCATAGAATAACTTAAATAATGAACGGTTTATAACGAAATAATAACAAAAATAAAGATTGAGTGTTTTTATTTCTTTTGCGAACCTCAAATAAATTTTTGTAACGAACCCTACTCCCGGAAAACAGCTTAGTTTGTTAAAAAACGTAAAAAATTACGCTATTGTAATACAATTTAGTACGTAAAAAATTTATAGGACGAAAAATCACACTATAAAATTTTGTGAAGCTCGGTCCCTAATTTACCATTTAATGTCCAATACTAGCAGATATAGATATTTTGGTAAAATTTGATCCCATATTAAACAGACTTCTGAAAATTACTTTAAACGCTAAAACATATTTCACTACTGTATTGCAATTTGTTCCATTTAGAATTTTAATAACAGAAATCATCCTACAGGATTTCGTAATGATTAGTCCATTATTTACCATAGGTCTAATATAAATTCCCCTCCTGAAAATCATTAAGTTCGGCATATACTGTAACGCATCATAATATTTTATTGAAGTTAGTTCTAATTGATAAAAATAAAAGCACAACACTGTCTGATTGTCGTCCAATATGTTTAAAACGGAACCAATTTTTATACTGACGTCCGTTTTAATATAGATTTATTAATAATTTATAGCTCGCATACTCCAAGATTCGGCACAGCCGAATATAGCGCTCTAACTTGTTTTTAACGCAGTACATTTTAAATGGTTAGATAAGACAATGATTCTGCAAAAATTTAAAATGGATATTTTAAAGATTGCATCGGCAGTTTCAATGAATTTTTATTTTGGAAAATATTAGAAAATACGACTAAAGTTCGCAGCCAATGCTTTTTATTTACACCTAGTTTAACCCAGTGTGCTTCGCTACCCTCATTAAAATAAAATATGTAATTTTTTCAATACAGATCTCGTGCATTAATTATGAAGTTATTCGTACCAAGTTCGAATATTTTACTCTTACCATTCACCAGTTGCACAGAAATCCATATGGTATTTGTATTGAAATTATCCCGCCTATGTCTACAGTAAGACAGTGGGCCTTTTACAAATATTGTTCATTTATAACCAAGCAATTTGTTCAAATTTAAAGAATTGTACCAGTGGCCGTGCTCTAGATATACAGAAATCTAGTTTGTCCCACGCCCACTTTTCCAATCCCTTACATTACTTACAGATGCTGTCTGTTTATTGATACCCATTCTAATTGTACCAAATTTAGACAATTTTAAACTTACCGCCCTTCCAATATACGGGATTCTATTTTGTGCCACGCTTACTTATCTTATCGTGGCCAAATTTGGCTGATGTGGCGTATTGAGCACCAAGCTTGTACCAACTTTGGAAACTTTAGCTATGAGGGTTCTCCAACCATACAGCAATAACTTTTTTTGTATTCAAGTAGCCACGCTTACTTATTCGCTCCCACCTTATTGTTGACAGATGTTGCGTGTCGATAGCCCAGCTATATGTACCAAACTTGGACAACTATTACCTTACCGTTCTCTAGATATAAATAAATCTATTTTATGCCACGCCCTCTTCTCCAATCCTGCAAAATTTTGTCAGAACTAACCAAGATGCTTGTACCTAATTTAGAAACTTTGGCTTTTGCCGTTCTCCAGACATACAGAAATTTATGTCTGGGAGATGCCACTCCCACGTATCCAATCTCGCCCACACCTTGTCGGATGTTGTGTATTGATAACTAAGATATGTTGACCTAATTTGGAAACCTTCGTTCCAACCGTTCTCTAGATAACCAAATTTGAAAATTTTAGGCCATTCCGACCTTTCATTAATATCGGTTCAGTGGCTTAGGCGGCTATAACGTACACATTAGGGTATTCATTCGGTTAACCGTTAATCGGTAAACCGATTAATTACTACCCGATTAACTGATCGGTTAATTTAAAATTGGCTATTTTCGATTAACGATTAAACCGATTAATTTCAGTCGATTAACGGGTTAACCGATGTAACAACATTTTTACTATTTTTTAGTATTATAAAATATTTTTTGTGTTTTTAATTATTTTTTCGTCACATATAAAAAAGGTATGTGTTCAGCAAATATTTTTACATACAAAGAAGGTGTTTAGAGATCTCCATTTTTAGAAAGTGTTTGCTGTCAACACTTTTTTGTTTCACGTACTTTTTATATGTATGTGATATTTGTTTCTTCTTATATTAACTCATATCAATCTTTTAACGGAGAGGTAATCACAAAGAGAGTCAGTTAAAAATGTGTGTGTAGTAGTGTGTCTATTTTTGGTGCACTGAAAAAAATTTCTAGATACATATGAAAAAAAAACTGTTTTTTGTATTAAACAAATTTTTTTGTTATATAAATGCACTTATTTTTTTTTTAATTTCTGATTGTATACAAGGCATTCAGCTTAATTCAAAATTTTAGATGAAAATGAAAACTTTTTCTCCACTCTATTTTTGCACATTTAAATAAGCACATACAAAAGGAGAAAAATATTCAAAGTGTACTTAAAATATTTGAAATTCTGAAAAAAGAGAGAAAAAAAGTACTCAGTTAAGATATTAACTATGTGTTTTGTTTTTGTTTTCAAACAACAAAAGCGACGGCGACCTGCTTGTTTGAAAGCTAGCATACAACCACAAATTATTCTATTAGTTATTATAAGTTCTGTGAAACAACCGAATGAAATTATAGTTTTTTACAATCTTTGAAGTGAGTTTCGGTAACCTTCGTGTTGTGTGTGTGAAAATCCCGAAAAGTGCTCGGCCCCTGGGGGCATAGCGTGATGATCGTTGCTCTAGTGGCATGGACGGTTTTATGTGTTTACTGAAATCCAGGTAAAGGGCTGGAAAAATAAATATTCTGTAATATGGATTGCTTTCGATTTCTCTAACATCTACGTTAAGTGAAAGAATTTTTCCAAAGTCAAGTTTTATCAAAACCAAATAAATGAATCGGTTAAATCCTAAACATTTAAGCAAAATTATTTTTCGAAAAGATTATTTTATAAGATCTCTTTTAACTATTGAAATAACTAATAAAATGATCCAACAGTCTATTTTTAGTTTATACATAATATGTATGTATTAGTCAAAAAATATGATTTACATATTTATGAATTATTTTTTTGATTGCTTGTTTTGGTCCAAGAATTGTTATGTTTGTTATGGCATTGTTTTTTTTTTTACTATAAAACTTCAAATAATAAATAATTTATTCATTTTTATTTACTGAAATTACTTAATTTATAAAAAAAAAACTTTATTAATCGGTTAACCGATCAATAACAAAATTAACCGATTAATACCCGATTAAATTAAAACCTCGGTTAATTAATCGAGCGATTAACCGATCAAAGCAAAAGCCCGATTAAATGAATACCCTAGTACACATACATTCATTTACATATACATATATAGATATGTAATTTGCTTATTAAAAAATATGAGAGACAAAGCCAAACCGTTTAAGTGTAATTTAAGTTTCCTTATCAACACTCAGCTGGACGTAGCCCTTATCAACGAGCCTTGCAAAAATCTAAATAAGGTTTGTGAATTAAAGGTTACGCGATACACTCTATTTATTCCGTATACGGAGGACAAGGTAAGAACGTGTATACTGGTGAGGGATGAACTGAACTTTCTCATCTCTCATTCTTTCAGGTGTGGTGACTTGACCGTCGCTAATGGATAAGCCAAAAGTAAGCGCACACTTGCACTGGCTATATGCCGCACGAGGCATCAGACCCGCCTGGCACAGAGGTGAGGGAGTTGACGGCATACGGAAGGAGGAGAGGTGCTATCGTTGTTTTGGTTTCCAATGACAATGTACATCATAACCAATTGAGGAGCGCTGACATCAACCAATCGGGTTAGTTAATGTTTGACTTTATAAATACAAATAATCTGATTATCTGTAATATGAGTGACACGCCGCCTTTCAGAAAAAAGGACAGGCAGGCAGTAATAGATCTGATATTACTGGGCCGCAACGACCAACTCGGTACAGACTGGAGGGTGTCATCGGACTGTACTTTTTCGGTTCATAGTCGCATAACCTGTATTGAATAATAATAAATTTTTATCTATCTAGGGGCACTCCGTTCAGAAACTCGAGATGGACAAAATGGGACTCCTTCAATGCAAGGGTCCGGAATGGGTTGGCGCAACAGACCTTGGGCGATTTCTTTCCGACTGATTTTGAAGGTGTTGTGAACAGGCTCACAAATTTATTAAGGGAGAGCTATGAGCTGTTTTATCCGGTTAGATTCCCCGGTAGGCGTACACAGCAATAATGGTGTATCAGGTTTAAACGCCGACAGTTAGGAGACTGGGTCAAGGTTACGAGGGTACCGGGTGATTGGAACACCCCCAGGGTACATTTCAGCATGTACAAGGTGGATCAGAAAATAACTTCGACCCATATAAATCCCGGGTTCGGATGGCATTTTTCTGGCCATACCTTGCAATATCCTGGACGATGCATTGATTCTCTTGGGGGATATATTTAGGAAATGCCTTGACAAGGGGTACGCAGTAGATAGAGATCACTGTAATTTTTTTAACTAAGGCTGGCAGGGCAGGCCACTCGAAGCCGGCGGATTTCAGACCTATTAGTCTATCTTCCTTTTTGTTAAATAGATTTGAGAGACTGATAGTTCTCTATCTTAAGTGTAATTTCGAGACCCACCTCATTAGCAATGCTCAACATGCCAACTTGAGGGTAAATCTGTTTATAGTCATCAGGTGGTGGGCTATACTGAGCACAGCCCGAGGCATAAGGATTATGCTCTCGTTTCTGGGTATAGAGAGAACCTATAATAACATTAGGATTGCGGCGAATAGGGATTCGTTGCTGGGAGGTCAGGGCTTTATGTTGGAGTGGGTAGTCAGTATGCTTAGTAGCAGAATTATCAACTCAAGCCTGGGGAAATATTATAATATAAGGAGAAGTGTGCACTTGGGCGCATATCCCTTCTTAACCTAGCCTAATCTAACCTAAAGTCATGGAGATCCCATTTAAAGTGTTTCACAGTATAAAAAAGGTATCCAAGTTAGACAAATTTTATTTTAAAATGGTCAATTCCGGTTTCACGTTGCAACAACTATGAGTAGCCATTTGCATATATTTTAAACTAATACATAGCCAACTTAAAAACGTTTATAGCATTATAAGTACGATAAACTTTTACAGTATAATAAGGAAACCTCAGACTAACTTTGGTAAGAAAAAAAGGTGGTATCCAATTTCGAAATATTATAATTAAAATTGGTTATTCCGGTTTGCAGATGAAAAAATATTTTTTTTTCTAAGTTTTTTTTTAAAAAAGATCAAACGATTTCCTTTAAGAATCACTTATTTGGATTTTTTGTTTCATCGTTTTTAGTTAGAAACTATGATTTAAAAAACCCTTTTTCAAGAACACAACACCTAAGCACCTAATAAATCGACTAAAAAACTATAATAAAAATATTTTGCACACACATTCATCTCTACTAGAACTATAGTTATGCCAAATATGAAGAAATTTGGGAAAATTTTTTGGGGGTATTTTCGCTTCACGAATAATAACCTTTATTTTTTTTATCTGAAAAGGACCGTTAGTTCTCAATTTAATTTAACTTTGTAATATACTATGTACCTGGAATGAGCCCCACGACGATTTATATTTTGCTACTTCTTTGGCAACTCCCCAACCAACAAAAGGAATCCAAAAATGGGGAACTAAATAGATAACGAATATTATAGCGTAAATATATTCATCGAATTTAGTTGTGGTTTGAAGAATTCGCACACGTTCTTTACCAACAACTACGACAATGATAGTTAAAAAGCACCAGAAAAAGATTGCGTAAATTGTTGCTCCAGATTTCCAAGAAAAGGTAATTTTTCCTGGATAAGATCGGAAAATTGGCATTACAGCTAACACCCGAAACAAAATAAGCAATAGCTTGTGATCCCTGTAAAACTTAAAAGATAGAAAATACATTTATATATACATATACAGTCTAAGTTATAAACACTTGAAACATCTTTATTAATGGCTTATAAGCAAAAGTCACAAAACCAGTATTTATAAACATTAAATAGCGCTATTAAGTTGTTATAAACTTGAAATAATTTTCAAATATTTATTGTAGTGGTTACACTATTTTAAACATTTAATAAGAAGACATTTCCAAATATAGAAATTATTATCAAAAAAGTAGCTTTTGGGAATACATAATTTTTTCATTAAAAGATTTTATTTATTGTGCTTAATTCCCTTTTTTATAATTGATAAAAATACTAAAATTTATTGTTGGAGGATAAGCTGTTCCTATGCGCATTTCACTGGTTGCTTAGGCCAGATCATCAGGAAACGTTCTCCCTAATAATTTAAAAAAAGCCAAAGCTATCAGCAAACAAGACTACAGAGGGAAAATTATGTATTCTCAAAAACCACTTTTTTGATATTGAATTTTTGTAAGTGCACGTGCATAAAAAACTGAACTGTGTTTTGTTTGCCCACGTACAACTACAATTAATGTTGGGAGAATTCCAACTAATTGTAGTGGGGAATGTAAGAAAGAATAAACTCACTGTTTTATTGTTGGTATTTTGTTTAAGCTTTGAAATCGTGGCAAACAAGACGTTTTGAGTGTAGGTAATTCTCATTTCCTCTGTAGTCTTGTTTGCTGATAACTTTGGCTTTTATAAAATTATTTAGGGAAACGTTTCCTGATGATCTGGTCTAACCAACAGTGAAATGCACATAGAAATTATTTTTATTATTATTTATCTATTTCTTTTAAAGTGTGGTAACTCGGCGTTGTTGGCAGGGTTCCCAGCTAATTTTGATAAAAATTCGGCATATTTAAAAAAAAAATCGAAATTATCGGAACTTCAATTAAAAAAAATCGGCAAATTAATAATATCCATTTTAAGAACCATAAAAAATATTTTAATTAACACAAAAAAATAAAAATCAAAATAATTCAGCATTAAATTACATATAAACCAAATAAAAAATTACCACCACCTTGGATAACGATCTTGCAGCGATGTGGTGGCTGAGTCTTGGCTGTGGCTTGTATTTCAAGTATAGGTAACGTCACAAGCGGCGGCTGGGATTGAGATACGGAACCTAAAAGCCTTGACGACGAAAGGTTATCCACCCCTAAACCGAGGTGTCATGCGACCCGTGCCTATCGGTCTGGTTTGCAGTCAGGGGTTACCGACTGTATTATCACGGAGCTTTGCTGATACTTGGGCACCTCAGCAAATATACCACGCCCTTACCACGTTATTGGGGGCTGTGACGTGGCGGACCTTTCAACTCCCCTACACTCGTGGGACCAAAATTTACAATGAACAATCCAAAAGACAAAAAACAACAACAAAAACAATCAACGGAAACTGATGACGGACAGGCGAGAACAAGGACAACGATAGACAGTAACACGGCAAAACCAGGGACTGTAACAGTCCCGGCGACCAAAGAAGATCGGCCTAGGCTGACCGGAAGTGGTAAGGCAGCTCGACCAGAAGGCGGCTGGTCTAAAAACTGCGGCGGGGTGCCTCTGTGCTTCAATCCAAGCACCTCCAAAGCCGCTTCAGCCCTTTCCGTCATTGGAACGGATAAAACCCCTGCTTCCGGTGCTGCTAAGTTGGGAATGACAAAATCGTCCAACATTGCAGCCTCCCATGTGCCCATTGTGCAAGGATGGACGGCGATGAAAACATCCAATCCCACGCCAAATTCGGCGACCGTAAAAAGTCTCTAAGGCACAAAAACCCTACAAAGCGGGCATCCAACACAAGGCGTGCCTCCTTGCGTTTCATTAAAATTCTACCGAAGTGTCTACCGAAGGGATAACAAGGGCAATCCGGCCCTTGTTTTTTTCTGATTCTGACTGAAAAAGAACTTTACATTGACTGATTTTAATAAAACTAAAAAAAAAAAAAATTTGACAAGAATTAAGTAAAGAGAAAAAAAAATAACAAAATTAAGAAGAAAACAGAGACTAACTATCAGAATGATTATAGTCTTTTTGTTATTTCATACTTAATAAAAAAAAATAATCAAATACAATAAAGACAATCACTTACTTGTTTCTTTATGACCGATGTTGCCTGATGGGGAAGATCTTCTCCATCGAGGCTCTTACGGCTTAATTCAACAACTAATTTATTGTGTTACTAATTTTTGTTTTCTTTTGTATACTTAATTGCAGAAAAAAAATTTTAAAAATATAATTAAACTTTATGTATTATGTAGGTATGTACTTATATATACATACGTAGGTAATTAATTACACTATGCTAGTTGAAAAAACAGACAAGCCGGGCACATGGCGTTTTAACATAATTCGGGTACGCTGAATCTAGTGGTGCCCGCGGTTTTTTAAGATTGACTCTGGTTTTCGAGATATACCGTTATTTCGAAAATGGAGGAGGTTGCACAACATATATTCGTGTAACTCAAAAACGGTTTAGTTTATTGAAATTACTATTTCATTTAAGAAAAGTTTTTTTTTTTTTTTTCTCATTATTTATTTATTGAATCTTCATATATTAAATATGAACTAACAATAATTAATCAAATCTTATACTAATACTTTATTTTTGTCCTGCCAATGCTAGACGAAAATTTTTCTCCTCACGGTTTCTGTTCACATATGTAGATGTTTAGCGGTCTTCCCTTCGGATGAGTCCTGCGGTATCTCTTCTCCTTAATCTAGAGTGTCCACTGTCATTTAAAATATTTCGAGCAAGTGGATTTGGGAGCGACTCAAGCCTTTTTAATTATTTTGCTGCGTACTTCGTAATAATAGTTTTTACTAATGGCACATTGAGATCCTTGTGAATATTAGAGTTTTTAACATACCAGGGAGCGGCTGTGATTATTCGAAGAAGTTTATTTTGGCGCCTTTGAATTTTTTCGATATTTGAGGCCGAGGCAGTGCCCCATAGCTGAATACCGTAGCACCAGATTGGCTTCAATATAGAGTTATAAAGTAGAAGTTTGCAGTCGAGGCTAAGAACAAAATTTCTTCCAATAAGCCAATATATTTGAATTGCTTTTAGTTTCATTTGTGTTAGTTTTGCTTCTATATGGCATTTCCATGTCAAACGCCGATCTAGATGAATACCGAGATATTTTACATGCGATTGCTGGGGCACTAATTGATTATTGATTTTAATAGGGGGACATGACTCCCGACGCAAGGTGAATGTTATATGTACGCATTTTTGCTCATTGACCTTTATCCTCCATTGTTTTAACCACTTTTCCAGTTCAAATATATGATCCTGCAAGTAACGGGATGCTTCATGACAGTTTTCGTGTACGCTTAGAAAAGCTGTATCATCAGCAAATGTTGAAGTAAGGGTGTGGTTGTTTGTTGGTATGTCTGAGGTATATATAAGGAATAAGAGTGGACCCATGATGCTTCCCTGAGAGACTCCAGCGTCAATTGGTTGAGGAGAACTTATAAAATCACATTCTTTAATAATAAATCTTCGACCGACTAAATAGCTTTCTAACAGCTTGTGTGCGTTTACTGGTAAGTTTAACTTCAATTTATGTAATAACCCTTCATGCCAGACTTTATCAAAAGCTTGAGAAACATCTATGAAGAGGGCGGAACAAAATTTTTTTTTTCAAAGGCTTTTCTTATGGCGTTTACTATACGATGGGTTTGTTCAATTGTGCTATGTTCTCTTCTAAAGCCGAATTGATGGTTAGGAATACATCTATTTACATTTAAAATTGGGGCTAATTTTGACACTAACAGCTTCTCAAACAGCTTTGATATATTAGACAATAAGCTTATAGGTCTATATGACTCAACTTTTGTCGGATCCTTTCCTGGCTTAGGTATCATTGTAACTAAGGATACTTTCCATTCTTGTGGGTAGTATTCAAGGCGTAAAACAGCATTAAAAATTAAAAGAATAATTTTCTTTGCTATGCTGGGTAGCTCTAAAAGCATTTTGTTGCTGATCTTATCAAAACCAGGGGCTTTCTTGGGGTTTAAATTATGAATAGCCTTTTCGATTTCTTTTATCTCAAATCTAAGTGGAACAGCAGCTCTAACAGCAACTGGTGGCAACTCGACTACAATATCGGGAGATGTATGCGGGGTAAATTCGTTTTTCAAATGATTAACAAAAAGATTTCCTTTTTCTTCATCATTTCGTGCCCAACTTCCATTTAAGTTTCTTAATGGTGGTTTAGTGATAACTGGTCTTTTAAGATTTCTAGCTGCACGCCATAATGAGTAGTCTGATTGAGAAGTTGCATCAAGTTCCTTAAGATATTTTTCCAGGGAAGCCGTTTTCTGAGACTGCAGTAACTTTCTTAGCCTTTTTGTGCACTCTTTTAGTAAATTCTTAAGTTGAGGGGATCTATGCAATTGCCATTCTCTTCGAGCTCTCCTTTTTTCAGTCAAGAGACGCTCAACATCTGCAGAATATATTTTACTATTTTTGGTTTTTTTGAGGGTTACACTAGAATGTTGAACAGCTAGTTTCAGATAACTGTCAAAATTTACAATAGAAATATCCACATTCTCCGGTGTACTAAGCGGAATATTTTCAGTGCAGTGGGTACTGAGATATTTTTTATATTTTAGCCAATTTATTTGAGTGGCTGACGTCACTAAGTTATCAGATGGAGAAACAATTCTATTAGGATTTGTTATTGTAAGAATTGTAGGTGTGTGATCAGAAGATAGTTCTAAGGAAGCTTCAACATAAATCGTTTCTGCGGGGATGTTTTTAACCACTCCAAAATCGATAACATCTGGAACTTTTTGCTGATCAGTAGGCCAATATGTTGGTTGCCCGCTCGCGACCACATTTAGATCCATTTTACAAATTCTGTTAAACAAAACACGACCCTTAGGTGTAATAAGTCGTGAACCCCAGAAAGTGTGTTTAGCGTTATAATCGCCAGCAGCCAAGAAGCAAGGTCCTAATGATTTGAAATATTTATTATATTGGCTTTCTGATATAGAAAATCTAGGTGGGGAGTATAATGATGAAATTACTATGTTTCGATTTAATTCCTAAACGCAAATGTTCGTTGCTTGGAGAAAGTCTTCACGATGATCACTCATTAAGTAGTGTTTTACTCGGTTCTTTATCAAAATGGCAGAACCGCCACAAGCTCTGTCTCGAGGGTCCTTGGTATCATATAATATATAACCATTGATTTTAAACGTATTTCTTGAGGTCAGATGAGTTTCAGAAACCATCATAACATCAATTTGTTTATTTTTAAGGAAGTATTCTAGTTCATTTTTGTGTTGGCGGATGCCGTTTGCGTTCCAAAAGCAAATTTTTAAACAGTTCATGGCTTGTTTAGTACAGCTTGCAATAACATCGATTGCATTCTTAACATTTCTTGCATCATGTTACCCATTGTGTTAGTAAAATTGTTAACTGTTTGCACTAATGTTTCCATAGTTTTTTCTAGCCGAGTTAAATTAGAAATGGGAATTTCGTCGTTATTTGGTACATCACCTTGCAGTTGCATAGGAGTAGATTTTAATACATTAGCGTACGAGGTTCTGTTATTATTTGGCTGAGGCATCTGGACGCCGTACGTGTTTCCTTGATTAGTTGCCTGCGTTTGAGGGGGATTAAGTTTCTGTCCAACAGAACGCTTGACAATCGAATATACCGGGCATCCTCTATAGTTGGCAGTGTGGTTACCACCACAGTTGCTACATTTTTTTACATTAGGGTAATTTTTGGACTTATTGCACCGGACGGTACCATGTAATTCTCCACATACGACGCAAACAGGGGGTAAATGGCAGTATGCCCTAGTATGACCAAATTCTTGGCAGTTTAAACACTGAACGGGCCCATTTCTTTTGTGCGACTCCTCTATCGTGATTTTTCTGTACAGAATGTATTTTAAACTGTAAATGGGATGCGTTTCATTTTTTTTTTAGCTTAACATCGCCGGGCTCTAACTCCACTCGAAATAGTGGTTGGGGATTTTTTTTCCCTATTTTTAATATTTGTAACATTTTTTATTTTGAAGCCCTTTTCTTCTAAAAATGTTTTTATTTCGTCTGGGTCCACGCATGAGTCAATGCCCTTTATCACAACCTGAAGACCTTTGCTGCTTTTCAGTTGGTATGTATAGAAGCTTTTTTTGAGTGCTTCAAACTTATTAATTATTTTGCGAAAATCATTCTCGTGATTAACCTGTATTTTTGTTTCGTTTATATTACCACGCTTAATTGCAGCTACGTAAAACGAATTTTCACCTATCACCGAGATTAAACTTTTTATTAGCTCACTTGAGTTTTGCTCTCTTAGATATATCGGGGGTGGCTTTGACGTTTTTATGACGTTAGGTGCTTCAGAAGATTCATCCTCCAGAATTGCAAAACGATTTTGTGAATTTATTCTATCAAATGATGGAACTTTCGAGGCCGAGGCTACAGCTGAAGAGGCAGGGCTGCGACCACGTTTAAGCACTGTTACATACCTGTCCATACCAACTTGCACTTGTGGTTTTTGACAAATTTTTTCTTGTTTGTTTTCCATTGCGTCTTTGTTCGAGTTTATGTTGTCAATGGTAACGCTTGTATTGTTTTCTGTTGTTGTATTTATTTCCACATTGCTTACACTAGCACGAGTATCATTTATTTTTGTTGTTGTTTCATTGTTATTACTCATATAGAGTTGTTTTTGTTTTTTTCACCGTTTTTTTATTTTTAATTTTTTGTTAACTGTGCTCTTTTTATTATGTATAATGTTGTTACACCGAGATAATAAGAGAAAAAAGAATAAATATTTTTTTTGCACAGATTATTTGCAAGTATGTATGTGCGTACATACATACATATGTAGGTATATTTTTTTACTTGTATTTTTTTTTTCTTAATTTATTTTTTTTATTATTGTTCACTTTTATATTGAGCGTCCAAATTCGCTTGTTAAACTGATATTATTAACTAATTTATGTTAAAAAAAAGAACCGTATGCGGAGTTAAAAGAAACACGTCTTTTCTCATCGAGCACGACCGACTGAATGAAAGTAAAACTTTTTTCTAATATGAGTAGTCGTTATTGAAACATAATTTTTTTTTTTTAAATTAATTTTTTATTCAAAATTTCGAAATTTTTGTTTTTTAAAATTTCATAAAAATTTAAAAAATACAGCTAGGCTTCTAAGGCAGACATATAAAGAACGAAGCTGCAAACAAAACAAGCCATAAATGATTAAAATCTGTTAGCAACTTTTGATTTTATTCATAAAAGTCGACAAATTTTAATTAATTTAAGAATTTCATAAAACGCTATATTTGTATGGGAGCCCCCTTAAGAAGTGGTGATAAGTATATCTCGATAAAATGTTAAGGACAAAAAATTAATTGAGGTCGGTCATACATTATGTGATAACCTACCTGTTTAGTACTTTTTAAATAAAAAGAAAATCTTAAATTACTCAGTCTGATTTTTATTAAAGTAGAACTTCACTCACTCAGTGTTAACAACATACTGAAATGCTGCAATAAATTCATAGATTATGTTGAGTGACTTTCGATGCTGCTCTCCACATCCCTCCTATATTTTTGAGTTTAAGGCGCAATTCCGGATGAGGTCCTGCTTTTCTTGAATTGGAAGATTCTGCTGATGTTGATAATTCAGGTGCGGTACCCATGGCAGCAGAAGATTCAGGTGGTGTTGATACTTGATCTGCTGATCCGTCCGCTAGGGGCGAAAGTCCACTTGACGGAACCATTTTGATGTGGCTAATATTCCTGCGAAATGTTTTTCCGTCTCCACTTATTACTACCTCATTACTATTTCTTTCCAATACTTTATATTCGGTTGAATCAAAAGTGGGTGTCAGTTTATTTGAGAAAATAACGTTGCGCAGTAGAACTATGTCGCCAACTGATATATCAGAGTCTTTCGCTCTTCTCTTCCTATCCTCCTTATCTTTTCCTTTTTGCTTCTTGATCATATCTGAGTCTCCTGCTGCTGAGTCTATGATGTCATCAGTTATCTGTTGAATTCCGGGTATCTTATCACGAATGACACGATTAAACATTAATCCGTTGGCGGTGACCCAGTTGTGCCATGAGGTGTTACATTATACATCATTATAAATTTCTGAATTTCCGTCTTGTAGTCTTGTTTATTGGCATGAGCAATTTTTAGTCGTTTTACTAATGATCGGTTCATGTTCTCTACTTCGCCATTGGCCTGTGGCCAATACGGTGGTGTTGTTATTAACTTTATATTATTGTTCTTGCAAACATTTATAAATTCGGCACTTACATACTCTCTGCCATTATCCGCTGTAATTGACATCGGTATGCCCAAACGACTGAAAATTTCGTGCAATAAACTAATAACTGCCTCTGAAGTAATTTTCCTTAAGAACTTTACTTCTTGATAACGAGAGTAATAGTCAATAAGAACGAATATGTAATCATTATTTGGTAGTGGACCAAGTAAGTCTGTAGCGACACACTGCCACGGTCCATTCGGGAATGGGTGCCTCTTCATAGGAGCTGGATTATTTGGTTGAGAAACCAGTAGACAATCCCAACAATTCTTTACAAATGTTTCCACCTCTCTGTCTACAAGTGGCCACCAAACTTTTAACCTTACTCTCCGTTTCATAGCCGATTCTCCTGGGTGTCCTTCGTGAGCCAGTTCCAACAGCTTAGTACGAAGCACCTTTGGTACGATGATACGAGTTCCTCTCAACAATATATTACCTATCGTTGACAATTCATAGCGGAATGGATAATAAACATTCGATGTATTTGGCGGCCAAGAGTAATTTTTGATATATTCTACTGCATCTATGATTTCCTGATCTTATGAACTCTTTTCCGCAATTTCACATATATTAAGAGATGATGGTGTGTAATGTATCACAATATGTAAAATGTTTTGTTCCCCGTTTTCATCATATAAATTTGTACTCTCAATCTTGCAAAGTCGAGATATGGAGTCTGCGATATTCTCCCTTCCAGAACGACAAATAACTTTAAATTTAAAAGATTGTAACCTTAAAAGGCATCTCTCTATTCTCGCTGGTGGCTTTGAGATTGGTTTAAATATGGCTTCAAGTGGTTTGTGGTCCGTAACCAACTCAAACTCTAGTCCCAGCAGATAGAAATAAAATCTTTCTACAGCCCACACAAGTGCCAAGCTTTCCTTTTCGGTTTGGGAATACTTCTTTTCGATATCTGATAAGCTTTTACTAGCAAAAGATTAGAACGGCCCCTAAAGCAACCGGGCTAGCATCCGCTATGACACGTGTTCGATTTCGTGGGTTGAAAGAAGCCAAATTTGGTATATTAGTTAAGAAGCTTTTTAGTTTATCAAACGATTTTTGTTGCTCTTGGCCCCATATAAATTTGCAATTTACCTTTAATAAACATCTAAGGGGCTCCGTGATATCCGCCATATCTGGAATGAATTTACCCACGTATATCACTAGACCTAAAAAACTTCGTGTCTCCTCCTTTGTTTGTGGAGCTCGAAATTCCATAATTGTATGTATTTTGTCCATATCCGGGGATATTCCCTTATCAGATAACACGTGTCCTAAAAATTTCAGTTTTCTTACACGCCATACACTTTTGTCGTCATTAAGCAGGACATTGTTCTTTTTAAATATTTCCAAGACTTGTTCCACAGACTCATTGTGTTCCTTTTCTGTATTCCCAAAAATGATGACATCGTCGATGTAATTTAAAGCATTACTACAAGGGGATAAGAGCTCTTCCATTATCCGCTGAAAAATTTCAGGAGCTGAGCTAATTCCAAACATCAACCTCTTGTAACGGAACAATCCTTTGTGGGTTATAAACGTGGTAATATGTCGGCTTAATTCATGAAGCTCTATCTGGTGGTATAACCATTTGAGGTCTAGTCTAGAGAATAATTATGCTCCTCGCAATTTTGTCATACACGTTTCAAAAGTTGGTAAGGGATAGTTCTCTCGAAGCACAGCTTGATTGGCTCGCCGCATGTCAACACAAAGACCGATTTCCCCATTTTCCTTGAAAACGGGAACAATTGGCGAAATCCATTAACTTGGTCCTGAAACTGGTTCTATTATATCTTGTGTCAGGGCCTCTTTAATTCTCTCCTCTACCTTATCCTCAAGCGCTATTGGGATTCGTCGTAAAGGCTGCTGAACCGGTTTCACTGCATAATCTATGGCTATTTTGATGGTTACGTCTTTAATTTTTCGGAATGGTTCCACCCTTTGTACACTATTGATACCATCCGAACCTAGACCAAGCTTCAATACCTTAAGTTTTATTGCGGTATCCCGGCCCAAAAGTGACTGTTTTGCATTCTCGATTACGTAAAATGTGGCGATTATTTCTGCACCATTTTTCACGGATATGGGAGCTTCAAACACAAACAATATTTTTAGCAGTTGGTTCGCTGCATATGCCTTGAATTGGTTAACAGAATGAGTTCGTACGTTTAGCAATACCGCCTTACTGTTCTGAAGCATTTCCCAGTCTTTTTGGCTAAGAAGATTGAACCGTGAACCAGAGTCAATCACCATCGATATATTTCGACCACCTACACGGCCTTGAATCATTTCGTCAACTGATTCCGTGTTTTCAACTTTTAAACAGTCGAAGTCGCAAGCTTCTCTTTCCCCGTTTGCATCTTTCTCTTCAATGCATCTCACCCTTGATGTTTGTAGCCGCCGTTGTTTTAAATCTCCAAATTCGTGATCTATTTTCCGTTTATTATTTTTGGTCTTGCATTTACGAGCAACATTTGTTACATTTTGAGTTTTTGGCTGGACAGTTGCTATCATTACTTAAATGTCCTTTTCTACCGCATCTTCCGCATTCGTCGCTAGAGCGTTTAGTCCACTCAAATTTGCTAGAGACTCGGTTAACTGTTTCGCCTTCAATCTTTGACGCCATACAGTGCGATTGTTTATTGATTTGCTCGTGGATTTGACACGCTGAAATGACATCATCTAAGCTTTGCTCTCTTTCTACCAACTTTTTCTTTAGCTCGATTGGTGCCCAAGCATCAATTATTTATTATTATCCTTTAAAGATATCTCTCTTATCTCTCTTGGGGTGGACCCAAAATCGCATTTTGACCCCTGATGTCTAAGACGCAGTAGAAACTTATTGAAGTCTTCGCCTTCTACCGGAGTAGGGCTTCGAAACAATTGCCTTTTAAAAGTAGAATTGCGTTTTGGGGATAAATATTCATTTAATTTGTCAACCAGTATTCCAAATACATCGTTCTTTTGCTTTTCATCGTATTCCACCAAGGCTTCTGGAATATTAAACACCACCTCTTGGAGTTGTGGGCCACCCAAATGAAGCAATTTATTCTTCTTTGTCACCACATCTGTTATATCTTCCGATTGAAGGTATAAAGAGAGGGATCGAATCCATCTTTCCCACTCACTCCGTAGAAAGGCTTTATCAATGTTTTCACAAAGAAATGGTCTTATTTCCGTCAAACTAATACACAATTTAATGTGTTTTGGCCGACCTGTAAAGCGACATTTTGTTATTTCCGAACAATATCTGACCCACAATGAATGTGTCTCTTACCCTTTTCTTCCAATCAAATGGAAAACTAGTACACAATCTAATGTGTCTCTTCAAGTCACAATTTAATGTGTCTCAGCGGCCGACCTGTAACGAAATTTTATAATTTCCACATTTCCAATTCACAATTAAATGTGTTCCTCACCATATGTTCCAATTAGATGGACAACTATTAAACAATTAAATGTGCCTTTCCAAATCACAATTTAATGTGTTACTTTTATGTACGATTCAAAACAACACTTTCCTAAATATTAATTAAGAAATAATTTCTTATACATATTTTTTTCTTTCTTTTCTTATTTTTTTTTTGTTTACCTTTTTAAAATAGCATCCTCTCACTCTTACTTAATGTGAGAACTACTTGTTTTTTTTCACGCAATGAAAACTAACTGTAAATTAAAAAAGAAATATTAAGAATAATTAGTTCGTTGTAAAGTCTAAAAAAAATAGAATCTGCTGTAAATTTTAAATCAACCAACAAAAAAAAAAAAATGGAGCATTCGACATCTTGGAAAGCTTTGATCCAATCCTCGTCGCCTACCTGTTAAGTACTTTTTAAATAAAAAGAAAATCTTAAATTACTCAGTCTGATTTTTATTAAAGTAGAACTTCACTCGCTCAGTGTTAACAACATACTGAAATGCTACAATAAATTCATAGATTATGTAGAGTGACTTTTGATGCTGCTCTCCACACATTAAATACCACTAGTGGCGACTTTTGGGAATTTATGGGACTTTTCTTTAATATATATGAAGAATATAATTTATATGGAGCATTTCATAGGATTTTTTTTTAATATTAAATTCTTTATTCAACATTATGTATATATGAAGAATGTGCCAATGCAGAAAATTTATTTTCAATGACATTTTGACGTAAAATTTTTTAAATGCGGTTTTTGTGCCATTTACAATACAAAACAAAAGAACAAATATTCAAATTTATGTTATTCCAAAGAAATATGCATGCATTATAACCACACACTTTCACTTTGCGTTAGGAATTTTGGAAAATCCACAGTTACCGATTAAAAAATTCTTAGAATTAAGAAATAAAGTCATAAATGCTTACATCTTTGTATTTTATTGTGCTTACAAAACCACACAAATCGGTATTTTATTGTGCAGTCAAAATTTCATCTTTTCTGAAAATATCAAAAGTTGTAGACAGTCTTTAATCACTTATAGTTTTTTTGCTTGGAACTTTGTTTTTTATACGCGTAGAACCCTAGCCTTAAATTTTGCACCTGCAGCGCCTGAGATACCCCTAGACAGGCCAAATGTATGACCAGCGCAACTTTATTTTGCATTCCAATAAATTGTTTCTAAGGCCTAGGATTTACTCCTAGGGGGATAAAACGTATGACCGACATCCAATGATTTTTTTTTGTTAACATTTTCTTAAAACATAGTTGCCATATATCTCCATCCCTTAGTGGGGCTCCCACACAAATGTAGCAGTTTAATGAAATTCTGAAATTTGGTCCCAGCAGCCCCTTGGATGCCCCTAGATGGGTCAAATGTATGACCAACCCCACTTTATTTTTCATCTCAATCACTTATTTCTAACATACCCACCCGCTATCTCCATTACTTACGGGGGCTTCCATACAAAATGTTCAATGCAGACTAGAAATATATTGAAGAAAAAGTCCCATGAATGCCCAGGAGTCGCCCCTAGGGGGATAAAATGTATGACTGACCTCCATTAGTTTTTTGTTCTTAACATTTTCTCAATTTATACTTTCCCTTTATCATCATCCCTGAGGGGGGATCCAATACAAATATTGCGTTTTATGGAATTCTTAAATTAATTAAAATTTGTCTACTTTTGTGAATAAAATCAAAAGTTGCAAACAGATTTTAATCATTTATGGCTTGTTTTGTTTGAAATTTGTTATACGTCTGCAAAAAATTAGAAGCATAGCTGCATTTTCCAATTTTTTATGAATTTTTAAAAAACAAAAATTTCGAAATTTTGTTAAAAAAATAATTTTTTTTCCAAAAAAAAAGTTATGTTTCTAAAACGACTGCGGATATTAGAAAAAACATTTACTTTTTTTAAAGGAAATTTTTCCCGTTTTTAAGTTTTTTCAATAGGCTAAAGCGTTTTTGAGTTACGCGAACATATGTTGTGCAACCTCCTCCATTTTCGAAATAACGGTATATCTCGAAAACCAGAGCCAATCTTAAAAAACCGCGGGCACCACTGGATTCAGCTACTAGAATTATGTTAAAACGCCAGGTGCCCAGCTTGCACAGTGTTATTGATATGTCGATCTCTGGGTTTACTTGACAACTCTTTTAGGAGTAAGCTCAGCAAGCAAAACAAATAAAATAACGAACAATTTACACATTAAATAAGAATGAATGAATTTAACCCAAGTTGATATATGAATGAAAAAAAAGACAAAGGCAAAGTAGAAATGTAACGAGGATAGATCAACGTTATAGTAAAAGTTTGAGATATGGAAAAATAAAAACTGTTTTTTTTTTGGAGATTATTTTGGCTGAGTTGTATTGTGCGATGTTACTAATATAGGATGACCATCTAATTTGACACGACAATCGTCATGGGGTTGTATTAGTATACCAAATAATATACAATCCTGGGTAATGGCAGCCTATGAACGGGGATCACGCCCGTCGGACACGTGTGTCTAGGTTAAGTAGAACCCTCCCGACACTGAACGTTGTTCGTGTTCTTCCTGTATACTCACAAAAAAAGGTATCTGTGATACAGGTTGCTGGATTGTATTACAAAAATTAAAAAAAAAAAATATATATCCGGAAATTTAGTGCATACATAAAAAATAATTACCTTTCACTGTTCTTTAAAGTAATTTGGTCAATGGCCAACAAATCAATTTTCCCTTCCCTCAATACTTGAGGTGTAATCAGTCTTATACTATATTATTTTATCTTCCAATGGACTCACTTACTACTTGAACAACTTTAAATATTATGCACTTGGTACCGTGTATGAATATTCATTAATAAGGAAGGCACAGCGTGGCCTCAAACACGTTGATCAATTAAAAAGCTTACTGAATGAAAACGATTTATGAATGAAACATTTGGGAAGTGTTTTGAAACAGAGTACCTCCATTATGATTATTTTTATGGCAACCCGTCTACACGCATTGTTAACTTTTTTTATTATGAGACAGTTGCTGTTAGAAATCGCATAACAATTGTTTACTATCAGGAATGATTAACCACTCTGATTGTTCCGAAGAAATGTTTACAGGTAAGGACTTTGACTTTAAGGTAGCCCAGTACACAGTGTAATTAGTTTTAGCGTTAAAAGTAAGGAAAAACATGTGATGATTTTTTGCATGATTTTTTTCTGGCTATATGAATCTAAGTAGGAAGAAATTTTATCGCAATATCTATATCTGTTATGGTTTAAGGCGAATTTAATTATATTCCTAAAGTGGGCTTTATTTGCAATAAACTATTTTCCTAGAGTAGGGTTTATATGGGGCCTAGGGTAAATTATGGAGCGATCTTCACGAAATTTGGCAGCGTGATTTCTCGTCCTATAAAACTGTGACGTACCGAATTTCATTATGATAGCATTTGTTATTGCTGTTTAAGCCGTACTAAACGGTTTTCCGGGAGTAGGGTTTATGTGGGGCCTAGAGTAAATTATGGACCAATCTTCAAAAAATTATACAGTGTGATTTCAGTTCCTATAAAACTGTGAAGTACAACATTTTAGTAGGATAGCGTTATTTATAACGGTTTTATGCGAACTAAAATGTTTTCCGGGAGTAGGGTTTATATGGGGTCTACGGTTAATTATGAACCGATCTTCACGAAATGTAGCAGTGTGTTTGATTTCTGTTTTGTTTACCCACTTACAACTACAATTAATGTTGGGAGAATTCCAACTAATTGTAGTGGGGAATGTAAGAAAAGGTAAACTCACTGTTTTATTGTTGGTATTTTGTTTAAGCTTTGATATCGTTTCAAACAAGACGTTTTGAGTGAAGGTAATTCTCATTTCCTCTGTAGTCTTGTTTGCTGATAGCTTTGGCTTTTCTAAAATTATTTAGGAGAACGTTTCCTGATGATCTGGCCTAAGCAACAGTGAAATGCACATAGAAATTATTTTTAATATTATTTTTCTATTTCTTTTAAAGTGTGGTGACTCGGCGTTGTTGGCAGGGCTCCCAGCTAATTTTGATAAAAATTCGGCATATATAAAAAAACGACATTATCGGCACTTCAATTAAAAAAATCGGCAAATTAATAATATCCATTTAAATAACAATAAAAAATATTTTTATTAACACAAAAAATTAAATATCAATATAATTCAGCATTAAATTAAGCAATATGCCAAATCGACTTTTTGCGAAAAAGAACTTTTTTATTGTTGAAAATGGTTGTTTAGGGTATCAGAAGCAACTTTTGTTCCGCGACTTTTTTATAATTCCGTTATTTACAAAATCACCGTTATTTTTAGGTTATTGAAGAAAATCAAAATTTTGACCGTTAAATTTCCAGAATTCGACCAAATGTTGTTTGGCAACTTTGTACAAAATCATATCGAGTACTTTTGCAGAACATATGAACTCAAAATATTTGCAAATACAGGGAGTTTTGATGAATTAAAAAAAATTAATTTTTCGCCATCTAGCGGCAATAATTTGTACTAACTATATTTAACAATTAGAAAGGTTATTTGACTACCTTTCCAAAAACTTGAAAATCGGATGAAAAATAACCGAATGAGAAAGAAAAGATCTATAAGATAATGAAATAGTACCAAATTTATATTAAAATTTGTATGTAACTTTTATTAAATTGATCATTAAAGTTTACATTTTTAGTTTTGCGAAAAAAAATTTTAGTTGTTTTACTAGAATTGTATTTAACAGAAATCTTTATTATTTGTATATTCTACGAGAGTAAATAAGAGTAAATCAGTAAAAAATGTTCTAAATAAAAGCATTGATACAAAGAAAAAAAATAAAAAAACAATAACATAAAAAACTTGTAACGGACTATTTACAATGAAATTACAATTTTATTGAATTATTGAAAGTGAAGTAAACGACTGTCGACGTTTATTTTTTCGTCTGTTTTTTATTTAGTAAATCATTTGAGAACAGATAATAAGAGATTGATAACACAGCCCCACAAAAAATAAAAAAAATTATGAACCAGAAACTAATCCTTATGTATTTTGACCTTCTGAATTCGATTCCGTCATTTGAAATGAATTCCATTGTTGGGTTTTTCTGTAATTTACAAGGACAGTCCACAAAGTGAACCTACCCGGTTTCTTTGTAAATTTGACTTATTGTCAGTTAAAATTTTTTAAAATTTTATTTCTTTATGTAAGATCAAGTCTGGTTTATTACGAAGAAAATAAGAAGTGTTTTAGTAAAATCTGTCAAAAATTTTAAAAGTAACATGCATTTAAACAAACACTTTTTAACATGGTCAAATTTACAAATTAGGTAAGTTCACTTTGCGGACTTTCCTTATAAATTACATGAAAACCCAACGATAGAATTCAATTCTTATGGCGGCATCGCATTCAGGAGATCATAATACATAAGGATTGGTGGGTCTGGTTTCTGGGTCAGAACCTTTTTATATTTTTGTGAGGCTATGTAATTAATAAGCACGCAAAGTTGACGGCTAAAATATCTACTGCCGCTTAATCACAATAGTAAATGAAATATAAGTTATTTACTTATCACATGGAAAGGAATTTAGTTTCCCAAAGTGAAAACAGTGTCTATGTTCTTAATAACTAATGTATAACTAATTTCAGTAGCATAAATTTACGTTTTTTTAAAAATTCACCCTGTTTTTTTAATAAATTAATAAAATTTGTTAAAAATAGGCTGTACTGTTTGTAATACGGCACAAATTCGGCTGCATATTATGCCTTGGGAGACAACATAGTTGTTGTTGACTAAAATATCTAAAATTCTGCGGTGGTGATTGAAGATAACACTCCTACTTTAAAAGTTATAAGTGAATGAAAGTCAAAAAATTTTTTTTCGCCTTTTTTTACATTTTCCTAATTTTCTTGTAAACGAAAAATGCGATCGTCACGCACCACCGCAGAATTTTAGATGTTGATGTCATTAACAACTGTGTTGCATGGCAAGCCATAATATTCAGCCCAATTTGTGCCGCGCTAAATGTTAGAAGTAGTATTTTCTTACTTCCAAGTTTTGTTGTTGCCACTTTGTTTTTTTCAGTGTATTATTCCAACAAAAACCAAAAATGGACGATTACTACCCAAACTAACTATTCAACACATAAAAACAGATCTTGTAGCTATTAACATAATTAATGCGTTGAATTCATAAAAAGTCGTCAAAAAATCCAAGTTTTAAGGGCCACCCTAAATATCCGTTTTAGGACAAGTGAGGGGCACTATAATAAGCAAGTAGGGTACTTGACTCTACCCCCGAAGTATTAAAAATCATTCGGCATTCATAGCTTTAAAATGAAAAAGTAAATTTTTTTGGCATATTGCTTATTAAATTATGGACCAATCATCCCAAAATTCTGAAGACTGATTTCTGGAATAACAAAAAATAAATTAGAATAAATTTCAATACAGCAGTGTAATTAGTTTTAGCGTTAAAAGTTATTTTCGTAAAATTGCATGAAATTTTTTCTGGCTATATGAATCTAAGTTGGAAGAAATTTTACCGTAATATCTATATCTGTTATGGTGTTAGGCGAATTTAATTATTTTCCTAAAGTGGGCTTTGTTTGCAATAAACTATTTTCCGAGAGTTGGGTTTATATGGGGCCTAGGGTAAATTATGGAGCGATTTTCACAAAATTTGGCACTGTGATTTCACGTCCTATAAAAGTGTGACGTACCGAATTTTATTATGATAGCATTATTTATTGCGGTTTTAGGCGTACTAAACTGTTTTGCGGGAGTAGGGTTTATGTGGGCCTAGTGTAAATTATGGACCGATCTTCAAAAAATTTTACAGTGTGATTCGTGGTCGTATAAAACTGTGACGTACCAAATTTAAGTGTGATAGCGTTTTTATTACGGTTTTAGGCGAACTAAACTCTTTTCCGCGAGTAGGGTTTATATGGGGCCTATGGTCAATTATAGACCGATCTTCACGAAATTTAACAGTTAGCAAATTCGCGCAAAATTTTTTTCATTCCGTGTATTATTCCACCATTAATGTTAGTTTTTGAATTAAAATTATCAATTTTTTTAAGGTGGTGGTTCCACTTTTTGATTCATAACTCTGATCCTACTAAACCGATGTTGCTGGATTTCAATCCTAAGCTGCTTAGGATAACTGCAAGCAGTTTAAGACTAAGTTTGTTCCTTTCTTTTGCGTTTTTTGAAGGTAAGCGTGTTTTCAACTGACGGATAGACAGACGGATATGGCTAAATCGACTTAGAATTACTCAAGGAGCCAGAATATATATACTTTATGGGGTCTTAGATGTATAATAAAAAAGTTTTACACGGAATGACAAACTTAGTATACAAAGTTTGTTGGAGGGTATTCAAAATTAATTTGAAAACATATTTTTTTTACATCTGCAAAACCGAAAATGACCTAATTATTTTTTTAACCGAGATAATAGTGTTCTTATTATATTGTAAAAGTTTTTTGTGGTGCATCTATTAGTTTACACTTTACACTCGTACATGTGGTTATTGCAATGTTGTACCGCAAAAGACAGGAAAGAACAAGTTTAAATTTTAATTTTTCTCAAACTTATTTTTGGGAATACAAAATTTATTATTAATAAGAATTTTTGACTTGCTAAATTCCACACTGAAATTTATTGTTGAGGAAAAGCTAGTTTTTATGCGCATTTTACTTGTTGCTTAGGCCAGATGTATCATGCTTTAGGTCATCTGAGATAATAACAATGCTTCCGTGTTTTACTTCACTAGCATCTCTGTAATAAAAAAACCGAAGTCAGAAGTGTTGCTTGGTCGCTGTTCCAATGAAAAGATTGGGCAGTGTTGAAGCCACATAAGCCACTTGTGTAAAATATACTTGTCTTTCGAAAATAAAACAACTCATAATTGTAAAATTTAATATTTTTAATATTTTTATGTCCTTTTGGTTTTTTGTCATATTGTTTTTTGAATTAATAAAAAATTGTTGGAAAAAACGGAAAGAAATTACAAGTTTTCATTTTCTCTATATTGTTTTATACAAGAAGATTTATTGTTTGAAATCCATAATTTTACCGTTTAATATTACAAACTCGCCCGTTTTGTTATTTGTACATTTTGCCGTGATCTCGATTAATTGCAACTAAAGTTTTGTAAATGCCTAAGCGATACGATTTACGAAGTCAAGCTGGATCAGCCGACGATCTAAATAATACAATGACGGAGTTAGAAGAATCGCCTGTTACGCAAGGCCAATTGGCAGATATCGTAAATTGTGTTCAAGAACTAATAAGATCAATTTCTGATAGCCGAAAGGAAATGACTATGCTAAGAAATCAAATATCAGCAAATATCCAGAGAAAAGAACCTAATGTACATACTGTTTCAAATTTAAATTTACCGCTTCAAGATTTTGATAAGCTAAAATATAATGAGCTATGTGCTTTGCCTATCGAAAGCTATTTCAACGCATCTCCAGTACTACTTATTGGATTAGATTACTCTTACCTTGCTGTTACCTCTCATGTTATTGAATGTAAAGACGTCAACTTAATTGCAGCAGAGACTAAGCTTGGCTGGATAATCTATGGACAAGCGTATTCAGATACGCCTCATACACCAATTGTAATGCACGTAAAGGACAACGAAATTCATGATATGGTTAAAGAGTTTATTGAAAATGAGAACTTTGGATCCAATCCGAATGCCGAATTGTTACTTTCAGATGAAAATCAACATGCCAAGAACATTATGGAACAAACTAAGCACAAAATTGGAAATAGATTTGAAACTGGCCTTTTGTGGAAAAGCTATCCACCAAATTTACCATCAAGTTTTGAAATGGCAAAGAAACGACTATTAACTGTAGAAAAAAAGATGAGTCAAGACCCTCAATATGCGGCAAGATATATAGAGGAAATGGGTAAATATATAAAAAAGAAGTATGCCCGAAAATTGACTGAAGAAGAAACAACTGATTCGTCCAATCCCATATGGTATTTACCACATTTTGGAGTAGTGTCTCCACATAAGCCAAAGAAGTTGCGTATTGTATTTGATGCTGCAGCTAAAGTTAAAGATGTATCATTAAATTCAACATTAGTCAAAGGCCCAGAACAAGCAAGACCGCTGCTTGGAATTTTAATGAAATTTAGACAAGCAACGATTGCAGTCGCCGCTGATATAAGAGAAATGTTTTCTCAAATAAGGATACAACCCAAAGATCAACACTCTCAAAGATTTCTTTGGAGAAATGGAAATTCAAATGAACAAATACAGCATTTTGTGATGGAGTCAATGACTTTTGGAGCAATTTGCTCTCCGTGTTGTGCTGAATACATAAAAAATTTAAATGCATTGCAATTCGCCGAAAACTTTCCAGTATCTAGTGCGGCTATAATGGAAAAACATTATGTAGACGATTTCGTATGCAGTTTTCATAATGAAGAAGAAGCTATATGAATTTGTCGAGAAGACGTTTATATACATTGCCAAGGCGGGTTCTTCAAACAGTAGGCGTGTGGAATACGTTACGAATGGTAGCCCAAAAGATACGGTTACTGCAGTTAAAATGGAGAAGCAAGCGTCAACAGAAAAGATTCTTGGAATGTACTGGAAAAAAGATGAAGATGTGTTTTGTTTTGAGACAAAATTTCAATGTCTCCCTTTAGAGGTTCTAAATGGAGTTCGAGCTTCTTCGGATAACCATGTCAATTTTTGACCCTTTTGGTATGATCGCTGATTTTATGTTATATTCAAAAACGTTAATACAAAAAACTTGGAAGGTGAATATAAATTGGGATGAATTGATTCCCCATGAACTTAAAAAAATTGGAAGGAATGGTGGGATGAATTTGAACAAGTAAAAGAATTTAAAATTCCTCGTTGTCTTTCACCTAATTTGCTACAAAGTAAAAACATACAGCTTCATGTATTTGTAGACGCTAGCCAGGAAGCATTTGCTGCCGTTTGTTATCTTAGAGTAGTTTTTAATGGAAAAGTTGATGTCTCTTTTGTTATTGGGAAAGTTCGCTGTGCACCGAAGAAGTTATTGAGTATACCTCGTTTAGAATTACAGTCATCAGTTTTGGGCGTAAGATTGTCGAAATAAGTTATTCAAAATCATGAGGTGAAGATATCGTCTATTCATTTTTTGACTGATTCTCAAACGGTTTTGCGATGGATTTATTCCAAAGAACGGCGTTTCAAGGCATATGTGAGCCATAGAGTTGCTGAAATTCTTCAATATACACGGCCGCAACAATGGAACTGGGTTCCAACGCAACTCAATACGGCAGATGCAGGAACACGAGCTGTATACCCACCAAAGTTTCATCGAAATAGTAAATGGATAATGGGTCCTGTTTTTTTGAAATGCAATGAAAGTGTTTGGCCTAAATCAGATATTGTTATACTAAAGCAAAACATAGAGAAAGAAATAAAAGTTAACTTGGTAATTAATCGGAGAAGCTGTACAGTTTTTGAATACAAACGGTTTTCTTCATATGTTAAACTTAAAAGAACGGCTGCGTGGTTAAATCGGTTTCTGAGTCAAGAATTTAAAAAAACTAGACAACTATCAATAGCAGAATTAGAAAAAGGAGATACACTTATATGCCGCCTAGTACAAGAAGAAAGTTTTGAGAATGAACTTAAATGTTTAAAAAATAAACAAAAGATTTTAAAATGAAGTCCAATATATAAATTGATTCGAATACTTCATTCAGATGGATTATTACGAGTTAATAGCCGCATCTCTGAAGCCACTTACCCTCCTTTTAACGCTAGGAAACCTATAATTTTGCCACAAAATCATCCTGTTTCTGAATTGATCGTGAAGTATTATCATGAGAAGAATTACCATCAAAATACTTCTTTAGCTATTTTTTGCCAAAAAGATTCCGTACAACCAAAACAACCACGCATGGGTGAACTTCCATTAGATCGTGTAACTCCCTATGTTCGACCATTTTCATATACCGGGGTTGACTTTTTTGGACTATTCAATGTAGCAGTTGGCCGTCGCAGGGAAAAGAGATGGGCAGTAATATTTACTTGTCTTACTATTCGTGCTGCACATATTGAAATTGCCGAAAATTTGTCTACAGATGCTTTTATACTTTGTTTACGAAATCTATAAATCGCAGATTAACACCAATTCGAATAAGAAGTGCCAATGGTACAAATTTTTTGGGTGCCCAAAAGGTGTTAAAAAATGAGGAACAGCTTTTGAATATTGATGCAATAAATAATGAATTAACAAAACGAAACATAGAATGGGTTTTTAATTGTCCAATAAACCCAAGTGCTGGTGGTTGTTGGGAACGATTGATTCGTATAGTAAAACGTCTTTTACAAAAAACTTTAAATGAAGTTGCACCAAGAGTTGAAACCCTAAGAAGTGTTCTAATTGAAGCTGAAAATGTTATAAATTCCAGACCACTCACAGAAATACCAATATCATCAGTGGATGAAGAACCTTTAACTCCGAATCATTTTTTAATTGGTTGTCTTAATTCAACTCAAACGGGAAATACTTCAACAGAAGAAATATGTTATCGTAAGCAATGGCGGATTGCGCAAAATTTAAAAGATCGTTTGTGGAAGAGGTGGGTCAAGGAATACTTACCACAACTAATATGCAGATCAAAATGGTTTGACGAGGCTAAAACTTTAAAAATAGATGATATGGTTTTGATTTGCGATTTCAATTTACCAAGACATAAATGGCCTAAAGGTATTGTCTTAAGAACATATCCAGCTAAGGATGGTCAAGTTAGGTTTGTGGATTTGAAAACAGTAAATGTAATACTTCGACGTCCTACATCTAAACTTGCTTTATTGAAGGAGAATCTAATTGATTCACGGGGGAAGGAAATGTTGAAGCCACTTGTGTAAAATATACTTGTCTTACGAAAATGAAACAACTCATAATTGTAAAATTTAATATTTTTATGTACTTTAGGTTTTTTGTCATATTGTTTTTTGAATTAATAAAAAATTGTTGGAAAAAACGGAAAGAATTTACAGGCAGCATCTTAAACTACAAAACTATAGTTTTATGCAAGATCACACTGTACGATTGTTTTACCTTCACCGAGACTCTACTTAAGTTTTTTAAAATAAACTGCCTGTTCTTCTGCAATATAAGCATGAGGTTTTAATATATCAAGTTTTACATTTTGATGTTTAACACAAACACATACCAAGTGTGCTCCAGGGGCGTCAGCGAGAATGTATTGTTTGGGTCTTAAATTAAAAAAACTTTGATATGCCAATTTTAACGTTCGGATATCCTCTTTGAACTGCTAATAAAGCTCATTAATGTCGCACATGTAGTGTATCCACACAATTCATTCTTTCTTACAAATAAACAAACAGATAATATTATTAAGTTAGGTCAGTAACATAACTGAATTGTTTTTCGTTGTCACAATTATAAATTCTTTTTGTGTAATTCGATATTTTAAATAAACAACGGTCAACGTTCGCTTATTTATTTTGACAACAAAATCGACAACAGTAGTTCAATGTACGTTGTTACATTTATGCTGATCTAACAAATTCTTTAGTTATGAATAAATTCCTTAATACACTGGACACCGATATGAGTAATAATTAATGAAAATACAATTTGATAAAGTAATTTAAAGATTTCTGTGTGCCTGATACAATACCATATCATTTGTATGTAAGTTAATGCTAAGTACTAGAATAAGTGATTGAGTGAACTTATTGTAGTCACTCAATATTAGGTTAAGTTTTATTCTCATAAATAGTATTTAAGCAAACAAAATTGGTAAATAAAAATCAATCATTAACCATCAGCAATCTTCGCTTGTGTTCTTATTTATAATTAAATAAAAACATTACATGGCGATCCTGCTCTGATCCTTAATCTAATTTATATATATCAAAAGGACCACAAAGCAAACTTGCTTATCCTTGCTTAAAATTTAATTAAGGACATAGATCCTCGACACACAGAGCTTAAGCTTAGTCGAAGATCTATAGGACCTTGATTACAAAAAAAAAAATTTTTTTTTTATACTAAACTCCTAGAGAGAAGGATGTCCCGTCAAGGACTATGAACGAGCTGTGGAGAGATCCTTCAGAAATTGCAAATTGAGGAATACAGTTATATTTAAAAAAAAAAAATGGCTAGTGATGATGACAACAGAGATGAATTGTGCTCAGATGACCTACGAGTATTATTTTTATAGATTACATACTTAAAAATTTAAATTTAGTTAAAAAAAAAAAAAACGTTCAATTGCAAAGTATATTACAAGAAATACATGGTTACGCCAATGATTGTGATTAATGATTTACAAATATTAAAATTTTTAAAGTTAGCTGTCAAAGATAGATTGTTGTTCATATAAATATTAAAGAAAATTATTGTCAATGCAATGATTAGGAAGGCCTTAGCTGAAAAGGATACTAAAGCAAAATAAAAATATAAACTTAAGAACAAAATAAAAAAAAAAAAAAAACAAAAAAAAAAAATAATGATAGAAACACATACTTTTTATTGTAGTAAAAATTTTTTCTATTGTTAATTACGATAAAAGAAGACAATTATGCTAGTATAAAAAACCATATTTAAACAACAAAAAAAAAAAAAAATTAAATAGAACATACAAAATAAATGGAGAAAAGAATAAATAAATTTAGAGGGAAAAACCCGATAAACTGGGATTACCAAGAACCACCTAAATTAAGTCCAGAAAGAAAAGTAGAATTATTAGCTAACATTTGGAAAACTATTGGTATAGAAGGAACTCCGACAATAGAAGATTGGTATGATATGAACAAGACTCTTTTGGAAATGAAACTCAGTATAAAGTGGGCAGATAAGCATTATAAGAGCACTTTTGATAAATAAAAAAAAAAAAAAAAATGAAAAAATTTTGTATTACAGTGTTAGTGTTAGTATTAGTTGTCACATTGACAGGTTTTTGGATTAAAGTTAGCATAGTCAACATAATAGAGAGTAATTTACAGGAATTTCGTAGTTTTATTTTAACACAAATAGATAGAATTTTTTCGTTAAGAAATATACTACCCTTTTAAGATAGAAACAAATAATGAATAATTTACATACATTTTACAATAAGTATATAGACTGGATAGTTATATTTGTAATATTAACCCCTATGATCGTAGTTTTGGATATGAAAATATTAAAGTTTGTGAAATTAGTCATAAGAGATTTTTCTAAATGGAATTCATAGAGCAACTGAATCAGATTATAATAAATGCAAGAAAATCAATAGGAAGACCCTATACTGCAGACACTATTAATGAAAAAAGCTAGAAATAGAGAAAATTGAAAAAGATTTAAATATCAACCTAAGGGATTCAGAGGGCAAAGGAATAGTAGATGAATTTAGAAAATTAAAAGAAGAAGCACTCAATTTATTAAAAATACATCTAGATAAGAAATCTTTAATACTAAAAAGACAAGACGTAGCCATGGCATCCTTAGATTTAAATGAGCTTTCAACTATTACAAAGTTAATACCAATATTTTCGGGTAAAATTAATGAATTGCAAACATTTTTATCAAATTTGGAAATGGTATTTGCATCTATTTCATCAGATAAGCATATTTCTTTTTTCAATTTTGTTTTCAAATCAAGATTGGGATTAAATGTACAAAACCGAATTAAACAAATACAAATACCTACAACCATAGAAGAACTAATTAGAATTTTGAAAACAACATATAAATCATTAAATACCTCAAACACTTTGCTGAATGAAATAACACGGATATCACAAAAGGATAACAACATATTGGGTTTTGCTGCAAAAATAGAGAAACTCATTACAGAATTGAACGAGGTGCAGGTATTAGAACAAGGTGAATCTAGTAAGAGCACTATAGTAAACACAAACAATAAAATAGCTTTCAATGCATTTTTGAATGGGTTAACTGACCCACAAATAATATCTACTATCTACGCAAGCCAAGTAACGACATTTTCTGAAGCTTTGAAAATTGCTGAAAGCGCTTCATCTCGTGTAGAACAACAACGGATACTACATTACAACACACAACAGAATCAAAATTCGTTAAACAGAAACTGTAGAAAATGTGGAAGAAACCATAATGGTAGATGCCCCGCAGATGGAAATAAATGCCATAACTGTGGAAAATTCAACCATTTTGCAAAAATGTGTTTGACCAAAACACCAGGCTACAACAACAAAAATTATAACAACAACGGTAACAATAATAACAGAAATCATAACAGCAACAATAACAATGGTAACATAAATTTTAACAACAGCAATAACAGAGGTAATAACAATAACAGAATTCATAATAACAGAGGCAATAACAACAACCAAAGAAGCCAAAACACAAACAACAGAAGTTATAATATAAATCACATGGAAGATCAGGGAAACTTCCAAATCCCGGAGTCAACCCGCACAGAGACTCCATTGGGAATGAACTAGACACGAAAAGAATCTATAGCATATCATCTAACCTCAGAAATTATGTAAATTTACATATCGCTGACGTTAAGAACAGCCTTACGTTTTTGATTGATACAGGAGCAGATGTCTCGCTGTGCAAAGAACAATTATTAGAAAGTTATGAGGAAAATCAAGATGATTATTGCAACTTAACAGGAATCACAGAAAATGTAATTAAATCACTGGGTTCCACAAAAATAAAAATTAAAATAAATAACGATGTAATTAGTCAAAAAATACAATTAGTAGAAAATAAATTTCCAATAAAAACGGATGGAATTCTTGGCAGAGATATTTTAATGAGATATAAATGCAATATTGACTATGACAAATATGTGCTAACATTTAACATCAACAACGAAACAATAATTATCCCAATACATGAGAGCATGATAGCATTCGATACTCTAAAAAATAAACTTATTAGTCCACCTATTTTGCAGTATCCAAATTTCGAAAAACCGTTCGTCCTAACAACGGATGCATCAGAATTTGCTTTAGGCGCTATATTATCGCAAGGAGAAATTGGTGAGGATAAACCAATATCATTCGCAAGTCGCTCACTTAACAAATACGAAAGGAATAAATCGGTAATCGAAAAAGAATTACTGGGAATCTATTGGGGTATACAATTTTTTAGACCTTATTTATACGGCAGAAAATTTATCGTAGTAACAGACCACCGTCCATTAATTGCATTATTCTCAAACAAAAACCCAAGCTCAAAATTAACCAGAATCCGATTGGAACTATCTGATTATGATTTCCAAATAGTTTATAAAAAAGGAAAAAATAATACTAACGCAGACGCACTGTCAAGAATACAAATAGACTCACATATATTAAAAACAATGGTACCTCAAACAATTGACGAAAATATAAAGAAAACGCTGGTGATCACAAGAAATATGAAAAAGAAAATGATACAAAATGAAGAAATACAAAATGAGGAAATGAAAAATGAGGAAAATAAAAAGAAAAACAAACAGAGAAGAGATAGATCCAAAGAAAATGGTAATATAAATCCTGAAGAGTCTGATCAACTCAAAATATGGGATTGTACATCCATAAAAGATATAAAACTTGCAAGAAAGTTAAAATTTATATTAGAAAAGTCGACCAAAGAATTCGTAGTGGAAAACAATCATGCATTAAATCAAACGGCCGTCAGATGTAGCGATAATCCCTATTATTTAGATAATATGTTGGAGAAACTACCTTCTGTTTTAAGCAGATTGAATTGTGTAAGGTTCGCACTAGAAAAAAGTGACGAGATATTTAAGAAAATAAAAATAGAAAGATTGAAAGAAATCATAAATAATAGTAAAGAAAAAGATGTCAGAATTCTACTGTATAAAAATCCTCAAAGAATTGAAAATGAAAATAAAAAACATGAATTAATTAAATTGTATCACAGCACACCATGCGGAGGACATTTCGGAGTTAGAAAAACTTTAATAAAATTAAAACAGAAATACATATGGAAGAATATGTTCAAAATGGTAAAAAATTATGTATTAAAATGTGACCTTTGTCAAAGAAATAAACAGGTGAGACACACCAAGGAACCATTATGTATCACAGACACACCAAAGGATAGTTTTTCTACTATAGTCATAGATACAGTTGGACCTCTACGACCATCAGGAAACTCCCGGTATATACTAACTATGCAATGTGAACTAACCAAATACATAATAGCCGCACCAATGGAAACCAAGGAAGCAAAGTCAATAGCAAAATGCTTAACAGAAAACTTGATATTAAAATATGGTATATTTAAAACACTAAAATCAGATAGAGGAACAGAATTTGTAAACGAGTTGCTTAAGGAAATATGTAATCTGTTGAAAATAGAACAAAAATTATCAACACCATACCATCATAAAACTCTTGGTACTGTGGAAAGAAACCACAGAGTTCTGAATGAATATTTCCTATCATTTGTAAAGGATGATAATTGGGAAGAGTGGATTCCTTACTATGCATTCGCATACAACGTAACACCCCATGTAGACACAGAGTACTCACCTTTTGAGCTAGTTTTCGGAAAATTACCAAGTTTGCCAGGGGATGAAGTCATGAATCATCCAAAGGTTTACAATTTAGAAAACTATGCTAATGAATTAAAGACAAGGTTAAAGCATTCTTTAGAAAATGCTAGAAAGTTAATAGAAATAACAAAAAGAAATAGAAGTATAGAATCGTACAATAAAATGAATAGGATAGATCTTAGTATAGGAGATTTAGTGTTAGTAAAAGTAGAAACTAGAAGAAAAAATGAAGCACCATACATTGGCCCTTATGAAGTAGTGAATATAGATAATGTTAATGTAGAAATAAAAATAAATGGAAAAACAAAAATTGTACATAAGAATTTAGTAAAGAAATATAAACATTGTAAACAAAACCAAAAATATTAGAACATAAGAAGAAAAAATTTTTTTTTTTTTATTTATGCCTATTATAAAAAAAAAAAAAAAAAAAAAAAAAAAAAAAAAAAAAAAAAATATAAAACTACAAATACTGAAATATAAGAATTACATATAAATAAATTTTTTTTAATACAAACAATATATTTTTACAAAAAAAAAAAATATTAAACAAAACTTTTGTATACATTTTCATTACAAACTGTAAAATCTATATAAAGCATATGAGTATTGTTCCACGCACACATCACATTACATAATAAATTAAAATTTTAAAATTCCAAACAAAATTATAAAATTTTAACTGAAAGATTGGGGGTGTAGTGTATCCACACAATTCATTCTTTCTTACAAATAAACAAACAGATAATATTATTAAGTTAGGTCAGTAACATAACTGAATTGTTTTTCGTTGTCACAATTATAAATTCTTTTTGTGTAATTCGATATTTTAAATAAACAACGGCCAACGTTCGCTTATTTATTTTGACAACAAAATCGACAACAGTAGTTCAATGTACGTTGTTACATTTATGCTGATCTAACAAATTCTTTAGTTATGAATAAATTCCTTAATACACTGGACACCGATATGAGTAATAATTAATGAAAATACAATTTGATAAAGTAATTTAAAGATTTCTGTGTGCCTGATACAATACCGTATCATTTGTATGTAAGTTAATGCTAAGTAATAGAATAAGTGATTGAGTGAACTTATTGTAGTCACTCAATATTAGGTTGAGTTTTATTCTCATAAATAGTATTTAAGCAAACAAAATTGGTAAATAAAAATCAATCATTAACCATCAGCAATCTTCGCTTGTGTTCTTATTTATAATTAAATAAAAACAGGCATTCTTCTCCATGGTCTGAGTTAACAGATATAAATTCTTTCATACCGAGCATCACTCTGCTATTGTCTTCCCGTAGGTAAAAGCATTTAACTCAAATTTCTGTTTCAATAGGTATTTTACGCCCACCTCATGGGTTAGGAGATGACATGATACCGAACTCATCTACAAGTTCCTTTGCTTTTCTTGCTTGCGCCTTGATGTTCCAAACTCTTTAGCCAGCTTATTTTCACTACATGACTTAGGTGCTATGGTTAATATCATGATCTTCATAGAAGTAGAAGGGTCTCCCTTAATTGTTTTAAAATTTCTTGGTCTCTTTTTTGTGTATCTTGGATCACTGGATCTTCTTTAATTATAGGTGTGTATTCACTTCTTGTCGAACTTACACTTGGTGTTTGAAAACCTTCACTGCGATTCACAGTAACTTTCTTAGTTCATTAAGGCTTTTCAGCTAAAAGTCATTTCCTGCAGAGATCACATACGTATCGTTGTTTTGTATAGTCCCACTTTTGAGCTAAATATTGAGAAATTATCCTTGTTTTTTTCTTAATTCCATGAATTAATAAGCCAAATGGATTGAAACATTTGTTATAAGGTTTCCTGATGATCTGGCCTAAGCAAACAGTGAAATGCGAGAATATGGGTAATGAGAGCTTAAGTTCACTTTGGTGTAAAAGCCATTAAAATGGCGCAAAAGCCATTAAAATGGGTGCAAAAGCCATTAAAATTTATTGGTGGATGCAAAACCCATTAAAATTAAAAAAGACGTCAAAATGTGAAAAATGGGGTGCAAAAGCCATTAAAATTTAAATAGAATAAAAAAATGTTTGTTGGGAGAAAAAACACATAGCTGATAAGCGCTTTTTTATTTTTTGTGTGTGTTTATGGAGAGTCAGTAGCATGGATGTTGTTGTTGTTTTGCTTGTTGTAATGATCGAGTGTATACGAAAAAACAAAACAAATTTTGTTATTGGTAGATAGATAGACAGACAGACATATAGATAGATAGATATACAGACCTTTTAGAAGCAATTGGAAAATATTGTTGAAAGCCTTTCTTTTTTTGTTATGAATTAGGTGATGAAAAAAAATATTGGATGGGTAGAAAAAAAAGGAAAAAAATAACTAATTTAATTGTGAATTTATTACGTTATTAAAAATTTTGTAGATGTAATTGATGTTTAAAATTCGGTTACTTAATAATAAAGAATTTATGACATACCTAAATATTTTCGGATAAGAAAGTGTATGTTATGGAAAGTTAGTCAGACAGACATGCCGGATTTGGAAAAGCAATTGGTTTTTAAATTTTATTTGGGTGGAAGAATAAATTCGAAGTATTTGTTTTAATTGATAAAAGAAAAAAATATATGTCTGTAGTAGCGATCATGTGAAAAATTAAAATATTTTTGAAATTATTGGAGCGATTGACATGTTTTTTTTTTCATTATTTATTTATTGAATCTTCATATATCAAATATGAACTAACAATAATTAATCAAATCTTATACTAATACTTTATTTTTGTCCTGCCAATGCTAGACGAAAATTTTTCTCCTCACGGTTTCTGTTCACATAGTTAGCGGTCTTCCCTTCGGATGAGTATCTCTTCTCCTTAATCTAGCGTGTCCACTGTCATTTAAAATATTTCGAGCTAGTGGATTTGGGTGCGACTCAAGCCTTTTTAAATATTTTGCTGCGTACTTCGTAATAATAGTTTTTACTAATGGCACATTGAGATCCTTGTGAATATTAGAGTTTTTAACATACCAGGGAGCGACTGCGATTATTCGAATAAGTTTATTTTGACGCCTTTGAATTTTTTCGATATTCGAGGCCGAGGCAGTGCCCCATAGCTGAATACCGTAGCACCAGATTGGCTTTAATATAGAGTTGTAAAGTAGAAGTTTGCAGTCGAGGCTAAGAACAGAATTTCTTCCAATAAGCCAATAAATTTGAATTGCTTTTATGTTCATTTGTGTTAGTTTTGCTTCTATATGGCATTTCCATGTCAAACGCCGATCTAGATGAATACCGAGATATTTTACATGCGATTGCTGGGGCACTAATTGATTATTGATTTTAATAGGGGGACATGACTCCCGACGCAAGGTGAATGTTATATGTACGCATTTTTACTCATTGACCTTTATCCTCCATTGTTTTAACCACTTTTCCAGTTCAAATATATGATCCTGCAAGTAACGGGATGCTTCATGACAGTTTTCGTGTACGCTTAAAAAAGCTGTATCATCAGCAAATGTTGAAGTAAGGGTGTGGTTGTTTGTTGGCATGTCTGAGGTATATATAAGGTATAACAGTGGGCCCATGATGCTTCCCTGAGGGACTCCAGCGTCAAATGGCTGAGGAGAACTTATAAAATCACATTCTTTAATAATAAACCTTCGACCGACTAAGTAGCTTTCTAACAGCTTGTGTGTGTTTACTGGTAAGTTTAACTTCAATTAATGTAATAAGCCTTCATGCCAGACTTTATCAAAAGCTTGAGAAACATCGATGAAGAGGGCGGAACAATATTTTTTTTCTTCAAAGGCTTTTCTTATGGCGTTTACTTTATGATGGGTTTGTTCAATTGTGCTATGTTCTCTTCTAAAGCCGAATTGATGGTTAGGAATACATCTATTTACATTTAAAATTGGGGCTAATTTTGACACTAACAGCTTCTCAAACAGCTTTGATATATTAGACAATAAGCTTATAGGTCTATATGACTCAACTTTTGTAGGATCCTTTCCTGGCTTAGGTATCATTGTAACTAAGGATACTTTCCATTCTTGTGGGTAGTATTCAAGGCGTAAGATAGCATTAAAAATTAAAAGAATAATTTTCTTTGCTATGCTGGGTAGCTCTAAAAGCTTTTTGTTGCTGATCTTATCAAAACCAGGGGCTTTCTTGGGGTTTAAATTATGAATAGCCTTTTCGATTTCTTTTGTCTCAAATCTAAGTGGAACAGCAGCTCTAACAGCAACAGGTGGCAACTCGACTGCAATATCGGGAGATGTATGCGGGGTAAATACGTTTTTCAAATGATTAACAAAAAGATTTTCTTTTTCTTCATCATTTCGTGCCCAACTTCCATTAAAGTTTCTTAATGGTGGTTTAGTGATAACTGGTCTATTAAGATTTCTAGCTGCACGCCATAATGAGTAGTCTGATTGAGAAGTTGCATCAAGTTCCTTAAGTTATTTTTCCAGGGAAGCCGTTTTCTGAGACTGCAGTAACTTTCTTAGCCTTTTTGTGCACTCTTTTAGTAAATTCTTAAGTTGAGGGGATCTATGCAATTGCCATTCTCTTCGAGCTCTCCTTTTTTCAGTCAAGAGACGCTCAACATCTGCAGAATTTATTTTACTATTTTTGGTTTTTTTGAGGGTTACACTAGAATGTTGAACAGCTAGTTTCAGATAACTGTCAAAATTTACAATAGAAATATCCACATTCTCCGGTGTACTAAGCGGAATATTTTCAGTGCAGTGGGTACTGAGATATTTTTTATATTTTAACCAATTTATTTGAGTGGCTGACGTCACTAAGTTATCAGACGGAGATACAATTCTATTAGGATTTTTTATTGTAAGAATTGTAGGTGTGTGATCAGAAGATAGTTCTAAGGAAGCTTCAACATAAATCGTTTCTGCGGGGATGTTTTTAACCACTCCAAAATCGATAACATCTAACTCCACCCGAAATAGTGGTTGGGGATTTTTTTCCCCTATTTTTAATATTTGTAACATTTTTTATTTTGAAGCCCTTTTCTTCTAAAAATGTTTTTATTTCGTCTGGGTCCACGCATGAGTCAATGCCCTTTATCACAACCTGAATACCTTTGCTGCTTTTCAGTTGGTATGTATAGAAGCTTTTTTTTAAGTGCTTCAAACTTATTAATTATTTTACGAAAATCATTCTCGTGATTAACCTGTATTTTTGTTTCGTTTATATTACCACGCTTGATTGCAGCTACGTAAAACGAATTTTCACTTAACACCGAGATTAAACTTTTTATTAGCTCACTTGAGTTTTGTTCTTTAAGATATATCGGGGGTGGCTTTGACGTTTTTATGACGTTAGGTGCTTCAGAAGATTCATCCTCCAGAATTGCAAAACGACTTTGTGAATTTATTCTTTCAAAAGATGGAACTGTCGAGGCCGAGGCTACAGCTGAAGAGGCAGGGCTGCGACCACGTTTAGGCACTGTTACGTACCTGTCCATACCAACTTGCACTTGTGGTTTTTGACAAATTTTTTCTTGTTTGTTTTCCATTGCGTCTATGTTCGAGTTTATGGTGTCAATGGTAACGCTTGTATTGTTTTCTGTTATTATGTTTATTTCAACATTGCTTTCACTAGCATGAATATCATTTATTTTTGTTGTTGTTTCATTGTTATTACTCATATAGAGTTGTTTTTGTTTGTTTCACCGTTTTTTTATTTTTTTATTTTTGTTGACTGTGCTCTTTTTATTATGTATAATGTTGTTACACCGAGATAATAAAAGAAAAAAGAATAAATTTTTTTTTGCACAGATTATTTTTAAGTATGTGTACATACATACATATGTAGGTATATTTTTTTACTTGTATTTTTTTCTTAATTTTTTTTTTTTTATAGTTATTCTATTGTTTACTTTTATATTGAGCGTCCAAATTCGCTTGTTAAACTGATATTATTAACTAATTTATGTTAAAAAAAAAAGAACCGTAAGCGGAGTTAAAAGAAACACGTCTTTTCTCATCGAGCACGACCGACTGAAAGAATGAAATTAAATATGAACCATATTTTAAGTGTTAAAAATATGATAGGTGGAAAGGACTATCCAATTACATGAGCTGAACGGGTAACTACAAAATATGGAGATGCCATTGTCTTGGAATTGGATGGATCTATGCTTTATCTTCCTAAAAGGTTTAATGCCTTAACTGAAAACGATGTTGGGAACCTATCAACTGGCGCATATGTCATTGCAAAGATTCCTTTAGATGATGAAAAGGATAGCATTAATTATAAGTTAGAAATAAAGACGGCTGCTCCTATGAAAGGATATTACTCTTATATTCAATTTAATATTTTTAAATAAAATAATTTTTCAATATAATGATTAAACAATAAAAATAAAATATTATAAATTCTAGAGTTTCTTATTTTATTAGTATATATGTATATAAATATATATATAATATAGAAAAATTAATATTTTTTATAAGTTGTTAATCAAATCTTAATGTGGAAAGATTGAGGTTATTGAAGCTTTTCTACAAGAATTTAGAACATTTGGAACATTGAAGAACATTTGGAATTATTATGTGCATTCAAAAGAGAATATACAAATTTTAATGTATATAATATGCCTTGCTCTCACGAAAGTACAAGTGGAGATGTCGTGGGTTTGTGTGGATGCTACTTTTTCTATAAGAGAAAAAAGGAGGTTATAAGAATTATAGAAAATTATAGAAAGATATTAAAATATTTTAGAAGTCTAAATTTATGTACAAGACAAAAAAAATAATTACAGTTAATATATACAGTGCTGTCTGGGTAGAGTGAACCCCCGGTGCTATGAATACCTCGTTAGAGTGAACACCAGAATGTTTACATTGACTACTCTGTAGAGTGAACACTAATGAACCTCTATAGAGTGAACATACTTTATAGTGAGTTTTTAGGTTTGGCGAATGAAAAAGAGTATAAAAATTAAAGAGAACATAAAATAACGGTAAAGTAACGATTCTTTTAGAGTAAGTTGACAAGTTACTCTCACAAATACACATTCTATGAAGTGTTTATTTATTTAAGTCTGCGCGCATGTTCCATTAAGGTCGTGTCTCAAAGTTAATTTCTGAATAATTGGTGTTATATAATTGTTACATAAAAATGGATTCGAAAAAAAGAAAGCATTTATCCTTAAAACAAAAAAGCGACATTATAAAAGAAATTGAAAAAGGTGCTAGTGTTACTTGTTTGGCACAGCGTTATGGCGTTGCAAAATCGACAATTTCTGGCATAAATAAAAAGAAAATCGGAGTAATAAAGCTTATTGGTAACTATACATTTGGAACCCAAAGAAGAAAGACGCTTAAAAAAGGAGAGTTTCCATGCATGGAAAAAGCTTTGTACAACTGGTTTGTGAGACAACGTCAGAAAAATTTTCCTGTCAGTGGCGATATGATTAAGGAAAAGGCAAAGGCATTACATGGGGACATTCAAGAAAAGGAAGGCGGCTTCAATGCCAGCTCTGGCTGGTTGGAAGGATTTAAGTCACGCTATGGAATTCGACTTTTAAAAGTGTGCGGCGAGAAATTGTCTTCAGATCAACAAGCTGTTGAGCCTTTTAAACAAAAATTAAATGACGTAATTCGAGAATTACAGCTGTGTAGTAGTCAGATCTACAATGCAGATGAAACCGGCTTGTTTTGGAAAATACTTCCAGAAAAAACTTATGTGACCAGCTCTGAAAAAGTGGCTCCAGGCAGAAAAATGGAAAAAGCAAGAGTTACTTTTCTTGCATGCACAAATGCAACTGGAGAGCATAAAATCAAGCCATTGGTAATAGGTCGTGCGAAGAATCCGCGTTCTTTTAAATCGTTCAAAATTCCAGTAGATTATCGAAATTCTAAGAATGCTTGGATGACATCTGTAATTTTTAAAGACTGGTTCCATACATGCTTTGTTCCTCAGGTAAGTATCTTATAACCAAAGTTTAACAGTTTACATAAATTATACGGGCATGTATCTAACAGGTTCAGCAATTTATGCAGCTTAAGGGGTTACCACAAAAGGCTCTTCTTTTGTTGGATAATGCTCCCTGTCACCCTCCAATAGATCAGTTAAGAACAAATGATGGATCCATATTCGTGATTTTCATGCCGCCGAATGTAACACCCTTGGATCAAAACGTGATCCGTATAACAAAGCTGCATTACAGGAAAAATCTTCTGGCATTAGCTGTTGGAAAGGAAAACATCACAGAGTTCCTAAAAGCATTTACGTTGAAAGATGCATTGTCGCTGTTACTGCGTGCATGGAATCAATTGAAAGCTGATGTTATAGAAAAATGTTGGCGGGCTCTTTTGAAAAGCACTGCAATTGAACCCATTTCAAGCGGTGATGATGAAGAAGAAAGAATGACGCTGAGTGCACTTCGGCAAAAGTTGTTAGCCGAACGCTACGAAGATGTTCATCAAATCCAAAATTTACTTCAGACCATTAATTCAGATGTAAGTTTGCAGGAAAATTGTTCAATTACTTTTATGTATGAATTGTGTGATTTTAATTTTATGTTATTTTTAGACAAACTATGCTGAAGAAGATATTGAAAACTGGAATTCAATAGAGAACAGAGAGCCAAATTCTGGGCAAGACGTCGTCGGCACGTTTGAAATATCAGATGATGAAGACAATGGCGAAACACCAGCAAACACAAATCCGATATCAGCTGCTGAAGCCATTAAGGTTTTTGATAAGGGTATCGAATGGGCTGAGGCTAATACTACAAATTTCGCGAATATACAAGCTCTACATTGCCTTCGCGATCAAGCAGTGCAAATATCGGTAAACAAACCAAAGAAACAAACAACTATAACTAATTTTTTCCAGTCATAAATTTAAACTTTAATATTACATGGAAATAAATAAAATGTATAACATATAAATGCATTTAAAATAAATAAATTAGTTTTTTTAATTAAAAAAAAATTCAACCTTGATATAGTGAACAACCTGGGTATAGTGAAATCGCTCTGCAAAAATTAGTTCACTCAACCCAGACAGCACTGTAGTTTAAAAAAAAAAAAACAAAAGATAAAAGCATTTTTTTTTTCTTTATATAGAGATTTTCAAAGCAAAAGTAATATTAGTTTACATTTAAAATTCATCGAGAATGTTTCATCTTAAGAGAAACCCGCAAATACACGATATAGTATTTGAACTGGAGTATTTTCTAACTTTAAAGTTAAAAATTGCATGCGGTTTTTCAACATCCCTTGGCTTTAAGCCTATTGTTTGGTTACATTATAGTAGTATGTTTGTACCAATCATGCCTGGATGGGAGTATGTAATCATTAAAAGGATTTTGGCATGTAAATAAAACCACAAAAAAGCTAGAATCAGTTAAAACAGTGCTCTCATTTCTGGATGTTTTGTTTAAAGCATTTTGTTTATTTAGAATATGTTTCGCAACAGTTGGTTGGTTTACTTAATAAGATTTTCGTTAGGTTCGCTATAGTGGAGAGATATTGCATTATGTTTATATATTTCTTAAACCCTTACAAAGTTTTACTCACAAATCGTTAACAATATCAGCTTATTTTGATAGTTCAAGTATCATTCATATAGTATATATGTATATGGTTTTTAAACCTTAAGCGTTAACTTCCAGCCCTATATGCTTATATATAGGTAGGTGGAAAGGCTGGGTGTAAAGTCTCCTCCACACCTTTACCCAGAGACCAAAATGGTCCATTGTGACGCCTTGTTTAGATATAGATAGATGGAAAGTAGGTGAAATAAATGTGTGTGATTATGGAAAGCCAGATGGAGGGATGTTGTTGTTGTTTTGCTTGTAATGATCGAGTGTATACGAAACAAAAAAAGTATTTTTTGTTGGTAGATAGATAGACATTGAGAGCCAGATGAAGGGATGTTGTTGTTTTGCTTGTTGTAATAATCGAGTGTATACGAAAAAAACAAAAACAAATTTTGTTGTGGGTAGATAGATAGACAGACAGACAGACATAGAGATAGATAGACATACAGACCTTGTAGAAGCAATTTGAAAATATTGTTGACAAGACTTCCTTTTTTTTTGTTTTAAATTATGTGATTAAAAAAAAAATTAATTATTGGATGGACAGAAAAAAGGGAAAAAATAACTAATTAAATGGTGAATTTATTTAGTTATTAAAAACTTTGTATGTAGATGTAATTGATGTTTAAAATTCGGTAACTTAATATTTAAAGTCTTTTTTAAATGATAAGAAAAATTGTAACTTTAGATAATAAAAAAAAATGTAAAATAAAATGTGTTCAATGGGATAAAAACACATTTTATGATAAACCTTTCTTTTGGTTTTGAATTAGGTGATGAAAAAAAAATTATTGAATGGACAGAAAAAAATAGGGGAAAAAATAACTAATTATATTACAATTTTTAAATTAAGGTTGATGGCCAAAAATTAATGTGGGGCTGTGCCAAGCAAAACAAAATATTACCAACACATACGTAAATTTGGTGAATCAGTTTGATGCTTGGTCATTCCACTTTAAATTTTTCTAAATATCAAAAATCTTTTAAGAATATTATTAAATGAATGAATTTTTTTAGAAACAATTTGAATTTGTACTAAATAAGACGCGGAAGTGCCACTGTAGCAACAAAGAATTTAATGTATCGATAAAGTACAATTGTACTATGATTATCACCTCTGCTCAGATATAAAAACAAGAAAAACTCTGAAAATATGTATGACGTTGAGTACGTAAATAAAGCAGTTGTTGCAGGAATTTAATATTAATTTCCAATAAAATCAAGTAAATGTGTAGCATATAAAGTGAAATATGAGTTGGTTTGATACAAAAAGTTTTGCCAGTTTGGCAAAAACCGCTTTGAAAGAAGCACAGAAGAAAATTGACAAAGTTCTTGACATACAGGAGGACGAATTGGAACCAAGTACTAGTGGTGCTGGTGCCAATGAAGGAGAAAATGTAGAAGAAAGCTTACAAAGTGCTATAACAACCGAAGTAATAAGTAACGTGAAAAGATTTCCAGGAGTTGCTAATCGTTCGGAAAGTGCAGATGACTCTAAATATATCGAGACTGAACCAGCCGATATACATGGGTCTGCATCGTCTCCAGATTTGTGTGTTGCACCTAAATTAGGCGATTTTAGTGTAAATTGTGAATTTATTAAGTTATTAAAACTTTTGTATGTAGATGTAAGTGATGTTTAAAATTCGGTAACTTAATATTTTAAGTCTTTTTTTAAATGATAAGAAAAATTGTAAATTGAAATAATAAAAAAAAAATATAAAATAAAAAAATTATGTGTTCATTGGGATAAAAACACATTTTATTATAAGCCTTTCTTTTGGTTTTGAATTAGGTGATGAAAAAAAATAACTAATTAAATTGTGAATTTATTAAGTTATTAAAAACTTTGTATGTAGATGTAATTGATGTTTAAAATTCGGTTACTTAATAATAAATAATTTATGACATACATATACCTAAATATTTTCAGATAAGAAAGTGTATGTTATGGAAAGTTAGTCAGACAGACATACAGACAGGCGGCTTTGTAAAAGCAATTGGGTTTTTAATTTTATTTGGGTGGAAGAATAAATTCAAAGTATTTGTTTTGATTGATAAAAGAAAAAAAATATATGTCTGCAGTAGCGAATCGGGTGGAAAATTAAAAAATTTTTGCTAAGCTTTTCTTTTGCTTATTGTTCCTTTTCATAAGTAAATTTTTTTTTTTTTTTGTAATATTCTTTTTATTTTTCGAATAAGACTTATATCGAACTTACCCCCTAACTTATTACTCCCCTCATCAACAATTAATGATATAAATAAGACTACTTCTGGGGCACACAGAACCTTTCTTGTTTTGATAGTTAAGTCATTAAGTCCTTACTAAAAAAAAGTAAAATGGCTGGCGGTTTTATTTGTGAATTTTGCGGAAAAGTATTCACTATTAATACAAATTTAAGAAGACATATTCGATTACATCATGATGGACCATCCTCATCGTTTAAATGTCAAACATTTAATATACATTTTTCGAATCGTTTGGAATGGCATCGACACTCAAACTCTAAAAGATGACATCAATGATGATGAAACTAATATTTATTGTAAATATTGTAAAAAATATATAACCAACACAAATTGGCACTACCATAATAGAACAAATGAACATAAAGTTAACTGTGCTGAGAAATCAGATAATGATGGTGATGTTAAATGTATAAAATCATCATTTAATAAAAGAATTATTACATATTTAGTTGAAAACAATAATAAAAATAGTTTAATACCTGAAAATTTTTTAACGGAAATCAGAGAGAAATTAATTAAATTATTAACAGACAACACACAAAAACATGAAAACATTAAATTCAACATGGAACTGTTTTGCGAATATGTACTGATAAAGGAAGATAAAGATTCTTGTATGGTTGATATAAAATCCCATCAGACTAAAATGAACATTCTTAGTATGTATTCAACAAGAGATGATATTCTTAGGCCCTAATCATGTACAACGCAGCGCAACGCCAAAGAATAACATTGAAAGCTCAAACAATGTCATAAATATTTTGTAATTTTGTTGTTGCTTTCAACAGAAATTCATGTACCGTTTTAAAATTTTCAACGACACAAGCAATGGAGCGTTTGAAATTTTAACACGCAATGTGAATTTCTGTAGAAAGCAACAACAAAATTACAAAATATTTATGACATTGTTTGTGCTTTCAATGTTATTCTTTGGCGTTGCGTTAGTTCTGTGGCGTTGCGCTGCGTTGTACATGATTAGGGCCTTAATATTTACAACGAGCAATGTAATGTTATAATTAAAAAAATGAGCGAATTTCAGGAGCGTGATAGTGGTTGGACATTAATTGAAATAACACCTTTGGAGATGAATATTAATCAATATAAGTGCATCAAAGGTTCTCAATACATTCCATTACCACGCAAAATACAGAGAAAATTTGCATGTATCAATGTTCAAAACAATGACGAGTATTGTTTTAAATTGGCTATAATATCAGCACTATATTCAGTTGATCTAAATACTCATAGCAACAGATGCTCATCATATAACATTAAAAATATAAAAGACGATGTAATAGTGATGGATAATGGAATTAAATTAAATTTCATCGATTTAAATTTCGATCTACCAGTTAACAAAATAAGAGATTTTGAACAAATGAATCCTGAAATTTGTGTGAATGTGTTTGAACTAGAAGGTGATATCATAGTGGGACCATAGTACTTCACCAAAGAAGAAAAGTCCAAACACATCAACTTAATGCTGCTAGAGAATGGAGAAAGATCCCATTATGTATGGATAAAAAATATATCGAAATTAATAAGTAATCAATTAACAAAATATGGACATAAAATATATGTATGCAATATCTGTTTAATATATTTTCACAAGGACACATCGTTGGAACAACATAAGAAGGAATGTAATAAAATAGTTACCAAAATGCCTAGTATAGATAAAAGTAAGCTTAGTTTTAAAAATTTTAAAAAGCAAATGGATGTGCCTTTTGTAGTTAATGCTGATTTTGAGTGTATACTCGAATCAGTTACTATTCAAAATTCAGTTAATGTTCAATCAGTACAAAAGCATATTCCATTTGCTTATAGTTATTATATTAAATGTTCCTATAACTCAGACTTAGATATTTTTAGAATTTACAATGGTACTGATGCGCCACAACATTTTTTTAAAAGGTTAGTTGACGACATTTTAACTATTTACACTTGTCATCTAAGTGTAATTAAACCAATGAATTCCTTAACATCCCTTCAGCAGATACATCATTATGAAAGCAAGACTTGTCATATTTGTACCAAATCTTTATCTTATGAAGATAAAGTAGCTGACCATTGTCATCTAACTGGTCAATATAGGGGTGCTGCTCATAATCAGTGTAATTTAGAATATCAAATTGCAAATTTCATCCCTATATTTTTTCATAATCTCTCGGCATATGATTGTCATCTGTTTGTAAGAGAGCTTTCAACAATTGACGGCGATATAAATATTATACCTTTAAATAAGGAGCTTTATGTGTCTATATCAAAAAGAGTTTCTGTAAATGAAAAAGATACAATTGAGTTACGTTTTCTCGATTCATTTGGGTTTATACTATCGAGTATAGCAAAATTAACAGGTTATTTGTCCGTCAGTGATTTAACGGTAGTAAAATCAAGGTATCCAAATGATGAAGAATTCAATTTGATGAAACGTAAAGGTGTCTTTCCGTATGACTATTAAGATTCAATGAATCGTCTTGAAGAAATTCAACTACCACCTCGTTCAGTATTTTTCAAATTTGATAATGTGTCGTGTAGTGTAGAGGATTATGAACATGCACAAAAAGTATGGAAAACATTTAAATGTACAACATTAAAGGATTATTTACTTTTATATTTAAAAGTAGATATTCTTTTACTTTGTGATATATTTAAAAATTTCCGAAAAGTTTGTGTAAGCATTTATAATTTAGATCCATGTCAGTATTATACTACCCCAGGTTTATCCTCGGATGCAATGTTGAAAACAACTGAAATAGAATTGGATTAGTTGACTGATATTAAAATATATAATATTGTTCTTCTAGGATCAGGGGAGGTATTGTTCAATGTTCTAATCGACATTCAATTGATAATAATAAATATATTAGTGATTACGATAGTAGTATGTTTATACCGATCCGGCGCCACTTTTCCCATACAAATTTGGGATCATGCCTACGCTACGTCGGCATTTAAGTAAATCGATAGATACGCTACTCTAAAATAAGAATATGGTGGGGAGAAAAAAAACATAGCTGATAAGCGCTTTTTTATTTTTTGTGTGTGTTTATGGAGAGCTAGATGGAGGGATGTTGTTGTTGTTTTGCGTGTTGTAATGACCGAGTGCGTACGAAAAAAAGTATTTGTTGAAATATGTTTCGCTACAGTTGGGTGGTTTACTTAATAAGATATTCGTTAGGTTCGCTATAGTGGAGAGATATTGCATTATGTTTATATATTTCTTAAACCCTTACAAAGTTTTATTCACAAATCGTTAACAATATCAGCTTATTTTGATAGTTCAAGTATCATTCATATAGTATATATGTATATGGTTTTTAAACCTTAAGCGTTAGCTTCCAGCCTTAAATGCTTATATATAGGTAGGTGGAAAGGCTGGGTGTGAAGTCTCCTTTGTGACGCCTTGTATAGATATAGATAGATGGAAAGTAGGTGAAATAAATGTGTGTGTTTATGGAAAGCCAGATGGAGGGATGTTGTTGTTGTTTTGCTTGTTGTAATGATCGAGTGTATACGAAACATAAAAAGTATTTTTTGTGGGTAGATAGATAGACAGACATACATGGAGAGACAGATGAAAGGATACTGTTGTTGTTGTTTTGCTTGTTGTAATGATCGAGTGTATACGAAAAAAACAAATTTTGTGGGTAGATAGATAGACAGACAGACAGACATAGAGATAGATAGACATACAGACCTTGTAGAAGCAATTGGAAAATATTGTTGACAAGACTTCCTTTTTTTTGTTTTGAATTAGGTTTTTTTTTTCATTATTTATTTATTGAATCTTCATATATTAAATATGAACTAACAATAATTAATCAAATCTTATACTAATACTTTATTTTTGTCCTGCCAATGCTAGACGAAAATTTTTCTCTTCACGGTATCTATTCACATATGTAAATTTTTAGCGGTCTTCTCGTCGGATGAGTCCTGCAGTATCTCTTCTCCTTAATCTAGAGTGGCCGCTGTCATTTAAAATATTTCGAGCTAGTGGATTTGGGTGCGACTTAAGCCTTTTTAAATATTTTACTGCGTACTTCGTAATAATAGTTTTTACTAATGGACCATTGAGATCCTTGTGAGTATTTGAGTTTTTAACATACCAGGGTGCGACTGTGATTATTCGAAGAAGTTTATTTTGGCGCCTTTGAATTTTTTCGATATTTGAGGCCGAGGCAGTCCACCATAGCTGAATATCGTAGCATCAGATTGGCTTTAATATAGAGTTGTAAAGTAGACGTTTGCAATTGAGGCTAAGAACAGAATTTCTGCCAATAAGCCAATTAATTTGAATTCCTTTTAGTTTCATTTGTGGTAGTTTTGCTTCTATATGGCATTTCCATGTTATGCGCCGATCTAGATGAATACCAAGATATTTAACATGCGATTGTTGGGGCACTAATTGATTATTGATTTTAATAGGGGGACATGACTCCCGACGCAAGGTGAATGTTATATGTATGCATTTTTGCTCATTGACCTTTATCCTCCATTGTTTTAACCACTTTTCCAATTCATATATATGATTCTGCAAGGGTGGCATGTCATAACGTCCAGTGTCATGGTGTCCATGGACGTAATACCACTCCAAAAAGTGTCATAGTGTCCATGGACATTATGACACTTTCAAAAGTGTCATAACGTCCATCCTAGAAATGTCGTAGCGTCCGCGGACGTTATGACACTTTGCAAGGTGTCATAATGTCCACAACAAGCAAGAATGTAAACAAATTTGGGATCGTAGCCGGCCTTCGGCCGGGCGCAAGGATTTTCTCCTCTATGGCATAACAAACACCGCCTTCGCTAAGTAAAGCTTCTAATATCTGCCTTGTTTCCGAACGAAAGCCGACTATGCAGAGAAGCTTTAGTTAGCGAAGCCGGTGTTTGTTATACCATGGAGGAGAAAATCCTTGCGCCCAAAAGTGTCTTCGTTATATATTTAATATAAACACCCAGAGAAAAAGCAGCAAAACCATTTAAAAATTTTTTTTTACCATATAATGTTTCGTTTAACCAAATCATTGTCACCGACAACCATATTATGGTTAAATTAGTTTCTTTAAAAATAGTTTTGTTGGGTGGGACCATAATGAAACATGTTTTTCTCTGCGTGTATGCAGATCATTTTTTTGTTTTTAACTTCTTTAGTAATTATGGACCTAATGACACTTTTGAAAGTGTCATAATGTCCATTTGTAAAGTGTCATAGTGTCCATGGACACTATGACACTTTTTGGAGGGTCATAACGTCCATGGACACTATGACACTGGACGTTATGACATGCCACCTCTGCAAGTAGCGAGATGCTTTATGACAGTTTTCGTGTACGCTTAAAAAAGCTGTATCATCAGCAAAAGTTGAAGTTAGGGTGTGGTTATTTGTTCCCTGAGGGACTCCAGCGTCAATTGGCTGAGGAGAACTTATAAAATCACCTTCTCTAATAATAAACCTTCGACCGACTAAGTAGTTTTCTAACAGCTTGTGTGTGTTTACTGGTAAGTTTAACTTCAATTTATGTAATAACCGTTCATGCCAGACTTTATCAAAAGCTTGAGAAACATCGTTGAAGAGGGCGGAACAATATTTTTTTTGTTCAAAGGCTTTTCTTATGGCGTTTACTATACGATAGGTTTGTTCAATTGTGCTATGTTCTCTTCTAAGGCCGAATTGATGGTTAGGAATACATCTATTAACATTTAAAATTGGGGCTAATTTTGATACTAACAGCTTCTCAAACAGCTTTGATATATTAGACAATAAGCTTATAGGTCGATATGACTCAACTTTTGTAGGATCCTTTCCTGGTTTTCATGGTAACTAAGGATACTTTCCATTCTTGAGGGTAGTATTCAAGGCGTAAAAGAGCATTAAAGATCAGGAGAATAATTTTCTTTGCTATTTCACTTTTTCTTATACCTCTATATCGTCATCAAATTTTATGTATTTTGAATTATTGATTTCAACTGTTATCCACATCACTTTTAACACTTCACAATATTAATACCTGCCTATATGTAATTATATATTGCAAAAATTCTTAATTATCCATAATAATTTTAAGTGAATGTCCTACACATCCCCATAAAAGATATTTTTATATACCTGCTCTACAAAACATTATTTGTTAAAAGAAATAAATATATGTACGTACCTAATAGAATAATTATTAACCTCTTAACTTTTAACTTTTCCGTTTATAAAGTATTAAATAATATAAAATAAATATAATAAGGCCATTTTTCATAAAAAAAATACTGTTTTATAAGAGCTTTACAATTTTCAAAAAAAAATTTTTTAATTAGACTGTAAATCATATGTATGTATGTACATACAGTCTGTCAAGAATGAGTTTAAACCTTTAAAATCAACATTTGTTAATTGAGTTTTGCGATTTATACCAACTTTTATTCCTTAGGAATGTGGGTTTTAGAAAAATCTTAAAAATTTAAACTTTTTGGTTCTTAAATTTTTTTATTGCATATTGAAAACAAAAAATTTGACGCATTTTGCATGTAAATTTTTTTTCGCCATTAAATTTTTAATAACTCCAAAATAGTAATAGATATAAAATAAATGTGTATGGTTAGTTTAAGCAGAATTTTGCATCTTCTGATCCTCCTGCTATTAAAATCGGAGAACACGTTTTCAAGTTATCGCAAAATATATAAGGCAACCCAACGATTTAGGGGGTGAAGTATGCCACGCCTTTAAAAGAAAATCCTTACGTACTAGAGAAAAACGGAAAACAGATTTGAATTAAGGGCGTCAAAATCCATATAGTCCACATACTTTTGTTTCTAGGGTAGAGAAAAAATTTTTTGTTGCGCAGTGATCTAAGACCATATATATATATATTCTGGCTTCTTATGAGAAGGGAAGTTCACATCCGGTTGTCCGTCTGTCCGTACGTTGAAATGGGGTTTCCGAAGACCCCAGATATGATGGAGGCTAGGTTTTTATACATTTATGTCACACATAGTCCGGAATTGTTTGCTATTGAAATTCAGGAAGATCGGTCCATAAATGGCTGAGATATGAGCAAAAAACCACGACTACCTCTAGTTTTTTTCATAAATCCCATGTTGTTGTTGTTTTTTAAATTCTTTTTTTCTGCATATCTCGAGAGCGGTAAGAGCTAGAGCTTTCAAATTTAGTACAAACATGTTGCTTGCCAATACACAAACTCTCTAAAAAAATGGGCGGGATTGGAGAAGTGGGTGTGGCACTTCCCATACAAAGACATTATACATTTCTGTATATCTGGAGAACGAAACGAGCTAAAGTTCCCAAATTAGGTACAAACATATCGGTTATCAATACACAGTATCGCACAAAATATGGGCGCGATTGGAAAAGTGGGCGTGGTACCTCCCGTACAAAGACATTATTGAAAATACTCAAAATTTCAAATTTTAGGGCTCAAGAATGACATATGAACACGTTTTATATACCAAAATGTCAGAAATTTTTAGCAGCATATATTTCCCGAAAACCCTGAAACCTTTCTCCCAGAAATGGAAGAGTAATGCCCAAAATAAAATTTTTTTTTTTAAACATACCCATTTTCGATATAAAGTATTATAAAGTTTATAAAGTATTAAATAATATAAAATAAATATAAGGCCATTTTTCATAAAAAAAATACTGTTTTATAAGAGCCTTACAATTTTAAAAAATTTTTTTTTTAATTAGACTGTAAATCATATGTATGTATGTACATACAGTCTGTTAAGAATGAGTTTAAACCTTTAAAATCAACATTTGTTAATTTAGTTTTGCGATTTATACCAACTTTTATTCCTTAGGAATGTGGGTTTTAGAAAAATCTTAAAAATTTAAACTTTAATTTTATATAATAAATTTCTTTCTCAAGACGTAGGTGTATAAATGTATCAAATCGATTGGAAAATGCCCGAGTTATGACCAAATTACTGAAATACCAATATTTACTTTTTAATACCCTTCACCGAAGGTAAAAGGGTATATATAACTTTGTCATTCCGTTTGTTACTTCTACAATATTGATCTAAGACCATATAAAGTAATTTTAAATTTTAGGGCTCTAGTATGACATATGAACACGTTTTATATACCAAAATGTCAGAAATTTTTAGCAGCATATATTTGCCGAAAACCCTGAAACCTTTCTCCCAGAAATGGAAGAGTAATGCCCAAAATAAAATTTTTTTTTAAATATACCCATTTTCGGTATAAAGTATTATAAAGTTTATAAAGTATTAAATAATATAAAATAAATATAATAAGGCCATTTTTCATAAAAAAAATACTGTTTTATAAGAGCCTTACAATTTTCAAAAAAAATTTTTTTAATTAGACTGTAAATCATATGTATGTATGTACATTAGGGGTATAACCAAAAAAAATACCTATCACGACGGGGTGGGCACTGATGTATATATCAAGAAAACAGTTTTTTGAGATCAATTTGGATAAAAAACCTCCCCCCCAAACCGTTTTTACCAAAAGCTTCCAAAAATTAATAATATTTGAATTTTTATTTTTTAAATACCATACATACAGTCATGTACTATATATTAACTTCAGAAACTAAAAATTATCTTTGTTGAAGAAAATAAACTTTAAGTTAAAGTGCGCATTGTTCTGCAATATTGTATTTTTAATAAACAAAAAAAATCCAAATACTAAACTTCAAAGTGAATTGGGGGGGAACTTTTTTAACGCCCGCGAAAAAGTGACCCCACTTTTTATCATAGATTTTCATGGTCTATATGGCATGGATAGGTATTTTTTGATAATTTAAAAAATTGTTCAAAAGTTATACCCCTAATGTACATTCAGTAAAAACGACAATTACGTTCTTCCCAAGATATGGACTGTATCAAAGGGTGGCTCTAGTATTGCCAGCGCTTGAGGGATGCTCCCAATATAGCAATGAAACATTGGGGGGGAATAAAGAAAGAAAGGTGCAAAGGTGAAGGTTTCCACTAAAACTCGATCAGCTTAATAAAACACTTTCCTTGTTCGGCTTCACTCGTTATAAAAATTTCAGGTTTTATTTAACTTTTTAAACCGTGATGACTCCACGTACCAGAAAAAAAAGCTACTTTCTGCTATGGCAGTTATACAGAGAATAATCAAAAAAAACTTTTTTTTGAACAACTTCATTTTCTTAAAATTAATATAAAAAACTTAACGAAAATATATAAAAAATTGAAATATGCAATTAAAATTAACCACTTGATGACAGTGGCGCCACGAGATGTCAAAGTTCATCTAAAATAGACCCCAGGGCTGGAAACACCGTTGTCTTCCGTTTAGACGTAAACATCCCGCCGGCCTTGCTGTACAGCAATCTGACAATTCACCTAAAATTCTATATTCTAAAACGAGAAAAAATATTAAAAAAAAAGTATGTAAAACCAACAAAGTATAAAATTAAAATGTTCCATTTATTGTAAGAACCCAATTCAATTAAAAAAACATCTCTAAGCGTGATGAACCTCCTCGAACACTCCATAGTCGGGACGCCTTCATCCAACACCTAGCAATCAAAGCTAAAACTAAATATAATAGAAAAATGACAGTAAACATTTTCCATTAAGGGTATATTTGACATTGAAATAAAATAATATTCCATACGCATTATCTTTACGGGGAACAGGATCCAGAAATAATGCATCCAAATGGGCGGGATTGGAGAAGTGGGTGTGGCACTTCCCATACAAAGACATTATACATTTCTGTATATCTGGAGAACGAAACGAGCTAAAGTTCCCAAATTAGGTACAAACATATCGGTTATCAATACACAGTATCGCACAAAATATGGGCGCGATTGGAAAAGTGGGCGAGGTACCTCCCGTACCAAGACATTATTGAAAATACTCAAAATTTCAAATTTTAGGGCTCAAGAATGACATATGAACACGTTTTATATACCAAAATGTCAGAAATTTTTAGCAGCATATATTTCCCGAAAACCCTGAAACCTTTCTCCCAGAAATGGAAGAGTAATGCCCAAAATAAACATTTTTTTTAAATATACCCATTTTCGGTATAAAGTATTATAAAGTATTAAATAATATAAAATAAATATAATAAGGCCATTTTTCATAAAAAAAATACTGTTTTATAAGAGCCTTACAATTTTCAAAAAAAATTTTTTTAATTAGACTGTAAATCATATGTATGTATGTACATTAGGGGTATAACCAAAAAAAATACCTATCACGACGGGGTGGGCACTGATGTATATATCAAGAAAACAGTTTTTTGAGATCAATTTGGATAAAAAACCTCCCCCCCCAAACCGTTTTTACCAAAAGCTTCCAAAAATTAATAATATTTGAATTTTTATTTTTTAAATACCATACATACAGTCATGTACTATATATTAACTTCAGAAACTAAAAATTATCTTTGTTGAAGGAAATAAACTTTAAGTTAAAGTGCGCATTGTTCTGCAATATTGTATTTTTAATAAACAAAAAAAATCCAAATACTAAACTTCAAAGTGATTTGGGGGGGAACTTTTTTAACGCCCGCGAAAAAGTGACCCCACTTTTTATCATAGATTTTCAATGTCTATATGGCATGGCTAGGTATTTTTTGATAATTTAAAAAATTGTTCAAAAGTTATACCCCTAATGTACATACAGTAAAAACGACAATTACGTTCTTCCCAAGATATGGACTGTATCAAAGGGTGGCTCTAGTATTGCCAGCGCTTGAGGGCTGCTCCCAATATAGCAATGAAACTTTGGGGGGGAAAAAAAGAAAGAAAGGTGCAAAGGTGAAGGTTTACACTAAAACTCGATCAGCTTAATAAAACACTTTCCTTGTTCGGCTTCACTCGTTATAAAAATTTCGGGTTTTATTTAACTTTTTAAACCGTGATGACTCCACGTACCAGAAAAAAAAGCTACTTTCTGCTATGGCAGTTATACAGAGAATAATCAAAAAAAACTTTTTTTTGAACAACTTCATTTTCTTAAAATTAATATAAAAAACTTAACGAAAATATATAAAAAATTGAAATATGCAATTAAAATAAACCACTTGATGACAGTGGCGCCACGAGATGTCAAAGTTCATCTAAAATAGACCCCAGGGCTGGAAACACCGTTGTCTTCCGTTTAGACGTAAACATCCCGCCGGGCTTGCTGTACAGCAATCTGACAATTCACCTAAAATTCTATATTCTAAAACGAGAAAAAATATTAAAAAAAAAGTAAGTAAAACCAACAAAGTATAAAATTAAAATGTTCCATTTATTGTAAGAACCCAATTCAATTAAAAAAACATCTCTAAGCGTGATGAACCTCCTCGAACACTCCATAGTCGGGACGCCTTCATCCAACACCTAGCAATCAAAGCTAAAACTAAATATAATAGAAAAATGACAGTAAACATTTTCCATTAAGGGTATATTTGACATTGAAATAAAATAATATTCCATACGCATTATCTTTACGGGGAACAGGATCCAGAAATAATGCATCCAAAAATCGAAAACTGTGCCAGTGGTTTGCCCAACGTGCCGCCATATACCCCATTTTTAATGATTCGGCTATAAATATCGCCACCCAACAACAAGCTTGCAGGAGCCGATACATGAAACTGGGGATCTGCCAACTGCAGCCCAGGAAACTCATCCACAATCCGCGCTTCCAACGATTGAGCCGGCGTCACAACTTTAAAACCAGTCTTAACTTCTGCGTAAAACTCGAGAACAGTGCTGTCGCCGTAATTACCTCCAACTCTAAGGGCACATTTCTCTTTACTCCCAAATCGAATTTTACGTCCGCCAATCCTTCGGACCAAACTCTCCGATATCACTGAGCACTCAGAGCTGGCATCTATGACAGCCCGTTCCTAAAAAAACCGTCCCTTCGCATCAAGTTTTACGATGGCGGTTGCTCTGATCAAAATCGACTCTCTTACTTGATACGAGGGCCGCACTTGAGTACTTTCAGCCAACTCAGGCCTCCCCTTATGAGCGTGTCTTTGTCGGCGGCGGCGGCGAGTATTTCGGTTCATCCCAGTGCTCAGAACCAGAGCTTGAGACGAACTAGGTCTCTCACTCTCATGACCATCGGACGAACGAGGTCCCCTGGTGGAGCTATTAGACGAACTAGGTCTATTATGCTCTCGGCGATTGGACGAACGAGGTCCACGCTGCAAACGCTTGGTTCTGGCCACCTTTGACGAGGTAGTCCGTTTGCCCTCCTTGTGTAACAGCGTGTGATGCATGTCACCACAGCGTTTGCACTTGCCTGTACTCTCACATGTACGCCAGGTATGGTCATGACTCAAGCAGCCAGCACAATACCGATAAATAGACACAAGTCGCATCCTCTCTTCGTAGCTCACTTGTAAAAATTTCTTGCAGAACCGCAGAGGGTGGTCTTTCAGGCAAACCCGGCACACCTTATGGGTGGTAGAGGGACGCCCCTCAGCATATTTTTTCGCTCCGACCATGTTCCTGTAAAGTAAATAGAAAAAATAGAAAAAACCTAATAAGTCGGAAGCACTATGAGCTTCACAACTGGTCTTATTACTGATCCCCGTGCCGTTTTTACCTCTACAACTCTAACGTGGCCATCCCTACCCATGTGTAATTTTTCGACACGACCTAACCGCCATTCGTTTGTCGACAGGTTATCTTCTTTAATAACCACCATGTCACCGACTTGTAAGTCTTTACGCGCAAACTTCCATTTATTGCGCTTCTGGAGATCTTTCAAATATTCATCCTTCCATCTGGCGCACAACCTCTGATTTAACGCCTTGATCCTTCGCCAACGATTTACAATCGACATTGGGCTCGCCGAAACTTCAACCGTCGGAGGGGCAAGTAATGGGCCGCCAGTAAGAAAGTGGCCCGGAGTCAAGCAATCTAAGCATTCAACACTCTCCGATAAGGGGCACAAAGGTCTTGAATTAAGACATGATTCAATCCTAGCTAGCAACGTGGAGAATTCCTCAAAGGTATACTTTAAGCCACCGGCAATTCTTCGAAAATGATGTTTGAAACTTTTGACTCCGGACTCCCATAACCCTCCCATATGAGGAGCGCTAGCAGGATTAAAGTGCCACCTTACACCTTGGTGTGCATACCTGGCATTCACTTCCGAACCTATATCACGCAAAAACCCACGAAATTCGGCCTTCAGGACCCTCGAAGCACCAACAAAATTGGTCCCATTATCTGAGTACATATTACTCGGACATCCTCGTCGAGACACAAATCTATCAAACGCTCCCAGGAACGCAGGAGTACCCAAGCTGCTCACGGCTTCTAAATGGATTGCCTTCGTAGCAAAACAAACAAATACACAGACATACCCCTTTGAAATCAGACAAGCTCTGCCCATATAATTCTTAATCTCAAAAGGGCCAGTAAAGTCCACGCCAGTCGTGGTGAAGGGACGAGAGATAACCGTACGAGCCGTAGGAAGCGCCGCCATAATCTGACTCTGTGTCTGTTTTCTCCAAATAGTACAAGTTTTACACCGACCTATTACTGTCTTTATCAAATTTTTGGCCCGAGGTATGAAGAACTGGGTACGTATTACCCTCAACATCAATTGATTCCCTCCATGCAGAGTAATATCATGAATAAATTTTACAAAAAGCTTCGCAAAATGACTATTAGACGGCAACACAATAGGACATTTTTCATCATAGGTCAAGTTTGGCGCATTTGCCAATCGACCTCCTACCCTTATAATGCCTTTTCCGTCCAAAAACGGGTTCAAATTCAATAATTTACCATTGACTAAAGATTTCCCGCACGAAAGCTCATGATATTCATGCGCAAACTCGACTTTCTGTTAGATTATAATTAACTTCTCCCGAACAGAATTTAACTCATCCAATGACACCTCAAAAGTGTTGAATAACTGATTGTCAACTTTCAAACATTTTGAAACACCCCTATAGACGTAAGCCATTACCCTAAGTGCCCTTGCGTACGATGAAAAATTCTCCAAGAGGTCCGTATGCGATTCAAAATACGAAAAAAAAACTTTATGTACACGTTGTTCTTCCCTTGTACTAAAATCTACCGATGCTGGGGAAAACCAAAAATTCTGTTGAGACCATAGCCACGAGGGCCCATTCCACCAAAGGGAACTCCCAACTAAGTCCACGTACCCCACGACTTATTAAATCAGATGGATTATCTTTCGTGTTAACGTGTCTCCAACACTCTTTCCCAGTTTTGGTGATAATCTTCGCAACTCTATTAGCTACAAAAGTCGTCCACGAGTTAGGAGGTTTTTGTAGCCACGCTAAAACAATCATCGAATCACTCCAAGTATAAAAATTTGTTCGATTCTTGTCCAAATCAAAATCTCGGCGAACAACTTCCAACAAGTCTGCCAATAAAAGAGCACCACAAAGTTCAAGGCGGGGTAACGAAACAGTCTTAAGTGGCGCGACCCTAGATTTGGCTATCAATAAATTTGACTTTATTCCGTTCTCACCATCACTAACCCGTACATAGACACAGGCCCCATAGGCCCTCTCCGAAGCATCACAGAATCCGTGCACTTCAAGAGTCGTAGAATGCTTGAAACCAATCCAGCGATAAATCTGAATATCGTTTATAGCTGTGTAGTCCCCAAGGAATTGAGTCCATTTAATTAACGCGGCTTCTGATATATTTTCATCCCATGATGTTCCCTCGCTCCAAATCTGTTGCATCAGTATCTTTGCTATTACAACAATTGGACCTAGCCACCCAGCTGGATCAAACAAGCGAGCAATAGCGGACAAGACCTCCCTTTTAGTATACCGTTCCTTTGAAGGGATTGGAGAGGTGGTAAAATAAGATCTATCCGTTTTCGCGTTCCACCGTATACCTAACGTTTTAGCTACACTTTCATCGCTAATCTCCAAAAAATTCCCATTTAAAAGATCTTTCTTTGAAATACCATGTAGAATTTGAATCTCATTTGACGTCCATTTTTTCATAGAAAAACCAGCGGATGTCAAAGCTGAGATAAGTTGGTCTCGAGCTTTTATGGCCAAAGAAATTTCATGCGCCCCTATTAAAGCATCATCCACATACATCATGTGTCGCAAAATCTTCGACGCTAACGGCCATTTATGTTCGACATCTTCCGCTAATTGCAACAAGGTCCTAATCGCCAAAAACGGCGCACAGTTAACACCGAAAGTAACTATTTTTAGCTCGTACTCTTTCAACTCCTCGCACGAGTTTCTTCGGAACACAATCCTTTGCAATTTCGTTTCATTAGGATCCACTAAAATCTGGCGATACATTTTCTCGATATCACCATTGAAGACATACCGATAAAACCGCCATCTTGTTATCAACAACATTAAATCGTTCTGTAAAATTGGCCCCGGGTACAAAATATCATTAAGGCTCAAGCCAGTGGAACTGCGTGCCGAAGCATTAAAAACCACTCTCACCTTCGTAGAAGAGCTTTCGGGCTTAAAAACCGCATGGTGTGGTAAGTAAAAACATTCAGAAAATTCCGACCCAACAAATTCAGTTTCCATCATATGACCTAAAACCTTATATTCGGATAAAACGTCATCATATATTTCCTTTAACCCAAGATTTTTACCCAAGGAAACTTCATTCCGCAAAAATTGTCTTCTGGCCTTTTCACGCGAATGCCCCAAACCTCGATCCACCGAATACTGTGGTTTGAAAGGTAATGAAACCATATAACGTCCATCTGGCATTCTCTTGACATTCCTCTTAAAATGTTCTTCACAGTACTCATCCTCCGGTGTACTCGAAGAAATTTGTGGTGGCTCTTCCAAAGTCCAGAACTTCTCCAGCTGTTCGTCCAACCTGACATCCGTATAATAGGACACGGTTGTGGTATAAACATTCTGTCTAGGATCAGACAGTGGACCCGTCAACATCCATCCAAAAGTAGTTTCCTGAGCCATTAAATTCCCTCGTACATTTTTCCTAACACCATTAAGCATAATACCCGGGTAATTATCACCACCAATCAAAATATCAATCTGGCAACTCTTCGCAAAATTTGGGTCGGCTAGTTTCAAATCTGATAGGGAAAGCTTAGACACGTCAACTGAATCACTCGGCAGTTTTCCCGTTAATTTTGGCAGTACAAGGCCCTTTACCCTCAACCTAAAACTTGGATAATTTTTAGAGCCCAGAACAAACGAACATTGTCCCTGAACTGACCCCGCCAAAGCCCCGTTCAATCCCGACACTCTAGCGCTAATGCCATCCATAGGCAAATTTAGTCTTTTCTGCAATCTTTCCGAAATGAAAGTAGCCTGAGAACCAGAATCGATCAGAGCCCTAGCAGAAAATACTTCACCACAAGATATAACCTGTACCATAGCCGTTCCCAATAAAACCTGTTTACTGGTACCTGCAAAACAGTTTTGTACTGTCTGGTCCCGCGTCACTGCCTGACTGGTACCTGGACCATCCCGGCCACCAACGTTATCCGATGAATCCGTTGGGTCCCGATGCAGCATAGTATTATGCTTTAATTTGCATGTCAAACACCCATATTGACTACCACAACTGTCCAACTTATGGCCACTACTCAAGCAATTAATACAAAGATTGTGCCTCTTTACTACCACAAATCGTTCCCCCGGATTCATGTCCACAAATTTGGCACACAATCTCAACAAATGGTTCTTTGAGCACAAAACACAGGCTTGCTTTTGAACCTTAGTCTGAAAGGTTCTAACTCTTCCACCAGAAAATCCATTATTTGTGGAACTAGATTTATTATTATCATTAACCCTAGTGGTCTTTAACCATTTATTCTTGGTAGGGTACCCCGAATCCTCTGAATCTACCCTCGTTTGACCACAATTCCTTATGTCAAACACTGTTTCCAAAGATTGAAACCTATCAGTTAAAAATGTGTCCATTTGACACCATTTAGGAATTTCCTTCTTGTTTTTTACACTATGTTCCCATAACGACAGTGTAAGAACTGGTAGATTAGTTGAACAAAGGTACACAAAAATTGGGTCCCAAGTTGAAATTTCAACACCGTGTAAATTTAAGACCGAAATACAATTATTTATATCCCTTTGCAACCTTTTTATCTCCTTTGCAGACTCGACTTTAACAGGCACCAGACTAAACAAAATTTTAAGTTGGCTATTCACCAAAATCCTCTTATTTTCGTAAGCCTCACTTAAGTTGTTCCATGCGTTTGCAAACCCTTGATTTGTTAATGGCGAATCTTTAACAATCTCATGAGCTTCACCAGAAGTAAATTGTCGCAAATAAAATAATTTTTCTACTCCGGTTAAGTCTTCACAATTAATGTACACTGCGGTGAACATGTCTCGAAAAGATGGCCAAGATTTATAATCACCTTTAAAAACATCCATCGTACATGGTGACAATTTCATATGGTGACTGGTTCTATAGTTCACCACCGTAGCTGAAGCTTCTCCAGTCCCTGGCCCAAATTGAGTGGAGGTAGGAATAGGTCTATTTATAAATGACTGTGATAGCTCACCCATTTGAGCAGCAACAGTAATATAGGCTAACCTACATTCTTTATAAAGTTGCTTTGCCTGATCGCGATCGTCATCAGAATCCACTATGGGTTTATTGGTGACAAAAACCTCATATGCACCCTTTACCTTTTCCCATAATGACTTAAACTCCTCCTTTTGTATTTCGATCATAAAAGAGTTTCGATTCTCCTGCGGCATATCATCATAATCCCTCTCAAACTCAAGAAATAACGCAGCGAGCGTTTCGAATCTGTTTAAATTGTCGGATTTACTCATTTCCGCTCTATAAATATCAACACCGACCTACAAACTCACAATCAAAGCTATACAACAATTTCGATGTAAATTGTATTATTTACAAAAGTTGCAAAACCCAAGTCAAAACACACGAAAATGTATTAAATTATTTTGATAAGAAAACCCAGCAAATATTACCGTTTCACAAAGTGAATTAAACCTCCAAATCTACCCTTACTGATTACAATGTTCTTAATAAGCAAATAATAACTTCAAATTCTATGACGCCATAGAATTCGCTGAGCAGAAAAAAACACACTTTTACTAAGCTACAAACAAAATGATCTCTCATAAAAACTTCAAAAAAGTCCACAATAAAATTCTTAATCGCACAATCTATCAAGTCTCCACAAAAAACAACAAATTATCCGATCCGAAATAATGTAAAAAATATATTTTATTTCCCTCAACAATAAATTTCAGGGTATTTATCAAATATGAAAATTAATAACAAACTTTGTATTCCGAAAATAATTTTTATATACTGGATTTAATTGAAATTAAAATCAACAATATAATTTTTATAAAAAATCGATAAATAAAAAATGTTCACAAGAAACCAAAAGCAAACATACCTTCTACGACAACTTGTCTTATCGATGGTTGTTTCTTCCAGCACTGTTGTGTTTATTTAAGCTGTGGTTGCAGGTGTAAGGCTGCTGATGATCTTGTTGATTACCGATATAAATATGCCAAAATAATTCGGTATGTAGTCCTTTTTTGTTGATTTGTATTTGAAACACTTTTGTTACTTATTGTGGCTGACTTCAGTATAAACAGAAATTTTTGTTCTTTGTTTGCTTGGCAGGTTTTTGGGTGGTTGGCTTTAACGAGGAATCCACTAGGATGTGTGAGGAGCGTGACTGGGACGAAACCTTGCTGAAGGCATATATAAAAGTTATAATGCAGCAAGTTTTGTAGGTAAAGATCATATGGGCCAAAGCTTATTACAATTAATACCAGAAAAAGGGCGTAACGGGGTGTTGTTTAATTTACGTGGTGAAATATTTGAACATCAAATGTTTGATCAACCAGGAGCATACACAAATCACAATCTTTATTATTTCTTTTTCTTTTTCACAGGTGGGCTTATTAATAAAGTTAATCAAATGAAAAGCTTTTGTTTTAAAATTTCAAAAAAAAAAATAGGGGTCTAAAATTATAATTGTTTATATTTTAATGAATTTATTTCTTTAAATAAAAAGTCTTGTTCTTTTTGGCTGCTGGTAAAGTACTTTTCAGGTACAGCAGAATTGGATTGTAGGGAACGTTTAGCTGATAGAAACCCGAATGATATACTTTCTTTTAGACTTAAACCCCGTAACAGACCAGTTATAAATCCACTTGAAAAACTATCACCGGCGCCAGAAACATTTGCAATACTTTTAACACAGGGAGCTGCTTAGAAACGGGTAACAAATTGGTTTGCAATCTTTGATATATGTATAGATTTTCCTAAATGGAGTTGTTGTCTATATAATGAAAAAAGTTTTGAACTTTTCTATTTGTGTTATGAGATCACATTATTGGGTTAATTCAATAAGATGTTATATTTGTTTTCCTTGTTGTATAACAACAAACAGCTCCTTTTTGCTTTTTGCAAAGGGCAAGACAACTTATTAAAATTTCTTTTTACACAACTTCACTTTAATATTTTTCAATATAATTTAATTACGTTTTTTCTTTATTTCGGCAGCACTGCACTTTTGATTTGTAGAAAAATTCCACTCCACTATAACAAAATTAACAAAAACTTAACAAATTCAATTATAGAATAAATGGCTCTTCATTTGAAAGAAAAAAACAATGACTGTCAAAATCAAGAATGACGTCTGTCATAAAACAGAGTGGTTAAAGATCAGCCGCATGAAATTAAATCAACCGCATGTAAGGCCGTTAAGAGTTGTACGTCGGTAATAGCGTTCCCTTACCGCAACGACACAAACCTTTTTTTTTTATCCAGCCCAAAAAATACTGGTTAAATTGTAAAGGTTTTTTTCTCTTTTCTTTCTTAAATTAAAATTGTTCTTGCAAAATTTTGTCTACCTCGCAGCAAAATGTTACAACAACAATAAAAATATAAAAATAAATAAACCAATATCACCTTTTTTTTTCTTCTCCAGCAAATCCAAAAACTTTACCAGATCCGGTTCGATTGGACCAATAAAAACGACAATTACGTTCTTCCCAAGATATGGACTGTATCAAAGGGTGGCTCTAGTATTGCCAGCGCTTGAGGGCTGCTCCCAATATAGCAATGAAACTTTGGGGGGAAAAAAAAGAAAGAAAGGTGCAAAGGTGAAGGTTTCCACTAAAACTCGATCAGCTTAATAAAACACTTTCCTTGTTCGGCTTCACTCGTTATAAAAATTTCAGGTTTTATTTAACTTTTTAAACCGAGATGACTCCACGTACCAGAAAAAAAAGCTACTTTCTGCTATGGCAGTTATACAGAGAATTATCAAAAAAAACTTTTTTTTGAACAACTTAATTTTCTTAAAATTAATATAAAAAACTTAACGAAAATATATAAAAAATTGAAATATGCAATTAAAATAAACCACTTGATGACAGTGGCGCCACGAGATGTCAAAGTTCATCTAAAATAGACCCCAGGGCTGGAAACACCGTTGTCTTCCGTTTAGACGTAAACATACAGTCTGTCAAGAATGAGTTTAAACCTTTAAAATCAACATTTGTTAATTGAGTTTTGCGATTTATACCAACTTTTATTCCTTAGGAATGTGGGTGTTAGAAAAATCTTAAAAATTTAAACTTTTTGGTTCTTAAATTTTTTTATTGCATATTGAAAACAAAAAATTTGACGCATTTTGCATGTAAATTTTTTTTTCGCCATTAAATTTTTAATAACTCCAAAATAGTAATAGATATAAAATAAATGTGTATGGTTAGTTTAAGCTGAATTTTCCGGTGCATCTTCTGATCCTCCTGCTATTAAAATCGGAGAACACGTTTTCAAGTTATGGCAAAATATATAAGGCAACCCAACGATTTAGGGGGTGAAGTATGCCACGCCTTTAAAAGAAAATCCTTACGTACTAGAGAAAAACGGAAAACAGATTTGAATTAAGGGCGTCAAAATCCATATAGTCCGCATACTTTTATTTCTAGGGTAGAGAAAAAATTTTTTGTTGCGCAGTGTAATTTTTTCAAAATCTGCCACTAGACTTTTTATATCATACTTTTTATATCATACCTTAAACTATCAAAAAACTAAAACTTTGAATTAAAAAAACACGTTTAATAATTTTGGCCAGATTTTCAGGCCAAATACTCCTCTGTGCGACGTCACTAAGTAACCAGACGGAGCAACAATTCTATTAGGGTTTGTTATAGTAAGAATAGTAGGTGTGTGATCAAAGGATAATTCTAAGGAAGCTTCAACATAAATCGTGTCTGCGGGGATGTTTTTAACCACTCGAAAATCTATGACATCTGAAACTTTTTGCTGATCAGTAGGCCAATATGTTGGTTGTCCGCTCGCGACCACATTTAGATCCATTTTACAAATTGTGTTATACAAGACACGACCCTTAGGTGTAATAAGTTGTGACCCCCAGAAAGTGTGTTTAGCGTTGTAATCGCCAGCAGCCAGGAAGCAGGGTCCTAATGATTTGAAATATTAATTATTTTGGCTTTCTGATATTGGAAATATAGGTGGGGATTTTTAGTAGAACATATTTGCTGAAAAACTCGGAAAAATCGGTTCAGATACAAAAAAGTTATTACCAAAATATAATTTTTTTTAATAAAAATACCTATTTTCGGGAACCGTAGATCTTTCCGAGTCCAAGTTTTATTACCAAAGTAAATGGTAAATTTCTTTCTCAAGACGTAGGTGTATAAATGTATCAAATCGATTGGAAAATGCCCGAGTTATGACCAAATTACTGAAATACCAATATTTACTTTTTAATACCCTTCACCGAAGGTAAAAGGGTATATATAACTTTGTCATTTCGTTTGTTACTTCTACAATATTGATCTAAGACCATATAAAGTAATTTTAAATTTTAGGGCTCTAGTATGACATATGAACACGTTTTATATACCAAAATGGCAGCATATATTTTCCGAAAACCCTGAAACCTTTCTCCCAAAAATGGAAGAGTAATGCCCAAAATAAAATTTTTTTTAAACATACCCATTTTCGGGAACAATAGATCTTCCCGAGTCCAAGTTTTATAATCTTAGTAAATGGTTTTTTCTTCCTTAAAACGTGGGTATATAAATCTGCCAAATCGGCTAAGAAATGGTTAAGTTATTAGCATTAATAGGATTAAATTTTAAGACATTAGCGTACGAGGTTCTGTTATTATTTGGCTGTGGTATCTGGACGCCGTACGTGTTTCCTTGATTAGTTGCCTGCGTTTGAGGGGGGTTAAGTTTCTGTCCAACAGAACGCTTGACAATCGAATATACCGCGCACCATCTATAGTTGGCAGTGTGATTACCACCACAGTTGCTACATTTTTTATACCCTTCACCGAAGGTAAAAGGGTATATATAACTTTGTCATTCCGTTTGTAATTTCTACAATATTGATCTAAGACCATATAAAGTATATATATTCTGGCTTCTTATGAGAAGGGAAGTTCACATCCGGTTGTCCGTCTGTCCGTGCGTTGAAATGGGTTTTCCGAAGACCCCAGATATGATGGAGGCTAGGTTTTTATACATTTATGTCACATATAGTCCGGAATTGTTTGCTATTGAAATTCAGGAAATTTTTTTTAAACATACCCATTTTCGGGAACAATAGATCTTCCCGAGTCCAAGTTTTATAATCTTAGTAAATGGTTTTTTCTTCCTTAAAACGTGGGTATCTAAATCTGCAAAATCGGTTAAGAAATGGTTAAGTTATTAGCATTAATAGGATTAAATTTTAAGACATTAGCGTACGAGGTTCTGTTATTATTTGGCTGTGGTATCTGGACGCCGTACGTGTTTCCTTGATTAGTTGCCTGCGTTTGAGGGGGGTTAAGTTTCTGTCCAACAGAACGCTTGACAGTCGAATATACCGGGCACCATCTATAGTTGGCAGTGTGATTACCACTACAGTTGCTACATTTTTTATACCCTTCACCGAAGGTAAAAGGGTATATATAACTTTGTCATTCCGTTTGTAATTTCTACAATATTGATCTTAGACCATATAAAGTATATATATTCTGGCTTCTTATGAGAAGGGAAGTTCACATTCGGTTGTCCGTCTGTCCGTGCGTTGAAATGGGTTTTCCGAAGACCCCAGATATGATGGAGGCTAGGTTTTTATACATTTATGTCACACATAGTCCGGAATTGTTTGCTATTGAAATTCAGGAAGATCGGTCCATAAATGGCTGAGATACATTTATGACACATATAGTCCGGAATTGTTTGCTATTGAAATTCAGGAAGATCGGTCCATAAATGGCGGAGATATGAGCAAAAAACCACGACTACCTCTATTTTTTTTCATAAATCCCATGTTGTTGTTGTTTGTTAAATTCTTTTTTTCTGCATATCTCGAGAGCGGTAAGAGCTAGAGCTTTCAAATTTAGTACAAACATGTTGCTTGCCAATACACAAACTCTCTAAAAAAAATGGGCGGGATTGGAGAAGTGGGTGTGGCACTTCCCATACAAAGACATTATACATTTCTGTATATCTGGAGAACGAAACGAGCTAAAGTTCCCAAATTAGGTACAAACATATCGGTTATCAATACACAGTATCGCACAAAATATGGGCGCGATTGGAAAAGTGGGCGTGGTACCTCCCGTACAAAGACATTATTGAAAATACTCAAAATTTCAAATTTTAGGGCTCAAGAATGACATATGAACACGTTTTATATACCAAAATGTCAGAAATTTTTAGCAGCATATATTTCCCGAAAACCCTGAAACCTTTCTCCCAGAAATGGAAGAGTAATGCCCAAAATAAAATTTTTTTTTTAAGCATACCCATTTTCGGTATAAAGTATTATAAAGTTTATAAAGTATTAAATAATATAAAATAAATATAATAAGGCCATTTTTCATAAAGAAATACAGTTTTATAAGAGCCTTACAATTTTCAAAAATTTTTTTTTTAATTAGACTGTAAATCATATGTATGTATGTACATACAGTCTGTCAAGAATGAGTTTAAACCTTTAAAATCAATATTTGTTAATTGAGTTTTGCGATTTATACCAACTTTTATTCCTAAGGAATGTGGGTTTTAGAAAAATCTTAAAAATTTTAACTTTTTGGTTCTTAAATTTTTTTATTGCATATTGAAAACAAAAAATTTAACGCATTTTGCATGTAAATTTTTTTTGTCGCCATTAAATTTTTAATAACTCCAAAATAGTAATAGATGTAAAATAAATGTGTATGGTTAGTTTAAGCAGAATTTTCCGATGCATCTTCTGATCCTCTTGCTATTAAAATCGGAGAACACGTTTTCAAGTTATGGCAAAATATATAAGGCAACCCAACGATTTAGGGGGTGAAGTATGCCACGCCTTTAAAAGAAAATCCTTACGTACTAGAGAAAAACGGAAAACAGATTTGAATTAAGGGCATCAAAATCCATATAGTCCACATACTTTTTTTTCTAGGGTAGAGAAAAATTTTTTGTTGCGCAGTGTACTTTTGTTGCGCAGTGTAATTTTTTCAAAATCTGCCACTAGACTTTTTTTATCATACTACACCTACAACTATCAAAAAACTAAAATAATTTTGGCCAGCTTTTCAGGCCAAATACTCTTCTGTGCGACGTCACTAAGTAACCAGACGGAGCAACAATTATATTAGGGTTTGTTATAGTAAGAATAGTAGGTGTGTGATCAAAGGATAATTCTAAGGAAGCTTCAACATAAATCGTGTCTGCGGGGATGTTTTTAACCACTCGAAAATCTATGACATCTGGAACTTTTTGCTGATCAGTAGGCCAAGTTGTTGGTTGTCCGCTCGCGACCACATTTAGATCCATTTTACAAATTGTGTAATACAAGACACGACCCTTAGGTGTAATAAGTCGTGACCCCCAGAAAGTGTGTTTAGCGTTGTAATCGCCAGCAGCCAGGAAGCAGGGTCCTAATGAATTGAAATATTAATTATATTGGCTTTCTTATATTGGAAATATAGGTGGGGAGTATAATGATGAAATCACTAGGTTTCGATTTAATTCCTCAATGCAAATGTTCGTTGCTTGGAGATAATATAAGTAATATAAGTATAAGTAGTGTTTTACTCGGTTTTTTATCAAAATGGCAGAACCTCCACAAGCTCTACCTCGAGGGTCCTTGGTATCATATAATGTATAACCAGACCCCAGATATAATGAAGGCTAGGTTTTTATACATTTATGTCACATATAGTCCGGAATTATTTGCTATTGAAATTCAGGAAGATCGGTCCATAAATGGCTGAGATACATTTATGTCACATATTGTCCGGAATTGTTTGCTATTGAAATTCAGGAAGATCGGTCCATAAATGGCTGAGATATGAGCTAAAAACCACGACTACCTCTATTTTTTTTTCATAAATCCCATGTTGTTGTTGTTTTTTAAATTCTTTTTTTCTGCATAATTCGAGAGCGGTAAGAGCTAGAGCTTTCAAATTTAGTACAAACATGTTGCTTGCCAATACACAAACTCTCTAAAAAAAATGGGCGGGATTGGAGAAGTGGGTGGGGCACTTCCCATACAAAGACGTTATACGTTTCTGTATATCTGGAGAACGAAACGTGGTAAAGTTCCCAAATTAGGTACCAACATATCGGTTATCAATACACAGTATCCCACAAAATATGGGCGCGATTGGAAAAGTGGGCGTGGTACCTCCCGTACAAAGACATTATTGAAAATACTCAAAATTTTAAATTTTAGGGCTCAAGAATGACATATGAACACGTTTTATATACCAAAGTCTGTCCGTCTATCCGCCTGTCCGTGTGTCCGAGTTTCCGTCCGTTGAAATGGGTTTTCCGAAGACCCCAGATATGATGGAGGCTAGGTTTTTATACATTTATGTCACATATAGTCCGGAATTGTGTGCTATTGAAATTTAGGAAGATCGGTTCATAAATGGCTGAGATATGAGCAAAAACCCACGACTACCTCTAGTTTTGTCCATAAATCCCATGTTGTTGTTGTTTTTTAAATTCTTTTTTTCTGCATATCTCGAGAGCGGTAAGAGCTAGAGCTTTCAAATTAAGTACAAACATGTTGCTTGCCAATATACAAACTCTCTAAAAAAATGGGCGGGATTGGAGAAGTGGGTGGGGCTCTTCCCATACAAAGACGTTATACGTTTCTGTATATCTGGAGAACGAAACGAGCTAAAGTTCCCAAAATAGGTACAAACATATCGGTTATCAATACACAGTATCGCACAAAATATGGGCGCGATTGGAAAAGTGGGCGTGGTACCTCCCGTACAAAGACATTATTGAAAATACTCAAAATTTCAAATTTTAGGGCTCAAGAATGACATATGAACACGTTTTATATACCAAATGTCAGCAGCATATATTTCCCGAAAACCCTGATACCTTTCTCCCAGAAATGGAAGAGTAATGCCCAAAATTTAAATTTTTTTTAAACATACCCATTTTCGGTATAAAGTATTATAAAGTTTATAAAGAATTAAATAATATAAAATAAATATAATAAGGCCATTTTTCATAAAAAAAATACTGTTTTATAAGAGCCTTACAATTTTCAAAAAAATTTTTTTTAATTAGACTGTAAATCATATGTATGTATGTACATACAGTCTGTCAAGAATGAGTTTAAAGAGAACACGTTTTCAAGTTATGGCAAAATATATAAGGCAACCCAACGATTTAGGGGGTGAAGTATGCCACGCCTTTAAAAGAAAATCCTTACGTACTAGAGAAAAACGGAAAACAGATTTGAATTAAGGGCATCAAAATCCATATAGTCCACATACTTTTATTTCTAGGGTAGAGAAAAAATTTTTTGTTGCGCGGTGTAATTTTTTCTAAATCTGCCACTAGACTTTTTATATCATACTACACCTAAAACTATCAAAGAACTAAAACTTTGAATTAAAAAAACACGTTTAATTATTTTGGCCAGATTTTCAGGCCAAATACTCCTCTGTGCGACGTCACTAAGTAACCAGACGGAGCAACAATTCTATTAGGGTTTGTTATAGTAAGAATAGTAGGTGTGTGATCAAAGGATAATTCTAAGGAAGCTTCAACATAAATCGTGTCTGCGGGGATGTTTTTAACCACTCGAAAATCTATGACATCTGGAACTTTTTGCATATCAGTTGGCCAATATGTTGGTTGTCCGCTCGCGACCACATTTAGATCCATTTTACAAATTGTGTTATACAAGACACGACCCTTAGGTGTAAAAAGTCGTGACCCCCAGAAAGTGTGTTTAGCGTTGTAATCGCCAGCAGCCAGGAAGCAGGGTCCTAATGATTTGAAATATTAATTATATTGGCTTTCTGATATTGGAAATATAGGTGGGGAGTATAATGATGAAATCACTAGGTTTCGATTTAATTCCTCAATGCAAATGTTCGTTGCTTGGAGATAATATAAGTAATATAAGTATAAGTAGTGTTTTACTCGGTTTTTTATTAAAATGGCAGAACCTCCACAAGCTCTACCTCGAGGGTCCTTGGTATCATATAATGTATAACCATTGATTTTAAACGTATTTCTTGAGGTCAGATGAGTTTCAGAAACCATCATAACATCAATTTATTTATTTTTAAGGAAATATTCTTCTTCATTTTTATGTTGGCGGATGCCATTTGCGTTCCAAAAACAAATTTTTAAACAGTTCATGGCTTGTTTAGTACAGCTTGCAATAACATCGATTGCATTCTTAACATTTCTTGCATCATGTTACCCATTGTGTTAGCGAAATTGTTAACTGTTTGCACTAATGTTTCCGTGGTTTTTTCTAGCCGGGTTAAATTAGAAATGGAAATTTCGTCATTATTTTGTACATCACCTTGCAGTGGCATAGGATTAAATTTTAAGACATTAGCGTACGAGGTTCTGTTATTATTTGGCTGTGGTATCTGGACGCCGTACGTGTTTCCTTGATTATTTGCCTGGGGGGTTAAGTTTCTGTCCAACAGAACGCTTGACAATCGAATATACCGGTCACCATCTATAGTTGGCAGTGTGATTACCACCACAGTTGCTACACTTTTTATACCCTTCACCGAAGGTAAAAGGGTATATATAACTTTGTCATTCCGTTTGTAATTTCTACAATATTGATCTAAGACCATATAAAGTATATATATTCTGGCTTCTTATGAGAAGGGAAGTTCACATCCGGTTGTCCGTCTGTCCGTGCGTTGAAATGGGTTTTCCGAAGACCCCAGATATAATGAAGGCTAGGTTTTTATACATTTATGTCACATATAGTCCGGAATTATTTGCTATTGAAATTCAGGAAGATCGGTCCATAAATGGCTGAGATACATTTATGTCACATATTGTCCGGAATTGTTTGCTATTGAAATTCAGGAAGATCGGTCCATAAATGGCTGAGATATGAGCTAAAAACCACGACTACCTCTATTTTTTTTTCATAAATCCCATGTTGTTGTTGTTTTTTAAATTCTTTTTTTCTGCATATTTCGAGAGCGGTAAGAGCTAGAGCTTTCAAATTTAGTACAAACATGTTGCTTGCCAATACACAAACTCTCTAAAAAAATGGGCGGGATTGGAGAAGTGGGTGGGGCACTTCCCATACAAAGACGTTATACGTTTCTGTATATCTGGAGAACGAAACGTGCTAAAGTTCCCAAATTAGGTACCAACATATCGGTTATCAATACACAGTATCCCACAAAATATGGGCGCGATTGGAAAAGTGGGCGTGGTACCTCCCGTACAAAGACATTATTGAAAATACTCAAAATTTTAAATTTTAGGGCTCAAGAATGACATATGAACACGTTTTATATACCAAAGTCTGTCCGTCTATCCGCCTGTCCGTGTGTCCGAGTTTCCGTCCGTTGAAATGGGTTTTCCGAAGACCCCAGATATGATGGAGGCTAGGTTTTTATACATTTATGTCACATATAGTCCGGAATTGTGTGCTATTGAAATTAAGGAAGATCGGTTCATAAATGGCTGAGATATGAGCAAAAACCCACGACTACCTCTAGTTTTGTCCATAAATCCCATGTTGTTGTTGTTTTTTAAATTCTTTTTTTCTGCATATCTCGAGAGCGGTAAGAGCTAGAGCTTTCAAATTAAGTACAAACATGTTGCTTGCCAATATACAAACTCTCTAAAAAAATGGGCGGGATTGGAGAAGTGGGTGGGGCACTTCCCATACAAAGACGTTATACGTTTCTGTATATCTGGAGAACGAAACGAGCTAAAGTTCCCAAATTAGGTACAAACATATCGGTTATCAATACACAGTATCACACAAAATATGGGCCCGATTGGAAAAGTGGGCGTGGTACCTCCCGTACAAAGACATTATTGAAAATACTCAAAATTTTAAATTTTAGGGCTCTAGTATGACATATGAACACGTTTTATATACCAAAGTCTGTCCGTCTATCCGCCTGTCCGTGTGTCCGAGTTTCCGTCCGTTGAAATGGGTTTTCCGAAGACCCCAGATATGATGGAGGCTAGGTTTTTATACATTTATGTCACATATAGTCCAGAATTGTTTGCTATTGAAATTTAGGAAGATCGGTTCATAAATGGCTGAGATATGAGCAAAAACCCACGACTACCTCTAGTTTTTTCCATAAATCCCATGTTGTTGTTGTTTTTTAAATTCTTTTTTTCTGCATATCTCGAGAGCGGTAAGAGCTAGAGCTTTCAAATTAAGTACAAACATGTTGCTTGCCAATATACAAACTCTCTAAAAAAAATGGGCGGGATTGGAGAAGTGGGTGGGGCACTTCCCATACAAAGACGTTATACGTTTCTGTATATCTGGAGAACGAAACGAGCTAAAGTTCCCAAATTAGGTACAAACATATCGGTTATCAATACACAGTATCCCACAAAATATGGGCGCGATTGGAAAAGTGGGCGTGGTACCTCCCGTACAAAGACATTATTGAAAATACTCAAAATTTTAAATTTTAGGGCTCTAGTATGACATATGAACACGTTTTATATACCAAAATGTCAGAAATTTTTAGCAGCATATATTTTCCCGAAAACCCTGAAACCCTTCTCCCAGAAATGGAAGAGTAATGCCCAAAATAAATTTTTTTTTAAACATACCCATTTTCAAGAACAATAGATCTTCCCGATTCCAAGTTTTATAATCGAAGCAAATGGTTTTTTCTTCCTTAAAACGTGGGTATATAAATCTGCCAAATCGGTTAAGAAATGTTTAAGTTATTAGCAAAATACTCCAAAAATTGGCTAAAAAGCATCAAAATTTTTATAAAAACTAAATTTTTAGAGCTGTTACATGACCTATGAATACGTCTTATTTATCAATAGTAGAACATATTTGATGAAAAACTCGGAAAAATCGGTTCAGATACAAAAAAGTTATTACCAAAATATAATTTATTTTAATGAAAATACCTATTTTCGGGAACCGTAGATCTTTCCTAGTCCAAGTTTTATTACCAAGGTAAATGGTAAATTTCTTCCTAAAGACGTAGGTGTATAAATGTATCGAATCGATTGGAAAATGCCCGAGTTATGACCAAATTACTGAAATACCAATATTTACTTTTTTATACCCTTCACCGAATGTATAATGTAATTTCTACAATATTGATCTAAGACCAATGAATGGGACAGATGCTGTAAACAAAATTTATGTGAATCCACTAATGACCCATATGCAAGAACATTTAAAAAGGGGTATAAACAAAGAAGTTTTAATTGTAAGAAATAAAATAAATTATTTAAATAAGAAAATTTCTGACATATATAGTGTAATGATTACGCTTTCATCACAACAACAACAGCAACATAATGGAAAAAAGAACGATAATAAGTGAACTACATTCCCAAGCGCGGAAGAATTTCTTAAGACGGAAAGTAATAACAAAGGGAATTGATGATCTTTGGCAAGCAGATTTAGTAGAAATCGGTAACTATTCCATTATAAACAACCGATACAAATATAGATAACAGTCATTGATACATTTTCAAAATATGCTTGGGCTGCAGCAATTAAAGCAAAAACCGCATATGAAGTTTCCAAGAATTCAGGAAATACTAAGTAAGGGGCGCATACCTAAAAATTTACAAACAGATGACGGAAAAGAATATTTTAATAAGGAGTTTGGTTTACTAATGCGTAAATATTCAATTAATCATTACTCGACTTATAGTGTAATGAAAGCTTCAATTGTTGAACGCTTTAATCGAACACTTAACGGTATGATGTGGAGAGAATTTAGATATAATGGAACATTTTACTGGACTAATAATTGTAATAACCTAGTTAAACAATATAATAGAAAAACTCACAGTACAATAAAAATGGCACCTATGGATGTTAAACCTGAGCATGAACAATATTTACTGAAAACTGTATATAATAATTTAAAAATGTTTAAATCATCACGGCTTAAGGTTGAGGACTATGTTCGCATAAGTAAATATAAACACATATTTGAAAAAGGTTATACACCGAACTGGACTACAGAAATATTTAAAATAAAAACGATACAGAACACCTACCCAATCACATATTTACTTGAAGACTATCAAGGATATCCTATAAAAGGCGCATTTTACAAGGAAGAAATACATCGTACCCGTTATCCTAATACATTTCTGGTGGAAAAAAATTTAAAAGAAAAAGGTGATAAAGCGTATGTTAAATCGTTAGGTTTTCCAAACCAACATAATTCTTGGATAACAAAAACCAAATATTATAAGAAAACAAATAAAAAAAAAGTTTTTTTTAATAAATATATAAATTTAATACAACAAAAAACTCAAGCATTTTCATTTCATTTACAATTTACCATTCAGGATAGTATATGGGTAATGAGAGTTTAAGTTCACTTTGGAGAAAAAGCCATTAAAATGGAGCAAAACCCATTAAAAGTGGAGCAAAAGCCATTAAAAGTGGAGCAAAAGCCATTAAAAGTGGAGCAAAAGTCATTAAAGTGAGAGCAAAAGCCATTAAAATTGAAATCGAATAAAAAATGTTTGTTGGGGAAACACACATAGCTGATAAGCGCGTTTTTTTTATGTGTGATTATGGAGAGCCAGATGGAGGGATGTTGTTGTTGTTTTGCTTGTTGTAATGACCGAGTGCGTACGGAAAAAAATATTTGTTGTGGGTAGATAGATAGATAGACATACAGACCTTGTAGAAGCAATTGGAAAATATTGTTGATAAGGCTTTTTTTTCGAATTAGGTGATGAAAACAAAATTATTGGATGGACAGAAAAAAGGGGGAAAAAATAACTAATTAAATTGTGAATTTATTAAGTTATTAAAAATTTTGTATGTAGATGTAATTGATGTTTAAAATTCGGTTACTTAATAATAAATAATTTATGATATATATATACCTAAATATTTTCAGATAAGAAAGTGTATGTTATGGAAAGTTAGTCAGACAGACAGACAGACAGATAGACCGGCTTTGTAAAAGCAATTGGTATTTAAATTTTTATTTTGGGTGGAAGAATAAATTCAAAGTATTTGTTTTGATTGATAAAAGAAAAGAGAAGAAAAAAAATATGTATCTATAGTAGCGATCGGTTGGAAAATGAAAATATTTTTGATAAGCCTTTCTCTTGTTTATTGTTCTGAATTAGGTGTTGAACAAATAAATTGAGCGTTTGACATGTGTTAAAACGGTAGTAAATGTAGGTCAACATTTTTCTATCTATAAATTATGAATTTATTTAGTTATTAAAAATTTTTATAGATGCAATTGTGTTTCAATTTTATTTGTAGTGGATAGGGAAATATGAAACCATTCTTGATAATTCTATCTTTTATTTTGAATTTTGTGAAGAAAAAATTTATTAGGTGAACAATCAGACAGACAGATAGTAGTTATACTAGTTTGCATGGATTTTCCTATATAAAAAGTATAAAACGTAAAAAAAGGCTCAGTGGAGTATACTTCTGAAAACTAGGTTTATTTTCATTTGAACACTGAAGATTTGAACAATGAATTCGAGCCAGTTGGAAATTGAATTTGTGGAAATAATTTTTGATAATAAATTTGCATGTGCCCGGCAAATAAAAAAACTGAAATGGCAAGCTGCTTTATTTAAGCAACTTGTTTTTTTTAATTTTGTTTTTTTCTTTCTATCCTCTTACAACTACAATTCGTGTTGGGAAAAAAACTAGCCAATTGTAGGGGAATGTAAGAAAGAAAAAATTTATTAGGTGAACCATCAGACAGACAGATAGTAGTTATACTAGTTTGCATGGATTTTCCTATATAAAAAGTATAAAACGTAAAAAAAGGCTCAGTGGAGTATACTTCTGAAAACTAGGTTTATTTACATTTGAACACTGAAGATTTGAACAATGAATTCGGGCCAGTTGGAAATTGAATTTGTGGAAGAAAATTCCGTGGAAGCAGCAGAAGAAGATAATACACAGACGCGTATAAATGCGTTTATCGACGAAGCTATAGCGAATATGCTAAAAAACCCAGGAATTGAAATCCCCAACAACCAGCTGACATACTATGATTTTTTGTGGGAAGTTGAGGATTTTCTGGACGATGATGATGAAGAAATTGATGATTATAAAAATGAGTTGTATAAAGAAACGTGAATCAAAATATTCCTCAGCATATTATTTCAAAACAACTTAAAAAGGTGCGAGATTATAAAACTGAAAAAAATTGAGCTTAGAATTTTAGGCTCTTTAAGATTTATGGCATCTGGGTTGGAATCATTAGCTAGTAACCTCAATGATCAAGATTTCAATGCAGTTAGAAAATATTTTCCAGATGCTGAGAAGTTTTCTCTTATGAAGCGAAAGGGTGTTTTTCCTTATGAATATTTAAATTCATTTGAAAATTAAATGAAAAGAAGCTCCCACCAATTGAAGCATTTTATAGTAGGTTAAATGATAAAAAATGTTCAGAAGAAGATTATTTGTTAGCACAAAATATATGGACAAAATTTATTTAAGCTTTTGTATACTTGATCTATCAAAATGGAAAATGTATGATTTCCATTATGAGTATATGAAACCTAAATTTGGAGATAATATTCTATACAAATTAGTCTCACTTCCAATAGTGAAATGGGAAGTGATAATGATGATGATTTATAAAAAAAAAAGATAAAAAAAAATTGTTTTTTATTTTTGAAAATATTATTAATTATTTCTTTTTTTTCAGTTTTTTACAGATTTAAAATTAAAAATACGTTTATAAAGATTAAAAAGCTTAAATGCTAACAAATGTAATAATTCATTTAATTAATGATGTGCTAATAATCCCAATTTTTGAATGAAAACACTGAAATTTATTGTTGTGGGAAAGCTAGTTTCTATGCGCATTTCGCTGGTTGCTTAGGCCAGCTCGTCAGGAAACTTTTTCCAAATACTTTAGAAAAGCTAAAAATATTATACAAGTAAGATCATTAAGTGAATAAGAATTTTAAAACACTCAGGTCTTAAATGTTACAATATCAAAGCTTCAACAAAGACACAACAATAAACCTTAAATTTTTTCTTTCTTACATTCCCCTACAATTGGCTAGTTTTTTTCCCAACACGAATTGTAGTTGTAAGAGGATAGAAAGAAAAAAACAAAATTAAAAAAAACAAGTTGCTTGAATAAAGCAGCTTGCCATTTCAGTTTTTTTATTTGCCGGGCACATGCAAATTTATTATCAAAAATTATTTTCGGGAATCAAAAATTATATTCAGTTTATGGTCTTACTTGTATAATATTTTTAGCTTTTCTAAAGTATTTGGAAAAAGTTTCCTGACGAGCTGGCCTAAGCAACCAGCGAAATGCGCATAGAAATTAGCTTTCCCACAACAATAAATTTCAGTGTTTTCATTCAAAAATTGGGATTATTAGCACATCATTAATTAAATGAATTATTAATAAAATATTTCATTCCCGAAAATAATTTTTGATAATAAATTTGCATGTGCCCGGCAAATAAAAAAACTGAAATGGCAAGCTGATTTATTTAAGCAACTTGTTTTTTTTTAATTTTGTTTTTTTCTTTCTATCCTCTTACAACTACAATTCGTGTTGGGAAAAAAACTAGCCAATTGTAGGGGAATGTAAGAAAGAAAAAATTTACGGTTTATTGTTGTGTCTTTGTTGAAGCTTTGATATTGTTACATTTAAAACCTGAGTGTTTTGAAATTCTTATTCACTTTATGGTCTTACTGGTATAATATTTTTAGCTTTTCTAAAGTATTTGGAAAAAGTTTCCTGATGAGCTGGCCTAAGCAACCAGCGAAATGCGCATAGAAACTAGCTTTCCTACAACAATAAATTTCAGTGTTTTCATTCAAAAATTGGGATTATTAGCACATCATTAATTAAATGAATTATTAATAAAATATTTCATTCCCGAAAATAATTTTTGCTAACAAATGTTGTTCATAAAGTCTTTGACATCAAAGGATTGTGAATAAACATTTTCACAATAATATATATGTAAGATATTATTTAAATATATATGTTCAAACCACATTTGAACATTAAATTAAGAACGAAACAAATGAATTCTAAAATCTCGAAAATTAATGAATTAAGTATGAAAGAAAATGAATTTAAAGATCTTTATAATTAAATACGTGTGTAATCTGAAAATGTAAAGTGGAAAAAAAGGAATTATATTAGGCTGTAGATAGATCGAAGTACTTACGCGAATTGAGTTTGATTTGTAACGATAAAAAGCTTGAGTTGTAATTCCTGAATTACTAGTTATAACCATTGGCTTAAAATATATCTTATACTTATCTGTAGGTATGGAATGGAAATGAAGTTGTAAACCTTTAGTACTAACGGAATTATTTAAAACCTCTTCGGCTATCTGCGAATCGAAGGCAGGTTAATAGTTAAAAATAAATTAATGTATTCATTATTCTTTCCGTAGCAACAGAAGCGAATAGTTGAACGTGCCCTGTACAACCCTTTACTTAAATTAAATTCTTAACCTAACTTAAAATATTGAAATACAAAGTTAATCTTAAATTTAAAAGTATCCTCTTCCACATTTACTTAAATAAAACCTGGAACCAATCAATACTTACCCTAGTGCTCTTTTATTTACCAACGTTGGAAACTACCACACAACCTTACAGGTAAAGAAACCCCAATTGTTAAAAATTCGATATTACTTGGCAGAGAAATAATTAAGTTCAACTTTTTTTATTTCTTTCCATTTAACCCAAATCCCTACAATTTTAATCACTCAAATGAGCGATTAAAATTACAATCCCCATCAACGATTATCCCACATCTTAAAGGTGCCCTGTAGATCCGTAATCAAAGGTGAGGATTGTTTAAAGTTTGTGTGTGGGCCTAACACACAGAACTACATGGTCCTTCGAGCCGGATGGAACACACATGGAATAATTTATTTTTAATTTATTTTTGATAAACGGTTTGCAAATTTATCAAACAGAAAGAAACACATAAAGAAATTACCACAAAAATTAATTAAAAAACAAAAATATAATTGTTTAAACGTTTCTGAGGGCTGATCGCTTATGAATAAAACGTGTGCTCTTTTTTAATTAAATTGGTTTGATTATTTTGTCAGTGTGCATTGAGTACAGGAACAGTTATATGCTCAGATAGCCCCAAAATTTTAAATTTTTTTTTCTTAATTACAAAATACTAGACATCCATATATAGTGCTATACTCAGATAGCCCCAAAATTTTAAAATTACAAAAATACTAGACATCCACATCTAGTGATATACTCCAATAGCTTAAATCCCAATATAATTACTTTAAGTAGAAATCTATTATCTATAACATTTAGCGCTATTCCGTAGCCCGAACACTAGAAAGATAATATAGAAAACCGATTTAACCTCAGTTATAAATCTGCGGCAATCAAATTAATTTTAGTGTGATATCCTGAAAAATATTATTAAACTGATAATTATACCTAAACTCGGGTTTCTTTGCTATTGCGCGTAAATCAAACCTCATATAGAGAATTCTCAATAGTATTTGACTTATTTATCTCATTGTTCACAAAATGACTTCAACAACTGAAACATCAAGCGTGGCTTTTAATCCTTTATATAAGGAGCAATTTCTATTCGATTGTGGGAATCTAATGCAATTTTGTGAGACATTTAATAATAGCACGGTTGAAGATCATAACGAGTCAATACTTGAGGTAAAATTAAGGGAACTAGATTCAGAATGGGCAAATTTTAAGGATTCTTATAGAAAAGTAATGTTATCCCAAGAACAATCGGTTGATATTGAATTTAAAACACAAGTTGTAAACCTTTAGTACTAACGGAATTATTTAAAACCTCTTCGGCTATCTGCGAATCGAAGGCAGGTTAATAGTTAAAAATAAATTTATGTATTCATTATTCTTTCCGTAGCAACCGAAGCGAATAGTTGAACGTGCCCTGTACAACCCTTTACTTAAATTAAATTCTTAACCTAACTTAAAATATTGAAATACAAAGTTAATCTTAAATTTAAAAGTATCCTCTTCCACATTTACTTAAATAAAACCTGGAACCAATCAATACTTACTCTAGTGCTCTTTTATTTACCAACGTTGGAAACTACCACACAACCTTACAGGTAAAGAAACCCCAATTGTTAAAAATTCGATATTACTTGGCAGAGAAATAATTAAGTTCAACTTTTTTTATTTCTTTCCATTTAACCCAAATCCCTACAATTTTAATCACTCAAATGAGCGATTAAAATTACAATCCCCATCAACGATTATCCCACATCTTAAAGGTGCCCTGTAGATCCGTAATCAAAGGTGAGGATTGTTTAAAGTTTGTGTGTGGGCCTAACACACAGAACTACATGGTCCTTCGAGCCGGATGGAACACACATGGAATAATTTATTTTTAATTTATTTTTGATAAACGGTTTGCAAATTTATCAAACAGAAAGAAACACATAAAGAAATTACCACAAAAATTAATTAAAAAACAAAAATATAATTGTTTAAACGTTTCTGAGGGCTGATCGCTTATGAATAAAACGTGTGCTCTTTTTTAATTAAATTGGTTTGATTATTTTGTCAGTGTGCATTGAGTACAGGAACAGTTATATGCTCAGATAGCCCCAAAATTTTAAATTTTTTTTTCTTAATTACAAAATACTAGACATCCATATCTAGTGCTATACTCAGATAGCCCCAAAATTTTAAAATTACAAAAATACTAGACATCCACATCTAGTGATATACTCCAATAGCTTAAATCCCAATATAATTACTTTAAGTAGAAATCTATTATCTATAACATTTAGCGCTATTCCGTAGCCCGAACACTAGAAAGATAATATAGAAAACCGACTTAACCTCAGTTATAAATCTGCGGCAATCAAATTAATTTTAGTGTGATATCCTGAAAAATATTATTAAACTGATAATTATACCTAAACTCGGGTTTCTTTGCTATTGCGCGTAAATCAAACCTCATATAGAGAATTCTCAATAGTATTTGACTTATTTATCTCATTGTTCACAAAATGACTTCAACAACTGAAACATCAAGCGTGGCTTTTAATCCTTTATATAAGGAGCAATTTCTATTCGATTGTGGGAATCTAATGCAATTTTGTGAGACATTTAATAATAGCACGGTTGAAGATCATAACGAGTCAATACTTGAGGTAAAATTAAGGGAACTAGATTCAGAATGGGCAAATTTTAAGGATTCTTATAGAAAAGTAATGTTATCCCAAGAACAATCGGTTGATATTGAATTTAAAACACAAGCCAAAGAAGAATACAATACGTGTTCCGAGGCGTATTTCCATTGTAATTCTCAAATTAATGACTTGCTTAAAGTAAGTCGAATAGAGGGTTCTCAAATACCAGTGTTTCAATCGACGTCTCGATATTCTCAACCGAATCCTAGCTTCTTCCCTGATAGCTCCATTTGCATAAAGCTTCCACCATGTGATACTGAGGTTTTTAAGGGAAGTTATGAACAATGGCCATCATTTCGAGACATGTTCACGGCCGTGTACATAAACCACCCAAAACTTACTCCAGTAACTAAACTCTATCACCTGAGAAATAAAACAAGGGGTGAAGCCGGTGCAATTGTTAAAAGGTACCCCCTTTCAAATAACAATTTTCAACTAGCGTGGGATGCTCTTAGAACCCGGTATGAAAACAAAAGGGTATTGGTTGACAACCAGATACAAATCCTCTTTGACATACCCTCAGCAAAAAATGAAGAAAGCGAATCAATTAGAAGAATTCAATCTGCAGTTAATGATTCCCTGGCAACTCTCAGAACGCTTGGCGTCGACGTGGAGAGCTGGGACCCTATTCTGATTCGGCTAATTTCAACTAAACTGCCTCATGTAACATTATCATTATGGGAGCAATCCCTCACTTCACCACGTAAACTTCCCAAGTGGACCCAAATGTCCCAGTTCCTGGTGGATAGATATGAAGCAGTGGAACGTCTAAGTAGTATAAAAACCTCTAAAGATTGTTTCAATCTGTCAGATACACCCAATTCTGACATACAAGCGTACATGTCTCAAGACAACGTGAGTTTGACATGCAAATTGTGCAAAGAAAATCACTCTTTGAGAATATGTCCAAAATTCCGAGCCTTTACTGTGCAAAAAAGAGTAGATTATGTCTTTAAAAATAAATTCTGCAACAATTGTTTGGCCTCGTCTCATCTTAAGGCAAATTGTAAAAGCAAACATACTTGCCTTCAATGCAAAAAATCTCACCACACCCTATTACATATGAGACAGAAACCAGAGAGCCTTATTCAATCTGCGCAAAGCTCACAATATAGAGACGCTGCCACTAATCCTGATAACTCAAATCAAGCCACTTCTCAAAATAGTACTCAAATCTCTAGAAGAGAGAATCAAGAGGTTGTTGCTAGCACCTCAAGGCAATTTCAAGCCCATTGTTCTATGGCCAATGAAAATATTTTGCTGCGAACTGCGTTAATGCAAATAGAGCACCGAGGTGAACTTTTTACAATTAGAGCGCTAATTGATCCCGGTTCTCAACGAACCTTTTTAACAGAAAAGGTTCGTACTCGCCTGCAGCTACCCTTCGAAAAATCTCATTTCGAAATAATCGGTATTGGCCGGAAAAAGCAAACGGCAAATAAAGAGTGCGAATTCGTTTTATAAGCCAAAAGGTATGACTTACGAGTCCCCATAAAAGCCATAGTGCTGCCAAAAGTGACAAAAAGACTTCCAGCATGCACTTTTGAAATGCCTCACTCAACCGATTTGGCTGAATTAGATCTAGCAGATCCGACGTTTAATAAATCTTTACAGATAGATCTAATTTTATGAAATGATTACGAACACTCCCTTAATATTGAAGGAATTAAGAAAAATATTTGCGGTCAAGCTTCAGCCTATAATACTATCTTTGGCTGGGTACTCAGTGGTCCCATACATACACAATCAATTCAAACATTCACGACTACAGTTGTTCCTACCGAAATATCTGAACTTAATACACTTTTGAAAAAGTTCTGGGAACAGGAAGAAATTCCAGTAGCTCCGTCGATGTCAGCTAAGGATGAATTTTGTGAAAAATTTTATACTGAAACAACCACACGTAACGAAAACGGTAGATACATGGTACGGTTACTCTGGCTCAGAACACGAGCTTGGAAAAAACGCTAGCCAATGTCACAGTATAAGGCTGTTATAAATGAGTATCTCACTCTTGATCATATGGGAGAAACGTCATCTAAGGAAATTAATGAAAATGGCACATATGGTTCGTTTTATTTGCCACATCATGGTGTAGTCCGGCCAGATCACAAGACAACCAAACTCAGGGTTGTATTTAATGCCAGTAGAAAGTCAAAGTCGCCATTCTCGCTAAATGACGTTCTTTATACAGGCCCAACATTGCAAAACGATTTGATCTCCATAATTCTCAATTGGAGAAAGTATCAATACGTTTTCAATGGCGACATTCAGAAAATGTACCGCCAGATATTATTACATCCTGCTGATAGACCCTTTCAGAGGATTTTATTTCAACCTCAAAATGACGGCCCAATTAAGGACTTTGAATTAAGAACAGTAACTTTTGGAGTAAATTGTGCACCGTATCTAGCAATACGTACCCTTTTAAAACTAGCATCAGACTCCGAATCTGCATGTTCTAAAGCAGCGTCAATTCTGCGTAAATAAACGTATGTCGATGACATCCTTTCTGGAGGTTACTCGATAGAAGATGTTCTATCAGCTCAAAAGCAGCCTATGCTTGTTTTGCGATCAGCTAGATTTTCTCTAAAAAAATAATAGCAAATGATGAAAAATTGCTTTCTCATATTTCAAAGGAAAATCTGTACGATTCTGATTTTCTGCGCTTTCACGATGCAAGCTCTACTAAAACCTTAGGCATAAGGTGGAATGCGCTCTCGGACTCATTTACGTATAAATTTGATCCAATTGAGCAAGAGACAAAATTCTATCATCAGTGGCAAAATTATTCGATCCAGCTGGATGGCTCGCTCCTATCGTTATAAGGGCAAAAACACTCATTCAACAACTTTAGTTAGAAGGCCTGGGATGGGATGAGGAAGTGTCTCAAGAAAGTCTACTAACATGGAGCGATCTTATTCAAGATCTCGCGCAAGTGGAAACAATTTCGATTACGCGCTGGATACAATACATGCCATCGGACAGGGTTCAATTGCACGGCTTCTCAGATGCTTCTAAATTAGCATATTGTGCAACGGTTTATATACGATGTCAGAACGTTTCCCACAATACGTTCGTTAATTTGTTAGTGGCGAAGAGTAAATTTGCCCCTATCCAAACGGTTTCTCTACCACGGCTCGAGGTCAGTGGAGCGGTTCTTCTAGCTAATCTAGTAAATTATATAGTTTCATCCTTTAATCTGGATGCTGAGGAGATTCATTTGTGGACTGATTCTTCTATTACGCTGGGTTGGCTGTCAAAGCTGCCTTCGACATGGGAAACATATGTCGGTAATAGGATAGCGCAAAATCACAGATTGGTACCGGAGGCCAAATGGCATCATGTCCCATCTCACGATTACCCGGCAGATCTTGGAACTCGAGGATGTAAGCCTCAAGAGCTAGTGCACAATAATCTCTGGTGGCATGGGCTCTCATGGCTGGCTAAACCCTTAACAGAGTGGCCAAAAAGAAATCCCTTTAAAACTCCAGAGATATCTAAAATTGCAACTCAAGCTCTACATGTAGAAGTGCAGGACAATGAAGTTCTGAGTAGATTTTCTTCTTATAGTAAGGCTTTACGCGTTATATGCTATATGTTCAGGTTTTACAGAGGATGTGTAAAAAGCTTGGGGCATAAAACCCAACCCGAGGCGTCGATAAGCCTAACGCAATCAGAAGTGAAATTTGTTAAATTACGGCTTATTGCTTTCGCTCAAGAAACATATTATCCTGATGAGTACAAGTGTCTGCAGGACTCTCAAAATGTGCCGAATAAAAGTCCTCTTAAGCCTTTGAATCCATTTCTTGGTTCAGACTCAATTCTTCGGGCAAACGGAAGGTTGGTTCAATATACTCTTCCATATAATGAGCGGTACCCTATAATACTCCCAGGTAAATCGCCTCATGTAACATTATCATTATGGGAGCAATCCCTCACTTCACCACGTAAACTTCCCAAGTGGACCCAAATGTCCCAGTTCCTGGTGGATAGATATGAAGCAGTGGAACGTCTAAGTAGTATAAAAACCTCTAAAGATTGTTTCAATCTGTCAGATACACCCAATTCTGACATACAAGCGTACATGTCTCAAGACAACGTGAGTTTGACATGCAAATTGTGCAAAGAAAATCACTCTTTGAGAATATGTCCAAAATTCCGAGCCTTTACTGTGCAAAAAAGAGTAGATTATGTCTTTAAAAATAAATTCTGCAACAATTGTTTGGCCTCGTCTCATCTTAAGGCAAATTGTAAAAGCAAACATACTTGCCTTCAATGCAAAAAATCTCACCACACCCTATTACATATGAGACAGAAACCACAGAGCCTTATTCAATCTGCGCAAAGCTCACAATATAGAGACGCTGCCACTAATCCTGATAACTCAAATCAAGCCACTTCTCAAAATAGTACTCAAATCTCTAGAAGAGAGAATCAAGAGGTTGTTGCTAGCACCTCAAGGCAATTTCAAGCCCATTGTTCTATGGCCAATGAAAATATTTTGCTGCGAACTGCGTTAATGCAAATAGAGCACCGAGGTGAACTTTTTACAATTAGAGCGCTAATTGATCCCGGTTCTCAACGAACCTTTTTAACAGAAAAGGTTCGTACTCGCCTGCAGCTACCCTTCGAAAAATCTCATTTCGAAATAATCGGTATTGGCGGGAAAAAGCAAACGGCAAATAAAGAGTGCGAATTCGTTTTATAAGCCAAAAGGTATGACTTACGAGTCCCCATAAAAGCCATAGTGCTGCCAAAAGTGACAAAAAGACTTCCAGCATGCACTTTTGAAATGCCTCACTCAACCGATTTGGCTGAATTAGATCTAGCAGATCCGACGTTTAATAAATCTTTACAGATAGATCTAATTTTATGAAATGATTACGAACACTCCCTTAATATTGAAGGAATTAAGAAAAATATTTGCGGTCAAGCTTCAGCCTATAATACTATCTTTGGCTGGGTACTCAGTGGTCCCATACATACACAATCAATTCAAACATTCACGACTACAGTTGTTCCTACCGAAATATCTGAACTTAATACACTTTTGAAAAAGTTCTGGGAACAGGAAGAAATTCCAGTAGCTCCGTCGATGTCAGCTAAGGATGAATTTTGTGAAAAATTTTATACTGAAACAACCACACGTAACGAAAACGGTAGATACATGGTACGGTTACTCTGGCTCAGAACACGAGCTTGGAAAAAACGCTAGCCAATGTCACAGTATAAGGCTGTTATAAATGAGTATCTCACTCTTGATCATATGGGAGAAACGTCATCTAAGGAAATTAATGAAAATGGCACATATGGTTCGTTTTATTTGCCACATCATGGTGTAGTCCGGCCAGATCACAAGACAACCAAACTCAGGGTTGTATTTAATGCCAGTAGAAAGTCAAAGTCGCCATTCTCGCTAAATGACGTTCTTTATACAGGCCCAACATTGCAAAACGATTTGATCTCCATAATTCTCAATTGGAGAAAGTATCAATACGTTTTCAATGGCGACATTCAGAAAATGTACCGCCAGATATTATTACATCCTGCTGATAGACCCTTTCAGAGGATTTTATTTCAACCTCAAAATGACGGCCCAATTAAGGACTTTGAATTAAGAACAGTAACTTTTGGAGTAAATTGTGCACCGTATCTAGCAATACGTACCCTTTTAAAACTAGCATCAGACTCCGAATCTGCATGTTCTAAAGCAGCGTCAATTCTGCGTAAATAAACGTATGTCGATGACATCCTTTCTGGAGGTTACTCGATAGAAGATGTTCTATCAGCTCAAAAGCAGCCTATGCTTGTTTTGCGATCAGCTGGATTTTCTCTAAAAAAATAATAGCAAATGATGAAAAATTGCTTTCTCATATTTCAAAGGAAAATCTGTACGATTCTGATTTTCTGCGCTTTCACGATGCAAGCTCTACTAAAACCTTAGGCATAAGGTGGAATGCGCTCTCGGACTCATTTACGTATAAATTTGATCCAATTGAGCAAGAGACAAAATTCTATCATCAGTGGCAAAATTATTCGATCCAGCTGGATGGCTCGCTCCTATCGTTATAAGGGCAAAAACACTCATTCAACAACTTTAGTTAGAAGGCCTGGGATGGGATGAGGAAGTGTCTCAAGAAAGTCTACTAACATGGAGCGATCTTATTCAAGATCTCGCGCAAGTGGAAACAATTTCGATTACGCGCTGGATACAATACATGCCATCGGACAGGGTTCAATTGCACGGCTTCTCAGATGCTTCTAAATTAGCATATTGTGCAACGGTTTATATACGATGTCAGAACGTTTCCCACAATACGTTCGTTAATTTGTTAGTGGCGAAGAGTAAATTTGCCCCTATCCAAACGGTTTCTCTACCACGGCTCGAGGTCAGTGGAGCGGTTCTTCTAGCTAATCTAGTAAATTATATAGTTTCATCCTTTAATCTGGATGCTGAGGAGATTCATTTGTGGACTGATTCTTCTATTACGCTGGGTTGGCTGTCAAAGCTGCCTTCGACATGGGAAACATATGTCGGTAATAGGATAGCGCAAAATCACAGATTGGTACCGGAGGCCAAATGGCATCATGTCCCATCTCACGATTACCCGGCAGATCTTGGAACTCGAGGATGTAAGCCTTAAGAGCTAGTGCACAATAATCTCTGGTGGCATGGGCTCTCATGGCTGGCTAAACCCTTAACAGAGTGGCCAAAAAGAAATCCCTTTAAAACTCCAGAGATATCTAAAATTGCAACTCAAGCTCTACATGTAGAAGTGCAGGACAATGAAGTTCTGAGTAGATTTTCTTCTTATAGTAAGGCTTTACGCGTTATATGCTATATGTTCAGGTTTTACAGAGGATGTGTAAAAAGCTTGGGGCATAAAACCCAACCCGAGGCGTCGATAAGCCTAACGCAATCAGAAGTGAAATTTGTTAAATTACGGCTTATTGCTTTCGCTCAAGAAACATATTATCCTGATGAGTACAAGTGTCTGCAGGCCTCTCAAAATGTGCCGAATAAAAGTCCTCTTAAGCCTTTGAATCCATTTCTTGGTTCAGACTCAATTCTTCGGGCAAACGGAAGGTTGGTTCAATATACTCTTCCATATAATGAGCGGTACCCTATAATACTCCCAGGTAAATCGCAGTTCTGTCATTTGTATCTCACATATTTGCATCAATTTTTATATCATGCTGAGTGCAGTCAGATGTGCAGAATGATACAGACAGAATATTTTATTGCAAGACTTAAGCCCCGTGTTAAAAGTGTAGTTCGCAATTGCAAAGTTTGCATAATCCAGAGACACCAAGCCGGGTCGCAGATTATGGCTCCCTTGCCACCTGAACGCTGCGCCTTATCGCCACCATTTCAAATAACAGGCGTTGACTTTGCTGGGCAATTTGAGCTCCAGGTCTCTTCTTTACGCAGAGCTACTTACGTAAAAAGATATGTCTGTGTTTTCGTATGCTTTAGTACTAAAGCTGTCCATTTGGAAGCCTGCTCTGAGCTTTCTTTAAAGGCGTTTCAGGCCAAATTTGCTCGTTTCGTCGGGAGGCGGGGCCTCCCCCAGAGGGTAACTTCGGGTAACGGGAAAAACTTTCTTGGCGCCAGTAGAATTCTTGGACGAGAATTTTCCGCATTTTTGCGTAACGCAGCTGAGGATGTAATACAAAAGTATTTGTCTCATGGGTTTAAATGGAGGTTTATACCGCCATACGCTCCGCATATGGGCGGCTTGTGGGAAGCCGCTGTAAAAAGTTTCAAATTCCATTTCAAACGGATCGCAGGCGCTCATAAATACAACTTTGAGGAATTTTCCACGATCTTAGCTCGAATTGAAGGTGTGCTGAATTCACGACCAATCTCTGATATATCAGAAGACCCAGCGGACTTGACAGCCCTAACTCCAGGACACTTTTTGAGGGGTGCACCCTTAATGGCTTTCCTTGAGCAAACCTGCCAAAATATCTCTGTCACAAACAGATGGGAAAGATTGAAGGCAATCCATCACCAGTTCGCCATGCGATGGAAAGAAGATTACCTAAAATCATTACATAAGCGCTACAAATGGCAGAACACGACTCCGAATCGACAAGAGGGCGACCTAGTGGTAGTAAGAGATGACTTGCTACCGCCCCACGAATGGCGGCGAACCGCAGACTTACGGCCACAAGAATGCCAACTCCGGGCCGCAGTGCTACAGCCCAGATCAGTTCTCAACCGAGGGATTTGGAGGTGTTTTATTGTGTAATATGCCGGGGTTACCATGGGCTAGTGTTCTGTAAGAGGTTTAAGAAGATGACGGTGGAGCGAAGGCGTGAAGTTGTAGGCAATCTGGGCTACTGCTTCAACTGCTTGGCAAAGAGCCATACACTAAACTCATGAACCTCCATGGAGGGCTGCAAACGGTGCGATAAGTTGCGCCATACCATGCGGCATCTGCCGAGTCGCCAAGGTTGGCAGCGGGAGACATCCGTGAGCGGTAGAACCACCTCTCTCTAATCAGAAGCCCCAGTCGAGCCTCTTATCAACAGCAACAGCAACTTCGCCAGCAGCAGCAACGTCACCAGTATCACCAACGTCGGCCAAACGAGCAGCAACAACAACATCGTCGGCAGCGGCAGCCTCAGCAATTGGCAGCGCAATGAGCCAGCAACCCAGATCCACGGCTTGATGGGCAACTATTGGCCGAAGCTATTAAGTCACTGGCCAACGTGTTATGCGTAAAATTCAACTCATAATCTACTGGCGAAGGCCTGGGCCGGCGCCATGTTCAAACCACATTTGAACATTAAATTAAGAATGAAACAAATGAATTCTAACATCTCGAAAATTAATGAATTAAGTATGAAAGAAAATGAATTTAAAGATCTTTAAAATTAAATACGTATGTAATCTGAAAATGTAAAATGGAAAAAAAAGAAAATATATTAGGCTGTAGATAGATCGAAGTACTTACGCGAAATGAATTTGAATTGTAACGATAAAAAGCATGAGTTGTAATACCTAAATTAATAATTATAGTTTAAAAACCATTATCTGTAGGTATGGAATAGAAATGAAGTTGTAAGCCTTTAGTACTAACGGAATTATTTAAAACCTCTCGGCTTTCTTCGAATCGAAGGCAGGTTAATAGTTAAAAATAAATTTATGTATTCATTATTCTTTCCGTAGCAACAGAAGCGAATAGTTGAACGTCCCCTGTACAACCATTTACTTAAATTAAATTCTTAACCTAACTTTAAATATTGAAATACAAAGTTAATCTTAAATTTAAAAGTATCCTCTACCACATTTACTTAAATAAAACCTGGAACCAATCAATACTTACCCTAGTGCTCTTTTATTTACCTACGTTGGAAGCTACCACACAACCTTACAGGTAAAGAAACCCCAATTGTTAAAAATTCGATACTACTTGGCAGAGAAATAATTAAGTTCAACTTTTTTTATTTCTTTCCATTTAACCCGAATCCCTTCAATTTTAATCACTCACATGAGCGATTAAAATTACAATCCCCATCAATGATTATCCCACATCTTAAAGGTGCCCTGTAGATCCGTAATCAAAGGTGAGGATTGTTTAAAGTTTGTGTGTGGGCCTAACACACAGAACTACAATATAAATGGACTATTTATATAATTATAACTTCTTAATTCATATATTCTTAATATTTACAACGAGCAATGTAATGTTATAATTAAAAAGATGAGCGAATTTCAGGAGCGTAATAGTGGTTGGACATTAATTGAAATAACACGTTTGGAGATGAATATTAATCAATATAAGTGCATCAAAGATTCTCAATACATTCCATTACCACGCAAAATACAGAGAAAGTTTGCAAGTATCAATTTTCAAAACAATGACGAGTATTGTTTTAAATGGGCTATAATATCAGCACTATATCCAGTTGATCTAAATAGCAACAGATGCTCATTATTACATTAAAACAACATTAAAAATATAAAAGACGATGTAATAGTGATGGATAATGGAATTAAATTAAATTTCATCAATTTAAATTTCCCTCTAGCAGTTAACAAAATAAGAGATTTTGAACAAATGAATCCTGAAATTAGTGTGAATGTGTTTGGACTAGAAGGTGATATCGTAGTGGGACCATATTACTTCACCAAAGAAGAAAAGTCCAAACACATCAACTTAATGCTGCTAGAGAATGGAGAAAGGTCCCATTATGTATGGATAAAAAATATATCGAAATTAATAAGTAATCAATTAACAAAAGATGGACATAAAATATATGTATGCAATATCTGTTTAATACATTTTCACAAGGAGACATCGTTGGAACATCGAAGGAATGTAATAAAATAGTTACCAAAATGCCTAGTCTAGATAAAAATAAGCTTAGTTTAAAAATTTTAAAAAGCAAATGGATGTGCCTTTTGTAGTTAATGCTGATTTTGAGTGTATACTCGAATCAGTTACTGTTCAAAATTCAGTTTATGTTCAATCAGTGCAAAAGCATATTCCATTTGCTTATAGTTATTATATTAAATGTTCCTATAATTCAGATTTAGATATTTTTAGAATTTACAATGGTATTGATGCGCCACAAAATTTTTTTTTAAAAGTTTAGTTGACGACATTTTAACTATTTACACTTGTCATCTAAGTGTAATTAAACCAATGAATTCCTTAACACCCCTTCAACATATACATCATTATGAAAGCAAGACTTGTCATATTTGTACCAAATCTTTATCTTATGAAGATAAAGTAGCTGACCATTGTCATCTAACTGTAAATATAGGGGTGCTGCTCATAATCAATGTAATTAAGAATATCAAATTGCAAATTTCTTCCCTATATTTTTTCATTATGTTTCGGCATATGATTGTCATCTGTTTGTAAGAGAACTTTCAACAATTGACGGCGATATAAATATTATACCTTTAAATAAGGAGCTGTATATGTCTATATCAAAAAGAGTTTCTGTATATGAAAAAGATACAATTGAGTTACGTTTTCTCGATTCATTTAGGTTTATACCATCGAGTATAGCAAAATTAGCAGGTTATTTGTCCGTCAGTGATTTAACGGTAGTAAAATCAAGCTATCCAAATGATGAAGAATTCAATTTGATGAAAGGTGTCTTTCCGTATGACTATTTAGATTCAATGAATTGTCTTGAAGAAATTCAATTACCACCTCGTTCAGTATTTTTCAATAAATTAAATAATGAGTCGTGTAGTGTAGAGGATTATGAACATGCACAAAAAGTATGGAAAACATTTAAATGTACCACATTAAAGTATTATTTACTTTTATATTAAAAAGTAGATATTCTTTTACTTTGTGATATATTTGAAAATTTCCGAAAAGTTGGTGCAAGCATTTATAATTTAGATCCATGTCAGTATTATACTACCCCAGGTTTATCCTGGGATGTGTTATGTTCGTGCATGGGGGGATTGCAACCTTTTCCCCCGAAGGTGATAAGGACTCAGATATTTATTTGCTTACTGATCTGTACCGCTTGAACCCAATCTATTCCTTCCAGCTTCAGTGGTGTGGGGGAGGTTCTTGACTCCTGTCAACCAAAACACCATTACTAATTATTTTTAAAGAGTCCCGGATTTAGAGTGATGCTAACAAATATGGATATGTGTACAAGCTATTAACTATTGATTCCCCAAAAGAAATTAATAAACAATTATCTATGGCATATTGAAAATTAAATATGTATGCAGCGGCGAACGTAACTAATTGGGCGATGATGTAATTAACCCGTGTTCAGAACCCACCCAAACCATTGTTCTTCTAACACGAAACTAATTTTAAGAAGAACCCTAGATAAAATCAAATTTTCCTCAACCCCCCAAAGGATAAGCCGTATAAAGTTTTACTCTAACATTATTCTATGTTCATTTCATATAAAAATTCAAATTTAAAACATTCTGATATATTAAAAAAAATCCTTAAGAAAAAATCTATTACTTTGAACAGCAACTTAACTACTGACGTAAATTAAAACGATCTTAAAGTTTAACAAAGTATTCGAGAAAAGAGTCAATATACAATTTATAAATATTCATCAATTTACAATTATATTTTGTTCTAAAGTTTTACTTTGCAATCGTTGCATTCCTAAATCTTATTACGCTTCTTCACAAAATTTAACAATTTAATGGAAGACCGAGTAATGAACTAAAACGTCGAACCACCAATATAGGGTGAATTTTTTTTTATCAATCGCGATCTACTTTATATTTTATTTATCCCTTTAGCGTTTACAATAATGAATTTTGTTTTTTTCTTTTTTTTTGTTTTTGTAACATTCTTTAAATAAATTATTTAATGCTAGCTCATCTTAGGTCATTTTTGTGTTGGTTTTATTTATTTATTCGTTATAAAAAAATTTTCTTGGTTAAATAAGAAAAGGTGGATGAAAAAAGTCAAGACTGTTTCTTTATGTTGTGGATATTTTGTTTTAAAAGAAATTTTTGGAATATTGTCTTTTTAACATAGCACTTTAAAATGATAAAACGTTTATCTAATTTGGAATACATTTTTTTCCGTTAAATTAGAGGTGAATATTTTTTTTCCAGTTTCGAAACAAAATTTACCACCAAAAAAACAGGATTGAAAAAAAACAAATAAGTGTTACATAAGCTTTGTCAGTAGTAGTTCTCGTGATTTAAGAATTCTAACAATAATGAAGAAGCCTAGAGTTCTACAATTTTGGCAACAACTGCATCAAATGTCGCAGAGAATGTACTTAACAGAGTTTATGTAAATAACAAACCACTAAAATATCATGTATGTACATACTTTCAGAGATGTTGAAAAGCTTTCCAGGTCACCGCTGTTAAGTGTGTAAATGAGAAGAGAGGATGGTTTATGTTGGCTGCGTTCAACCTTAATTTTTAAGTAAGTTACGCCGTTATTTTTTTCTCTTGGTTTTTTTTCTTTTGTTGATTTTGTTTTTGTTGGTGTTTTAATACTTAGTATTTATTTTTTTATTTTTTTCGATTTTTGTTTTTTTTTCCTTTTTGTAATTTACTTTTTCTTATTTAACGCAATTTTGGAATTATTTGATTCACAGAACAAGAAAAAATATTTGATATATTTTACTAGGCGTCAGGTTTCTTTCTTTTCGGTTTTTTTTTTAATTTTTTCTTTTTGGTTTTTACAAAATATGAGTTTAATAAAAAATTGTTGGTATGTTAGATTTCTAGTTTACATTTTCTGCGCCGCCTGTGATATTTTTATACGGATTTGAAAATCATTATTGTAATCGCGCACTTTATTGATAAATATATATATAAATGGTTTTTTCTTTTTAAATTTTAATCGTAATTTGCTAAAAGTTGTTTTCGCGAATAGCTTGACTATTTTTTCCACTTTCACTACACTGTGCAATAAATACTTTAGGAGTGCAACCTTTTATAAGCAAACAAAACCTTTTGTCTATATATTTCGATTTTCTTTAACTTATGGCCAAATATGTAGTTAAGCTGAGTTTCACCTACCACTTAATTAAAACACTTTTAAATCCACGACTTTTAGATTTAACTACAATAGTAACTACCATTTAAGGAAAAAAAAATATGCACGCTGTGAATTTTCGAGTTTCGTCGTCTTTGCTTCAAGTTACATGCGAAACTGGTTATCTGGATTCAACTGCCTATTAGCATACTAATTTTCAACAATGATTTGGTCGCATCAGCGAATTAGCACTCGTTCTCTTTTGGGTCGCTTTCCGTATAATTGGAGAATATATGAGAACCCCTCTTATAAAGGTAATTAACCGAAACTAGTAAAATAGTTAGAAATTGATAAATGTTTTTTTTTCTACACTTTGAATATAATAAAATTACCTCTTCTGTATAATATTCTAAATGTGTCGAGCAAATCAAGAACTTAACCCTTAAACTGAGGAGTTGACCTCAACATCGTTCCTAATAATTTTTTTTCCTCCTTCTTTTTCTTTATTTCCTCGGCAATATTGTCGTTGGACGATGGTATCGTAAACTTTGCAGCCTTTTCCTCTTTCTTAACCAAAAAAACACATTATCTAGAGGTAATTTGATTTCTTCCGATTTTGTCGGTGCAGTTTTCCTTTCAATTGTTTTTGACAGAATAGGCACTTTTCAATGAAAACAAACATATTATTTTATTACTCGTCTATAACTTTAATCATAAATATAAACACTAAAGTTTAACCTATAAATATGTATTACCTCTGGCTGACAATTTTCTTTCGTAACGTTGAAGTAGAATCTATACACTCCACGGTGCTGCAAGTTCGGTGGTTAAATTAAAAAAGAATGATGGCGTCTAAGATTTTTTGGTAACTTGATTCTTTAAAAATCACGAGGTTTATTCCAGGTCAAATTTATTGGAAATGCTTGAATATACTTTAACTAACGTAAATTAGGTAGCACTCAAGTGCAAAGCTCTCACTGAACATATACCTTACAACGGTTGAAATATCGTTAAAACATACAATTTTCAAACCAAAGATTTTGGAGATTCTAAGGCAGAATATCAAAAAATTGAAAAATAGTAATGCAATTTAAATCTGTATTCTGGTAAAAAAATTACCTCAAACAAATTCAATTTCACATATTACAGATGCAATGTTGAAAACAACTGAAATAGAATTGGATTTGTTGACTGATATTAATAAATATAATTTTGTTCTTCGAGGTATCAGGGAAGGTATTGTTCAATGTTCTAATCGACATAATAAATATATATGTGATTACGATTCTAACAAAGAATCAAATTACTTAATATATTTAGACGTTAATAACTTATATGGTTATGTAATGTCACAATACCTCCCCTATAAAAATTTTAAAATGGGTTGAAAATTGTAAACATTTCAACGTTATTATTATAGCAGAAGATTCTCCATTAGGATATATGTATATTAGAAGTAGATCTAGAATATCCATCTACATTACATGACTTTCATAATGATTTACCATTTTGTGCTGAGAATAAGAAAATTGAAACCATGAAACAAAAGAAACTAATAACTGATTTAAATAGTAAAACTAATTACATAATACATTACCGAAATCTTCCGCAATGTATTCAACATGGTTTAATTTTAAGGAAAATACATAGAATTCTTCAATTTGATCAATCAAATTGGTTACATTCAATTGCTAATAATAAATATATTAGTGATTACGATTCTAACAAAGAATCAAATTACTTAATATATTTAGATGTTAATAACTTGTATGGTTATGCAATGTTTGGGGGATCGACTGTGACAAGAAAAGGTTGAAAGTTCTTGAATGCCACTCACGTGGGAGTGTCCAATGATGATTCCTTTGCTTCACAGTCAAAGCAGCTCACTACCTCCGGTTTTTAACAGGTATTCCCCGGGCAATGGCTTTAGAACACCCGCTCAGAGGCTAGCTAGAGTAAGAAGGCGGCTAAGTAATCTGAATGGTCGAAAGACGTCTCAGGTCAGTAGGAAAAACTTCTGAAACTTAGTTTATGTAAAGTATCCTGATGGCTCGTTAAGGGCGTCTCAGGAAGTAGAAGGAACGCTGATAATCTCTGCCTTTGAAAAACCTTACAAATTGCCTGCCTGGAGGTTGCTGGCAACCCCAGGACCAGGATCGGATGCGGAAGCCTAATAAGCTACCACATCTTAAATAACACTTTTTAATGAAACCTCAACTATATTTAACCAAAAAAGATCTGATTTACTGATAACAACCTTTAGCATGAAAAAACGGACACGATTTGTAACCTGGAATGTTAGGACGCTGTCTGAACCATCGCATTTAGAACAACTGTGTAATGAATTTGAAAACTACAAACTTCTTTTCTTAGGCCTAAGTGAGGTACGTTGGCCAGAATCTGGTGAAATAACAACCGCCAACGGTCATCACTTTCTTTATTCAGGAAAGCCAGCCAATGAGCCAAAATCTTCTGGAGTTGGCATTCTACTTTCTAGAGAAGCTTATAATGCAGTTATATGCTGGAAGCCTTACTCGGACAGAATAATTTCTGTAAGGTTTAGAACCCGTGCGCGTAACGTAACTTGCATACAGTGCTATGCACCTACAGAGGTGGAAGCTTATTCTGCTAAAGAAGACTTTTACAGCCTACTTGATCATGCAATATCGTCATCAAACACTGGTGATTATTGATTGTTATGGGAGACTTTAACGCACAAAATGCTCCTGACAACTCTGGCTTTGAAATCATTATGGGCACGCATGCGCTAGGAAGAAGATCCGTTTAACATACATAACCTACGAAATCCCTCTGTTGCTGCAAATTACACCCAAGAACTGCAACAAGCCGTTAGAACAACATCATATGTCTGTCGCGGTCATTGAAGATAGACGTGTTTTCTAAGCTCGGCATACGGTTTATTTTTTTTTTGAACAAATAAAGTATAAAAAAAGTAAATACAAGAAAAATAAAAAAAAATTACATGTATGTACATACATACATAAACACACATTTTTTCATTCTCGGTGTTGATAAACAATAACAAATAAGAAGAGCACAACTGTAAACAGTAAAAAAAAAAAAAAACTCTTATGAGTGCAAACAGTAGAAATGCATATATCACAGTGAGTGTTAGCAAAACAAATACAGAAATAAAAAAAAGAATCGATGATAGCAAATACCTAACGGCTAAACCTATTACTCGTACGCGATCCCTCTCGCCGTCTGTATTTAATAACACGGTTGATACAATAACAAATACAAAACCTGCTAGCGTTGCCTCAACAGCAAAAACAATTTTAATAAGTGATGTAAATATTAACCCCCAATCAGGCATAATAGAAAACTCAGTATCACATTCGGTGTCTAATAATACGGTTGATATTAATACAATAAAAAATATAAAACCTGCAAGCGGTGCCTCAGCGGCAAAAACGATTTTAATAAGTGATGAAAATATTACCCTCAAATCAGGCATGATGGAAAACTCAGCTCCACAAGTAAAAAGTGGTCAAAAGCCTCAAGTACAAGTTGGTATGGACAGGTACATAACAGTGCTTAAACGGGGTCGCAGCCCTACCTCTGCAGCAGTTGCTTCGGCCTCAAAAGTACCATCTTTTGATAAAATAAATTCTCAAAATCGATTTGCAATTCTGGAGGATGAATCCCCTGAAGCACCAAACGTCATAAAATCGTCCAAGCCTCCCCCGATATATCTTAGGGAGCAAAACTCAAATGAGCTCATAAAGAGTTTGATATCGGTGATAGGTGAAAATTCGTTTTACGTAGCTGCTATCAAGCGTGGTAGTATAAACGAGACAAAAATACAAGTCAATAATGAGAATGATTTTCGCAAAATTATAAACAAATTTGAAGTACTTAAAAAAAACTTTTATACATACCAACTGAAAAGCAGTAAAGGTCTCCAGGTAGTGATTAAGGGAATTGACTCATGTGTGGACCCAGAAGAGGTAAAAACATTCCTCGAAGAAAAAGGCTTCAAAATAAAACATGTAGTAAATATAAAAAATAGAGAAAAAAACCCCCAACCACTTTTTCGAGTGGAGTTTGAACCCGGCGACGTAAAGCTTAAAAAAAATGAAACGCACCCTATTTACAATTTGAAATATATTCTCTATAGAAGAGTAACTATAGAAGAGCCACACAAAAGAAATGGTCCCGTTCAGTGTTTAAACTGTCAAGAATATGGTCATACTAAGGCATATTGCTATTTACCCCCTGTTTGCGTAGTATGTGGTGAATTACATGGTACAGATCTTTGCGATAAGTCTAAAACCGACCCCAACGTAAAAAAATGTAGCAACTGTGGCAGTAATCACACTGCCAATTATAGAGAATGCCCTGTATATACCATCGTCAAGCAGTCAGTTGGACCGAAAACTAATCCCCCTCAAATGCAGGTAACAAATCAAGTAAGCACTGGTGACATTCAGGCCCCGCAGCCTAGTAATAACAGAACCTCTTATGCTAACGTCGTAAAATCAAACCATGCGCCAATGCAAGGTGCTGCGCCAAGTAATGATGAAACTCCAGTTTCAAATTTAAGTCGTCTAGAAAAAACCATGGAAACATTAGTGCAAACAGTAACTAATTTTACGAACACAATGGGTAATATGATGCAGGAAATTCTTAGAATGCAATCGATGTTATTGCAATCTGTACTTAACAAGCCATGAACTGTTTAAAAATCTGTTTTTGGAACGCGAACGGCATCCGCCAACATAAAAATGAATTAGAATACTTTCTTAAAAATAAACAAATTGATGTCATGATGGTTTCTGAAACTCATTTGACCTCAAGAAATACGTTTAACATCAATGGTTATATACTATATGATACCAAGGACCCTCGAGATAGAGCTTGTGGTCGTTCTGCCATTTTGATAAAAAATCGAGTCAAACACTACCTAATGTGTGATCATCGTGAGGATTATCTCCAAGCAACGAACATTTGTGTTGAAGAGCTGAATCGTAGCATTGTAATCTCATCTTTATACTCTCCACCTAGATTTTCAATATCAGAAAGCCAATATTGTGAATATTATAAATCACTAGGACCCTGTTTCCTGGCCGCTGGCGATTATAACGCTAAACATACCTTCTGGGGGTCACGACTAATAACACCAAAGGGTCGTGTTTTGTTCAATACAATCTCTAAAATGAATTTAAATGTTGTCGCGAGCGGCCAACCAACATATTGGCCTGCTGACCCGCAAAAAATTCCAGATGTCATCGATTTTGGCGTGGTTAAAAACATCCCCACAGAAACGATTCACGTTGAAGCTTCCCTAGAATTATCTTCCGACCACACACCTACAATTGTTACTATAATGAACCCCAATAGAATTGTATCTCCGACTGGTTACCTAGCGACGTCAGCCACACAAATAAATTGGTTAAAATATAAAAAATATCTCAGTGCCCATTGCACAGAAAATATTCCGCTCAGTACACCGGAGTATGTAGATCGCTCTATTGATAATTTTGACAGTTTTCTGAAACTAGCTGTTCAACATTCCAATATTGCCCCCAAAAAAACAAAAACTATTAAAATATATTCCACAGATGTCGAGCGTCTCTTGTCTGAAAAAAGGAGGGCACGAAGAGAGTGGCAATTGCACAGATCTCCTCAACTTAAGAACTTGCTAAAAGAGTGTACAAAAAGATTAAGAAAGTTATTGCAGACTCAGAAAACGGCTTCTCTGGAAAAATATCTTAAGGAACTTGATGCAACTCCACAATCGGACTACTCATTATGGCGTGCAGCTAGAAACCTCAAAAGGCCAGTTGTCTCTAAACCACCATTAAGAAACTTGAATGGAAGTTGGGCAAGAAATGATGTTGAAAAAAGAAATCTGTTTGTAAGTCACTTGAAAAACGTATTTACACCTAATATATCTCACAATATTGCGGTCGATTTACCACCTGTTGCTGCTAGAGCAGCTATTCCCCTAAGATTTGAGATGAGAGAAATCGAAAAGGTTATATGTGACTTAAACACTAAGAAGGCACCTGGCATTGATAAGATCAGCAATAAAATGCTATTAGAGCTACCTCGCGTAGCAAAGAAAATTATTCTTTTTATTTTTAATGCTATTTTACGCCTTGAATACTTATCTCAAAAATGGAAGGTTTCCTTAGTTACCATGATACCAAAGCCAGGTAAAGATCATACGAAAGTTGAGTCTTATAGGCCTATTAGCTTATTATCAAATATGTCAAAGCTATTTGAGAAATTATTAGTTTCAAAATAAACACCGATTTTAAGTGAAAATAGATGTATTCCAAACCATCAATTCGGATTTAGAAGAAAACACAGCACAATTGAACAAACTCATCGAATAGTAAATGTCATAAGAAAAACATTTGAAGAAAAAAAATATTGCTCAGCACTCTTCATCGATGTTTCGCAATCTTTTGACAAAGTCTGGCATGAAGGCTTATTACACAAATTGAAGCAAAATTTACCAGCAAACACACACAAACTGTTAGAAAGCTACTTAGTCGGTCGTCAATTTATTATTAAAGAAGGAAATTTCTTAAGTTCACCTCAGCCGATTGGCGCTGGAGTCCCACAGGGCAGCATCCTGGGCCCTCTATTATACTTAATTTATACTTCGGACATGCCAACAAACAACTACACCCAAACTTCAACATTTGCAGACGAGACAGCTTTTCTAAGCGTCCACGAAAACCGTTATGAAGCATCTCGTTACCTACAGCATCATATATTTCAACTAGAAATATGGCTAAGACAATGGAGGATAGTGGTCAATGAGCAAAAATGCGTACATATAACATTCACCCTGCGCCGGGAATCTTGCCCCCCTATTACAATCAATAATCAAATTATTCCTCAACATTCGCATGTAAAATATCTCGGTATACATCTGGATCGGCGATTAACGTGGAAATGCCATATAGAGGCAAAATTAACTCAAATGAAACTAAAAGCCATCCAAATTCATTGGCTTATTGGAAGAAATTCTGTTCTTAGACTCGATTGCAAGCTTCTACTTTACAACTCTATCTTAAAGCCTATCTGGTGCTACGGTATTCAACTATGGGGCACTGCCTCGGCCTCTAATATCGAAAAAATTCAAAGGCGCCAAAATAAACTTCTTCGTATAATCACAGCAGCCCCCTGGTAGGTAAAAAAAAAATATGTACAGCGAAAAGACTGGCAAACTATTAAGAAAGTTATAACAGAAGCTGCTAAGAAGCAACGCAAGCAATGGTTATCTGACGAAACTTGGTCCTTGATTATGGAAAGGAAACTAATAAAAGCGGCTATTAATACCGCCAAAACCCGAAACGAGAAAGCAATTTTACTTTCACAACACACTGCTATAGACCGTCTTGTAAAGCGAAATGCCCGCAACGACAAACGTGCTTGGACGAACAGTATAGCGTTAGAAGCTCAAGCTGAAGCGGATACAAAACGTTCTGGCGATCTATAAGCTCATCAAAAAGCTTACCAATAAAGCAACTGTAACAGGAAAGCCCATACAAAACAATGATGGCATACTCATAACATCGAGAGAGGAACAGCTAGATCTTTGGGCCGACCACTACTCCGGGACCTAATGGGGTTGAGCCCATATGCAATTGCGATAATCTAAATTATACTGCAAATATTCCCTTCGCAACTCCATCTATTTCTGAACTGATTTCAGCTATAAAGTTGCTTAAAAATAACAAAAGCCCTGGGCCTGACAACATTTCCCCAGAACTTCTCAAAACAGATCCCTCTACCTGTGCCCAGCTTATTTTGCCCTTAGTAGATGACAAATGGAATAATGAAAGATTTCCTGAAAAACTAAAGGAAGGTATGATCATCAACATCCCGAAGAAGGGTAATTTAACTTGCCGTGATAACTGGCGTGGAATAACGTTGCTGAGTATGGTCAACAAAATAATTACCCACATAATTACGTCAAGAATTTCAAACGTACTAACACCTCAACTCAGATGTTAACAAGCTGGCTTCCGCCCAACCAAATCGTGTATTGACCATGTTAATACACTCAGAATTATAGTGGAACAGTCGGTCGTATGGCGTTCTCCACTGTACCTAGTATTTATTTATTTTGAGAAAGCTTTCGATACCCTAAACCACAACATTATTTGGAAAGCCTTACAGTGCAAAGGTGTCCCACTCAAATTAATCCACCTTATCAAGAGCCTGTACGCTGATGCCAGTTGCCGCATCGTTCACGAAGGCAAGTTGAGCAGGAGTGTTAAAGTAGGAACGGGAGTTCGCCAAGGTTGCGTAATGTCTCCACTCTTATTCAACATCACGAAGGCAAGTTGAGCAGGAGTGTTAAAGTAGGAACGGGAGTTCGCCAAGGTTGCGTAATGTCTCCACTCTTATTCAACATCGTTTTGGATATTGTAATGAAACAATCTATGGCAGATAATAGGGGTATTTCTTGGGGGTTTAATGGAAGATTAGAGGACTTAGAACATGCCGATGACATTTGCCTCCTCTCTCATCGATACTGTGATATGCAGGTAGTCGTAGAAGAGGACGTCCGGCCCATACATGGAGAAGACAAGTCATAGCTGAAGTAACAACTCTTAACACCAGTTGGAACGAAGTGAAAAGAATTGCGATGGACAGATGAAAGTGCTCCTTATAGGAGCTTCGGGAACATATATATATATTAGGGCGGGTCGATTTATTTTTCGACAATTTCCCTATGATTTCCGTATTCTATGGGTTATTCCATGAAAATTTGCCAAAGGAACCATACCTCTATCGTTAAAATCGAGTCCCCTACTTTTTGTTGGTAGATTTTTTCCCAAATTGACGTTCGTATGAAATATTACCTAGACGCGTTGGAAAGGTGAGCTCATTTTGATCAATTTACAAAAAAAAATCTCCAACATTGGTCCAACGGTTCAAAAGTTACGGGCATTTTAGTCCAAATTTTGGAGCATTTTTCCATTTTTTTCATGATTTTGTCCAATAATATTACTTTCATGGCCATTTTTTTGGCTCAATTTTTTTGACTTACGAAGCTTACGAACCTTACGTTACGACTGGACTGATTTCCGCTTTACATTATTGGCATATTTTATCACAGGGTGCACACCCTGTGTTATGTTTGTTTATTTCTTTTTGTTTTTAGTTTCTTTATAGACTTCTTTATTTTTGTTTGTTATTTTTGTTTGTTTATAATATTCCAGTGTATGCTAGTTTTGTTATGCTGTTGGTTTTATGTGTTATTTTGTTTTAGCAATATCGCTTGAATTAATCAACCGAATTCGATAAATTTGGGCTTAAACTCTTCGTTTTGAATTGTAAATTGAACTAAATAATGGATTGAGCCAAAAAAATTTTTTGAGTTATGGATGTGAACCTGTATGTAATATTTCATACGAACGTCAATTTGGGAAAAAATCTACCAAGAAAAAGTAGGGGACTCGATTTTAACGATAGAGGTATGGTTCCTTCGGCAAATTTTCATGGAATAACCCATAGAATACGGAAATCATAGGGAAATTGGTGAATTTTTTCACTCCCTACAAATTGCAATGTCACAATACCTCCCATATAAAAATTTTAAATGGGTTGAAAATTGTAAACATTTCAATGTTATTCATATAGCAGAAGATTCTCCATTAGGATATATATTAGAAGTAGATCTAGAATATCCATCTACATTACATGACTTTCATAATGATTTACCATTTTGTGCTGAGAATAAGAAAATTGAAACCATGAAACAAAAGAAACTAATAACTGATTTAAATAGTAAAACTAATTACATAATACATTACCGAAATCTTCAGCAATGTATTCAACATGGTTTAATTTTAAAGAAAATACATAGAATTCTTCAGTATGATCAGTCAAATTGGTTACAAAAATATATCGATTTAAATAACCATCACAGAACACTAGCTAAAAATTCATTTGAACAAAATTTTTTCAAATTGTTGAATAATGCAGTATACGGGAAAACTATGGAAAATGTTGATAAGAGGATAGACATTAAAATAGTATGTCAATGGGAGAATAGAGGTAAACGCTTAGGAGCTCGAGCTCTTATAGCTAAGCCAAATTTCCATAATTCACTCCAAATTCATGACAATATGCATGCCATCCAAATGAATAGAATTAAAACTGAATACAATAAACCTATTTATATTGGATTTACAGTTTTAGAAATATCCAAATGGAAAATGTATAGTTTTCATTATGATTACATAAAGCCTAAATATCGTCAAAACATTAAACTCAATTATATGGATACTGATTCCTTTATTTATGACATTAACACAGATGATCTATACAGAGATATTAAAAATGATATGAATACTCATTTTGATACATCTGCATATCCGATAGATAATGTCTATAATATCCCACTTCTTAATAAAAAAGTTTTAGGAATGATGAAGGATAAGTGTAATGGAAAAATTATTAAAAAATTCATTGGATTAAGGGCTTAAATGTATTCAGTGAAAATTGACTGGGTAGGTCAGGAAATTAAAAAAATTAAGGGGTTAAGTATTGTGTAACTAGTAAATTAAGTATAAATGACTTTAGAAAATGTCTATTAGAAAACAAATTTATATTATGATTCAATGTATATATTAAGATCTAAGATACATCAAATTTACACTCAAAATATAAGTAAACTAACATTAAGTTATTTAGATGATAAGAGATTTATAAGAGATAATAACGTTGATACTTTTGCATGAAGTCATTTTAGAATTAATAACTATCCTGAACTTATGGAAGAGGATAATGCCAATCTTCTCAACGTCAATATAGATTTTTAATTAATTTTATGTTTTTTTAAATGATAAGATAAATTGTAAATTTAGATAATAAGAAAAAATTGTAAAATAAAAAAAATTATGCAGGAAATCAAAAGTTAAAATGTTATTTTCATTTCAAACCATATTTATTAAATATAAATTTTAAACACAAGTGATCACAATTAAATGTATTTGTATATGGGTAATGGGAGTTTTGCGCCAATGTGGAAGAAATTGTTTTAATTAGCTGTTTAAAAAGTTGTTTAGCTGTTTTAAAAAGCTGTTTAGCTGTTTTAAAAAACGGTTTAACTGTTTTAATTAGCTGTTTAGCTATTTTAAAAAGCTGTTTAGCTGTTTTAATTAGCTGTTTTTAAAAAGCTGTTTAGCTGTTTTTAAAAGCTGTTTAGCTGTTTTAAAAAGTTGCTCAGCTGTTTTAGGAATCTGTTTCGTTAAAAGTATACAACGAGATATTCCAAGATCTAAACTTGGTGATGGCATTAGTTTATAATAATAATCATGAATCTGATATGAATTCTTAATCATAAACAAATACATGTAAAACACCAATTGCTCTAAAACAGTCTGTACTTATGCCTGTCTGTTTATCTATACATACAATAATTTTTCATCAGCTAATTCAATTGAAAATAGTTAAAATAGTAGAAGTGATGTACTCTGTATAAAGACTAAGGATCAACTAAAAATAAAACTATCAAGTTCAAATGTTTTATTGATTAATAAGGTTTTCATTATTTAGATATAAATTTAGAAAATTTCTAAGTAAAATTACATTCTTTTCAGCACATATTTGATTGATATTATTATGATTTTTACAAATAATTATATTAGGATTATTTTTATATAAAGTTTTTTTATTCGGACAATTCCAATAATCTAAATTAATTATACATATATATTACTTGAAATTATTAATTTAGCCTTTTCGGTAAAAACAGTTGATTATACAAGACTCTCATCATTTTTATTGGCGTATTAAAGATCAATATCATTAATTTTATTCCGTCGAGCATTTTACATTCCATTACTATCTAATGGTGATAATAAAACCAATTTTTTAATAGTACTTGATGTTCCTAAAAGTCTTGTTTGATCAATTTCAACACCATTTACTTCGTAACGGATTTCATCAAATGTATGTGCTGCAGAAGATACTAATTTTGTATTGCTATCATCTTTATCCTTCTACATATATAAAACTTTCCGACGGCAAATCATACAAGTCTGGATTTTGTATTGTAATACGAATTTCATCGTTATTATTGCAAGATTGTAAATGTAGGGTATACGTATGGTAGGCCTTTTTAATTATATTTGCACGGACAAAGTTTATCCAGAACATCTATTATTGAACTCATGGTTTCTTCAATTTTAAATTTAATGATTTTAAAAATTCTTTATTTGATTGCGTTAAGTTGATATTTTTAAATGAATTCTTTGAATTCAATTTATATTTCAATATTTTGTTAGCAGAAGAAGAAGAAGAAGAACGTAAAACTTTGTTTTTAGGTATATTATTCTTGTAAATTGTCATTATTTTATTGGTCTTAAATGTAATCGACAGTTGTCTAAATAAAGAAAACCATATTAATCAATAAAACATTTGAAGTTGATAATTTTATTTTTAGTTGATCCTTAGTCTTTATACAGAGTACATCACTTCTACTATTTTAACTATTTTCAATTGAATTAGGTGATGAAAAATTATTGTATGGATAGATATACAGACAGGCATAAGTACAGACTGTTTTAGAGCAATTGGTGTTTTACATGTATTTGTTTATGATTAAGAATTCATATCAGATTCATGATTATTATTGTAAACTAATGCCATCACCAACTTTAGATCTTGGAATATCGCGTTGTATACTTTTAACGAAACAGATTCCTAAAACAGCTAAGCAGCTTTTTAAAACAGCTAAACAGTTTTTTAAAACAGCTAAACAGCTAATTAAAACAGCAAAACAGCTAATTAAAACAGTTAAACAGCTTTTTAAAACAGCTAAACAGCATTTTAACCCTTCTGCACTCCTTGGGTCAATTTGACCCAATTTTGGTTTTAAAATTCAAAATTTTTCCCTTTAAATTTAAGATATCAACGTGAAACTTTTATTTATCCATAACAGGGACGAAAACTATGCTTTTAAAAGAAAATTATAATATTTAAAGTTTTCCTCCGCCTACACATTTAATATCCTTTGGGTCAATATAACCCAACAATCGATATTGCAAGTTTAATTCCACTTTACCGTTTTTTTCCTATTGAATATAATTAAATGGAGTTCATCTTCATTTAGAATCATCGACCAATAATTTCAGTCAAATAATCATTAAAATCGCTTTTATTGAATATTTTTCATTCAAAATGTTATTATTCTCAAACAGTGGGTGGGATTTTGAGAATTCCGCAATTGTATCTCTTGAAATTTGTTTTATGATAATATGGTAACGCATTGAAACTTGAACTTTGTAAACAAAAAAGTTCATTCAAATTGCAATTCGGTGATTCCCCGTTTTGTGTATGAAAAAACAATATTTCGCTATGAAGATGCCATAACTTTTGTTTCATTAGAATATTTTCTTTCAATTTTTTTTTTTTTTTTTTTTTTTTTTTTCGTTATTTATTTATTGAATCTTCATATATTTAATATGAACTAACAATAATTTATCAAATCTTAACCTAATACTTTATTTATGTCCTGCCAGTGCCAGACAAAAATTTTCTTCATCACGGGTTCTGTTCACTTATATAGGTGTTTATCTCTCATCTAGTTGAGTAAGTGCTGCAGTGTCTCTTCTCCTTAAGCGAGTGTGGCCGCCATGATTTAAAATATTTCGAGCTAAAGGATTTGGGTGTTGTTCAAGTCTTTTTAAATATTTTACTGCATATTTTGTAATCATAGTTTTTACTAATGGCACGTTGAGATCCTTATGAATGTTTGAGTTTTTAACATACCAGGTGGCGGCTGTGATTATACGAAGAAGTTTATTTTGGCGCCTTTGAATTTTTTCGATATTAGAGGCCGAGGCAGTGCCCCATAGTTGAATACCGTAGCACCAGATAGGCTTTAAGATAGAATTGTAAAGTAGAAGCTTGCAATCGAGTCTAAGAACAGAATTTCTTCCAATAAGCCAATGAATTTGGATGGCTTTTAGTTTCATTTGAGTTAATTTTGCCTCTATATGGCATTTCCACGTTAATCGCCGATCCAGATGTATACCGAGATATTTTACATGCGAATGTTGAGGAATAATTTGATTATTGATTGTAATAGGGGGGCAAGATTCCCGGCGCAGGGTGAATGTTATATGTACGCATTTTTGCTCATTGACCATTATCCTCCATTGTCTTAGCCATATTTCTAGTTGAAATATATGATGCTGTAGGTAACGAGATGCTTCATAACGGTTTTCGTGGACGCTTAGAAAAGCTGTGTCGTCTGCAAATGTTGAAGTTTGGGTGTAGTTGTTTGTTGGCATGTCCGAAGTATAAATTAAGTATAATAGAGGGCCCAGGATGCTGCCCTGTGGGACTCCAGCGCCAATCGGCTGAGGTGAACTTAAGAAATTTCCTTCTTTAATAATAAATTGACGACCGACTAAGTAGCTTTCTAACAGTTTGTGTGTGTTTGCTGGTAAATTTTGCAATAAGCCTTCATGCCAGACTTTGTCAAAAGCTTGCGAAACATCGATGAAGAGTGCTGAGCAATATTTTTTTTCTTCAAATGTTTTTCTTATGACATTTACTATTCGATGAGTTTGTTCAATTGTGCTGTGTTTTCTTCTAAATCCGAATTGATGGTTTGGAATACATCTATTTTCACTTAAAATCGGTGTTAATTTTGAAACTAATAATTTCTCAAATAGCTTTGACATATTTGACAATAAGCTAATAGGCCTATAAGACTCAACTTTCGTATGATCTTTACCTGGCTTTGGTATCATGGTAACTAAGGAAACCTTCCATTTTTGAGGAAAGTATTCAAGGCGTAAAATAGCATTAAAAATAAAAAGAATAATTTTCTTTGCTACGCGAGGTAGCTCTAATAGCATTTTATTGCTGATCTTATCAATGCCAGGTGCCTTCTTAGTGTTTAAGTCACATATAACCTTTTCGATTTCTCTCATCTCAAATCTTAGGGGAATAGCTGCTCTAGCAGCAACAGGTGGTAAATCGACCGCAATATTGTGAGATATATTAGGTGTAAATACGTTTTTCAAGTGACTTACAAACAGATTTCCTTTTTCAACATCATTTCTTGCCCAACTTCCATTCAAGTTTCTTAATGGTGGTTTAGAGACAACTAGCCTTTTGAGGTTTCTAGCTGCACGCCATAATGAGTAGTCCGATTGTGGAGTTGCATCAAGTTCCTTAAGATATTTTTCCAGAGAAGCCGTTTTCTGAGTCTGCAATAACTTTCTTAATCTTTTTGTACACTCTTTTAGCAAGTTCTTAAGTTGAGGAGATCTGTGCAATTGCCACTCTCTTCGTGCCCTCCTTTTTTCAGACAAGAGACGCTCGACATCTGTGGAATATATTTTAATAGTTTTTGTTTTTTTGGGGGCAATATTGGAATGTTGAACAGCTAGTTTCAGAAAACTGTCAAAATTATCAATAGAACGATCTACATACTCCGGTGTACTGAGCGGAATATTTTCTGTGCAATGGGCACTGAGATATTTTTTATATTTTAACCAATTTATTTGTGTGGCTGACGTCGCTAGGTAACCAGTCGGAGATACAATTCTATTGGGGTTCATTATAGTAACAATTGTAGGTGTGTGGTCGGAAGATAATTCTAGGGAAGCTTCAACGTGAATCGTTTCTGTGGGGATGTTTTTAACCACGCCAAAATCGATGACATCTGGAATTTTTTGCGGGTCAGCAGGCCAATATGTTGGTTGGCCGCTCGCGACAACATTTAAATTCATTTTAGAGATTGTATTAAACAAAACACGACCCTTTGGTGTTATGAGTCGTGACCCCCAGAAGGTATGCTTAGCGTTATAATCGCCAGCGGCCAGGAAACAGGGTCCTAGTGATTTATAATATTCACAATATTGGCTTTCTGATATTGAAAATCTAGGTGGAGAGTATAAAGATGAGATTACAATGCTACGATTCAGCTCTTCAACACAAATGTTCGTTGCTTGGAGATAATCCTCACGATGATCACACATTAGGTAGTGTTTGACTCGATTTTTTATCAAAATGGCAGAACCACCACAAGCTCTATCTCGAGGGTCCTTGGTATCATATAGTATATAACCATTGATGTTAAACGTATTTCTTGAGGTCAAATGAGTTTCAGAAACCATCATGACATCAATTTGTTTATTTTTAAGAAAGTATTCTAATTCATTTTTATGTTGGCGGATGCCGTTTGCGTTCCAAAAACAGATTTTTAAACAGTTCATGGCCTGTTAAGTACAGATTGCAATAACATCGATTGCATTCTAAGAATTTCCTGCATCATATTACCCATTGTGTTCGTAAAATTAGTTACTGTTTGCACTAATGTTTCCATGGTTTTTTCCAGACGACTTAAATTTGAAACTGGAGTTTCATCATTACTTGGCGCAGCACCTTGCGTTGGCGCATGGTTTGATTTTACGACGTTAGCATAAGAGGTTCTGTTATAACTAGGCTGCGGGGCCTGAATGTCACCAGTGCTTACTTGATTTGTTACCTGCATTTGAGGGGGATTAGTTTTCGGTCCAACTGACTGCTTGACGATGGTATATACAGGGCATCCTCTATAATTGGCAGTGTGATTACCGCCACAGTTGCTACATTTTTTTACGTTGGGGTCGGTTTTAGACTTATCGCAAAGATCTGTACCATGTAATTCACCACATACTACGCAAACAGGGGGTAAATAGCAATATGCCTTAGTATGACCATATTCTTGACAGTTTAAACACTGAACGGGACCATTTCTTTTGTGTGGCTCTTCTATAGTTACTCTTCTATAGAGAATATATTTCAAATTGTAAATAGGGTGCGTTTCATTTTTTTTAAGCTTTACGTCGCCGGGTTCAAACTCCACTCGAAAAAGTGGTTGGGGGTTTTTTTCTCTATTTTTTATATTTACTACATGTTTTATTTTGAAGCCTTTTTCTTCGAGGAATGTTTTTACCTCTTCTGGGTCCACACATGAGTCAATTCCCTTAATCACTACCTGGAGACCTTTACTGCTTTTCAGTTGGTATGTATAAAAGTTTTTTTTAAGTACTTCAAATTTGTTTATAATTTTGCGAAAATCATTCTCATTATTGACTTGTATTTTTGTCTCGTTTATACTACCACGCTTGATAGCAGCTACGTAAAACGAATTTTCACCTATCACCGATATCAAACTCTTTATGAGCTCATTTGAGTTTTGCTCCCTAAGATATATCGGGGGAGGCTTGGACGATTTTATGACGTTTGGTGCTTCAGAGGATTCATCCTCCAGAATTGCAAATCGATTTTGAGAATTTATTTTATCAAAAGATGGTACTTTTGAGGCCGAAGCAACTGCTGCAGAGGTAGGGCTGCGACCCCGTTTAAGCACTGTTATGTACCTGTCCATACCAACTTGTACTTGAGGCTTTTGACCACTTTTTACTTGTGGAGCTGAGTTTTCCATCATGCCTGATTTGAGGGTAATATTTTCATCACTTATTAAAATCGTTTTTGCCGCTGAGGCACCGCTTGCAGGTTTTATATTTTTTATTGTATTAATATCAACCGTATTATTAGACACCGAAGGTGATACTGAGTTTTCTATTATGCCTGATTGGGGGTTAATATTTACATCACTTATTAAAATTGTTTTTGCTGTTGAGGCAACGCTAGCAGGTTTTGTATTTGTTATTGTATCAACCGTGTTATTAAATACAGACGGCGAGAGGGATCGCGTACGAGTAATAGGTTTAGCCGTTAGGTATTTGCTATCATCGATTCTTTTTTTTATTTCTGTATTTTTTTCGCTAACACTCACTGTGATATATGCATTTCTACTGTTTGCACTCATAAGAGTTTTTTTTTTCTTTTACTGTTTACAGTTGTGCTCTTCTTATTTGTTATTGTTTATCAACACCGATAATGAAAAAAATGTGTGTTTATGTATGTATGTACATACATGTAATTTTTTTTTTTTTTTTTTTTTCTTTTTCTTGTATTTACTTTTTTTATACTTTATTTGTTCAAAAAAAATAAACCGTATGCCGAGTTTAGAAAACACGTCTATCTTCAACGACCGCGACAGACAGAATGAGCTCAGTTTATTTTTTGGTGATCAGCGTGCATAAATCTATTTTTTTTTGTAATTCACCATAATTGAGTATTTTTACATAATGGCAGAAAGAAGAAAAGTAAGTATTGTAAAATAAAATTTCAAATATATAATTGTTCCATAATGAAATTGCTTCAGACTCTTAGTGATCTTCAATTGAAACAAATAATGAATGACGAATATGATGAAGACGAAATTTTTTCACCCGACAGCGATGCAGAAGACGAATCCTATTCATCATCAAATAATAGCGTTGAAAGCGTGGTAGTGGAAGATGCAGTAGAAATAGATCACAGCACTTCAAAGTGTAGTTTGGAAACAACAGCCACCACTTCAAACAGGCAGGTTACCAAAAAATCAAATTTGATTGAATAAGCCTGGACCTACCAAAAGAGCAACATCTATGGTTACAGATATAAAGTCTTCGTTTGATGTGTTTACATCACCAAATATAAAAAATATTGTGATTCAAATGACAAATCAAAAGGGTGTAGATTTATATGGAAATAATTGGCAAACTATTGATATGATTGAGCTTGATGCATATATTGGATTACAAATAATGGCAGGAGTTTATAAATCTCATGGAGAAACTCTCACTAGCTTGTGAAATGAAAAAAACGGAAGACCTATTTTTCGAGCAACAATGAGTCTCAAGCGACTTGCGAGTATATCAAAGTGCCTACGGTTTGACAGCTCTGAAGATAGAGAAGACTTCGTGACAAACTAGCACCGATAAGAAACGTTTGGGACAAGTGGAGTAATCAGCTCAAAGTTTTTTACAATCCACATGAAAATGTTACTGTTGATGAACAATTGGTTCCATTTCGAGGTCGGTGCAGTTTTAGGCAATATATTCCCTCAAAGCCCGCCAGATATGTCATAAAAATTTGGGCACTTTGCGATTCCACAACTAAATATGCCTGGAATATGGAAGTGTACACAGGCAAAGCAAGAAATACACAGCCAGAAAAAAAATCAAGGTGAGACTTTTTTAGCTCGAATTACATTTGTTATATTTCCATATTTTTAATTTAGGTGAGAGAGTGGTGCTAACATTATCAGACCCTCTTCCAAAGGGATGCACAATTACATGTGATAATTTTTTTACTACATACAATCTTGCCATTCAACTACTTTGTCGTAATATTACATTAGTTGGCACTGTCCGTAAAAATAAAACTTTTTTGCCATCAAAAATTCGGGATATGAAAAAAAGCCGGTATTGCACTCTAATTTTTTGTTTTCAAATTATATAAAAATAGCATCCTATGTTCCAAAAAAAAAAATAAATACGTTCTGCTCTTGAGTTCTCTTCATCATTCAGCCGATGTTAGAGACTATGAACAAAAAAAATCTGAAATAATACATCACTACAACCAAACGAAAGCTGGAGTTGATGCGCTTGACCAACTAGTTGCTAATTACACATGTAAGCGCATGACTAGGCGATGGCCTGTTGCATTATTTTCAAATATGATAGATGTATCAGCATATAACTCCTACGTCATATGGTCTGATATGAATCCTGCATGGAATTTCAATAAAAACTTCAGACGCAGGCTATATCTAGTAGAACTTTCAGATCAGCTAATAAATGAGCATATTTTGCGAAGATAGGTTTTGCCACATGGACCATCAGCAAAAAATCTTGTTAAAAATATCAAAGAACAAAATGATCTCCCAGGTGCCGCGCAATGTTCTAAACAACATAGAACAAATTCACCATTGTCCTGTAATTTACCTAATAAACGACAGCGGTGTTTCTTTTGTCAACATGGAAGGAATTCAAATAAGCATTCCACTAAATGTGATTCTTGTGAAAAATTTATTTGCAAAGAGCACATGGTCACCATGTGTATAAATTGTCACACAAATTCTTAAACTTTTTTATATATTAGTATTAAAATATAATTAATATTTTATTATTTTTCAAAAAAAAAAAAAAAAGTCTGAATTTAAAATTTAATTTAATTTTACTTTTTTTAAGCTCAGGAAGGGCTTATTTATTTTAGTTTTCATTATTTTTTGTTATTCTAATTCAAAAAACAACAAAACAAATAAATTTCCTATATAAAATATTAAATTTTATTTACTTTTGAATGTTGGGTCATATTGACCCAAAGGATCATAGGAAGGGCACATATACAAGGGATGCAGAAGGGTTAAAACAGCTAAACAGCCTTCTAAAACAGCTAAACAGCTATTTAAAACAATTTCTTCCACATTAGCGCAAAACTCCCATTACCCATATACAAATACATTTAATTGTGATCACTTGTGTTTAAAATTTATATTTAATAAATATGGTTTGAAATAAAAATAACATTTTAACGTTTGATTTCCTTCATAATTTTTTTTATTTTACAATTTTTTCTTATTATCTAAATTTACAATTTATCTTATCATTTAAAAAACATAAAATTAATTAAAAATCTATATTTACGTTGAGAAGATTGGCATTATCCTCTTCCATAAGTTCAGGATAGTTATTTATTCTAAAATGATTCCATGCAAAAGTATTAACGCCATTATCTCTAATAAATCTCTCATCATCTAAATAACTTAATGTTAGATTACTTATATTTTGAGTGTAAATTTGATGTATCTAAGATCTAAATATATATATTGAATCATAATATAATTTTTTTTCTAATAGACATTTTCTAAAGTCATTTATACTTAATTTAATAGTTACACAATGCTTAACCCCCTTAATTTTTTTAATTTCCTGACCTACCCTGTCAATTTTCACTGAATACATTTAAGCCCTTAATCCAATGAATTCCTTAATAATTTTTCCATTACACTCATCCTTCATCATCCCTAAAACTTTTTTATTAAGAAGTTGGATATTGTAGACATTATCTATCGGATATGCAGATGTATCAAAATGAGTATTTATATCATTTTTAATATCTCTGTATATATCTGTTACGGACCTGCTGTTGGCCTCCGGATTCCACCAATCCCACTAGCTCTCGCGGCATGATCTCGGGGAGCGGTTCTCAACCCTTTTGATGGCTGAGGTCCGGTACAAAATAAAATATTAATTCATACAACAAAAACAAATGCTTACTCGATAAACTACGGGTGAAACATATACACATAGGGAGAAAGATGACACTCTCCAATCGCCCTCCCTACCATGGCCGCACGGTCTCCACTACTCGTATCTTACGGGCCCCATAATCCGTCCATCCCGTCCTATCACTCAATAATCCCAATTATTCATCTACTCAAAATTATTCATTTTTTTCTTTATACAATTTATTAAATTTCATATAAACTATACATAATTTTTCTAATATATAAATAAAATAAATAAATAAAATAAAAAAAACACAAAACTTACTTACTAACAAAACCTACAAATAACAAAAAAAAACTTAAGCAAAATCTATTTTTTTTTTTTTTTTTATTTCCGCTAACTTTTACAAGTGGCATTTAAAGAGTTTGCATAATTATTTTCATATCCTCTTTACAGTATACTATTGGTTTTTTTTTTTCTTTTCTCAAATTAAAAGTACAATAATTTTATTACGAGTTGCCCTCGAAATAGTTTGCCACCTTGCCCTTAGTTCTCAGCTATATAAAAAAAACTTAATATCCATAAACCTTATAACTAACAAAAATTACACTGAGACATGCACAAAAAAAAACTAAACATATATAAATATACTTAACGGATCAACCTAGTAAAGGATCGAAAAGATCATATACACACAAAAAAAAACAGGCCTCTCAAATTTGTCTGCCTGACCGAACAATGTTGTGAACTATAATTTTTCCCTAAAAGAGCTCTCTGAGGTACTTCTAAATCCACAATAGTTAGAGCCACTTACTCTTTTATTTTACTCTTGTACTTTTACTTTTTCCTCTAACGATCCCTTTTACACAATTATTATATAACAACAAGCTTTAACACACAAAAACACAATATTATTAAGATATTCTTAAAATTACTTCCTAACTTAACCACTACTGAGAACAATTTACGTTTTTAAATTTCCCACTGGGTCTTTCCTTCTATTTTCTTTACCGAACTTTTTGTGTCGGTTTAAAACTTAACTACCCTTTTACCCTAGACTTGCAAAACTCTCCAGACAAATTTATCTTTCTACAGAGAGCTTTTCTTTTGCAGCCTCGGTCACTCTTGCCAACACAAATTTCACTTTCCTTTCCTGAAGCCACTATTTTTTCTTTCCTTTACACAGGCACTGTTAATTATAAAAAATACATTGTTTTACCTTTTAAAAATTACTTTTGTTAGCTCTCCCTTACATTCTTCCTTTAGGGACTCACGTTCCAAGCTTCCAAAACTTGTAAGCTGTAGTGAACTTCTCCCCTCAGTCTCAAAGTTTCACGCAACTCCAATAGCAATCGACCTTAATCTCCGTCTGGGCAAAAGGGATAATCTATAAACGTCCTACTTTATTTAAACTTGATTCACTTTCAAAAAAAAAATGCACAAGCACTTACTTTATACAAATTCTCACACCAATAATTTAACTCCTTAAAACTTTTAATTATAATTTTGAAGCACTCACTTTACTATTTTACTTTACTGTCTGACGTTCTCTATAATAATGATTTTATTATTTTCCAAAATTTTCTTAAAAACCGCAAATATAAAAAAAACGTTAATGCGTTACAAAACAACAAAACTAGTACATAAAAACAAACTACCGAAACCTAACACTAACATACATACAGTCCTACAAAAAAAATACGTCGGGGTCAACAACTTTATTTCCTTTGGCCTTGAACTCAAAAGAAATTTTACAGAGAAAATATTTCTTAATTTTCTCTTATTCGGACAAACTTATCAATATCAGTCCTCTATTTATTCAACTCTGTTCATACAAAAAGCTCGTTTTCCAGAATGGACTTCCAGTCTACATTCCATTTAATAAACAGCTGTCATTAAGGAAAACATGACAATCAAACATTTAAACCTTTCAACACAAATCAAAATTACTATAGAAAAAAACTAACTCAAAAACAAATGAAAATTACTATAAAAAAACTAACTCAAAACAAATTAAAATAAAACAAGCTAACTAATTCTCCCAAGCCGGACTACCAAAATACAGCACCAACAAACCACCAGCAAGCCTCGGACAACTACCACCCAATACGTAAGTACTCCTAAGAGAATAACATACCCAAGAATAAACTTTGTTCATTCTTTTCCCTCCATAGAACCTTCTCTGGCCTTCACCCGCAAATCCAGAAACAACCAAACCACAACAAAATACACCCGCAACAAAACTCCGCTGCCGCTGATGGCTGTCAGAGGAAGTGGTGTGCGGCCATTATGCTGCGTACCCAACGTGGGGAACTCCCACCCCCTGAGATTCCATTAGCCGGGCAACAAAAAAAAATAACCGAATCCAATGGTGTCACTTCGGGCGTAACAGTCCACGCGGCCATCATGATATCTCCCTGGGCAATCAACCTACCCATACACAATAGTCCCAACTATGCTGACGTATAACATTCAGGTACTAAAAAAAATTTGCATTTATTAAGTGGTAAGCAATATTCAATCCATGACTCGTAAAGTGTCAATATTAGGACGAAAACGAATACATGTATACACGCAAAAAAAAATTTATTTTATTAATAATTACTTTGTTTTCTTAACCTAATATTGCACATTAACGTCTATATCACAGAAAAAAAAATATTGCACTTAATTTTGTCACCATTAGCACTAAGTAAAATTCAACTAAACTGTGAAGTAACTAAATCTAATACAATATCAGAATAAAACATAATTATTTCATAATATTATAAAAACAAACAAATAAATAATTATACTCTAATATTGCACTACATCCTATTATCACAGTTCTGAAAAATTCACTATTGCACTGTTCTATCCACTTAGGTCAAATTCAACGTTCAAACTACGTTCACCAGGATTTTACCTCCCCAATCGATCGTTCTCGGACAATGTACACCCCATGCATAAAGGTTAAATCACGCCTACTATTGCCCTTTTCGCCAAGAAAATGCATAGTGGCTCCCCAACATTGCTACAGATACAAAAACTAATTCTTGTAGTTGGTCCTTGACCAACTGTAGCACCTTTTGGCGCAAAAAAATAAAACGATTGCTCTTACAAAGCCTATTAATCTGTCCATCAACGTCGTCAAATTACTTTTATTATTTTATAAATCTATTATCATCTACGATCGTTATCTGTGCAACTTAATTTGGAAATGCCCCTATCATTCTCGTTAACGTTACGACTATCACCTACCTACATGGATCAATCTTACAATAACTTCCATTATGAAATGTAATTGAAGATTATCATACATTCTCCGAAAATTTGACTACGGGAAGTATACAAAAATCTGACTTTTTTTTTCTCTAAGTTTTTACTTTGTTAAAATTTTTTTTTTCTTTTTAGCTACGTCGCAAAAAATTCACACCCTTATAGGACTAAAATTTTCATTGGCCATATATTGCACCTACTCAACAAAAACACAAAATAAATCGGATACTATCACATTCTGCAACACCAAGGACCATATTGCCACATAATCAAGGTAAGTAAAACTTTTTAATATTTTGTTTCGTTGTATATGAGCATGCTTACAGTTGGACTAGAAATTATAAAAAAAATTGTAAAGTACATTTTCATTTTGTTTCACCAACGGGGATTATTTCTGGTTAAGCTTATATCTTGATGTCTTTTGAATGATACACTCCCAATGATTTACCCTGGAGTGTCTCTAATTCGTACATGTTGTTACCTATAGATTTTACCACTCTACATTTCAAAAACTTTCTACAGAATTTTGCATTTATGTTTTTGCCAAAGTTACTCAATATAGTATTACGTCGATATACCTCTTGTCCTGGCAAAAACTTTACAATTCTTGCACCCCTGTTGTATCTCTCGGCGCTTCTCTCATATGCTTTAGCCATTTTCTGCTTCATTCTTTCTCTGATCCCTTGCATTCTATCATTTATATTTAGTTGTACTATTTCATGATCTGTAAGCGATCTTAGCTTTCTACCTAATTTGTAATCTGCCCCACTGCTAAACATGTGATAACCAAATAACGCGAAAAAAGGCGTAACACCTGTGGCAGTATGCACCGACGTTCTTAACGCGCATTCAATTTCGGACAAATACATGTCCCAATCCCTATGATCCTTATCGAGATATGCTCGTATCGCTGATAAAACCGATTGGTTCACACGTTCACTCGCATTGCTTTGGGGTGAATATACAGCAGTTTTCAGATGTTGTATTTTATACATATCCATAAGGCTTTCAAAGCTTTTAGCAATAAATTGGCTGCCATTGTCACTGTGTATCACTTCTGGCACTCCAAATTTGTGAAATATTTCAGTGACAAGGAAGTTAATGACATTTGAGGTTGTTGCTTCTTTCATCGCCTTTAAAAATACAAACTTCGTGAAATGATCAATAACTATAAAAATGTAACAATTGCCTTTTTTAGACCTTGGGTATTTTCCCATAAAATCTATATAAAGTTTTTGAAAGGGTCTTTCCGTCACTACTTGTTGTCCTATTTCCGGTCTCATATTTCTGTTGCTAGGTTTCGTTTCCTTGCATATTTGGCAATTAGCTATAAATTTTTTTACCTGTGCACTCATTTTCGGCCAGTAGAAAAATCTTTTCACTCTTTCCAACGTTTTTGTAACCCCTCCATGGGCTGTTGTTAATGTTGAATGAGCTTTTTCGATAATCTCTTTAGTAATCATCGCCGGGATCCATAGCTTCCACGCTGATTCTTCGTCATTCTGATCATACGTCTTCTTGTACACTAGTCCATTTTCAACTTTTAAATCAGGCAACATTTCAGCATTTTTTTCTATATGCGCTGCTAGCTCTTTATATTCTTGGCTTTCAAACTCTGTAGTTTCAAATCCTAGTAGGTTAGTAATATCTATCTGATCAACATTTGGTAGCCTTGACAGCATGTCTGCTACTATGTTTTCAGAGCCTTTTCTGTGTTCTATTTGAAAATCGTATGCCTGCAATTGTAGAGACCACCTGGCCAATCTTCCTGTGAGATCTTTTCGTGACATAAGCCATTTTAGGCTGGCGTGATCCGTCACTATTGTAAATGGCATCATTTCAATGTATTGCCTGAATTTCTTTACCGCCATCACGGCAGCTAAACACTCCTTCTCAGTAACTGTGTAATTCCTTTGGCACCCGTTTAATTTCTGTGAGTAAAAAGCAATAGGATGCTCCTCTTTTTCTCCGTGTATTTGGTAAAGCACTGCTCCAATTCCATAATCACATGCGTCACACTGAATAAAAAATCTTTTCGAGAAATCAGCATGCCGAAGTACAGGTGCTGAGGTTAAGGATTTCTTGAGATTATCAAATGCTTTACGTGCCTCTGGAGTCATTTCAAATTTAGTGGTTTTTTTTCAACGTGTCTGTTAAGGGAGCAGCTATTACGGAAAAGTTTTTTATAAAGCGGCGATACCAGCCCGCTGTCCCCAAAAAGCTTCGCACCTCTCTTATCGATTTTGGTATTTTCATTTCCGTTATTGCTTTCACTTTATCCGGATCGGTTCTCAGAAGGCCATTTCCTATGATAAAACCTAAATATTTTAATTCTTTAAAACAAAACTGAGACTTACTAAGACCTATTGTTAAGTTGGCTTTTCTTAGGGACTCTGCTACTTTCTCCAATAAATCTAAATGCCTGTTAAAATCATTAGAAATAATCAAGAGATCATCCAAATAAATGAATACGTTATCCTTTAACTCTTGTGGGATAACCTTATCCATTAGTCGACACAAGCGTTGAGCCGCGTTACAAAGGCCAAATGGCATTACTCTAAATTGGTAAAGCGGCCTGCCAGCAACGGTAAATGCAGTGTAAGGCCGGCTTTCTGGCTCCAACTCGATCTGCCAAAACGCATATTTAAGATCAACGCTACTTATAAAATAAGTCTCGTCGATTCGGCTAAGTATCCCATCAATATTTTGCAAGGGATATGCATCTTTTATTGTTAAATTATTTAGTTTCCTTGCATCTAGACATAATCTGTTCTTTCCCGGTTTCTTAACAATTGTAATTTTGTTATTCCACGGGCTCTCACTAAGTTCTATTACTCTTAATTTCAGCATGTTGTCTATTTCCTTATATGTGATTTCCTGAACGGCTGGAGAAATCGGATAATACCTATCCTTTACTGGCTCTGATCCTTCAACTAACTTTATACAATGTTTTTCCAAAGTAGTTTGCCCTAAACCTTTCGACTCAAATGTATCAAATTTGCCTATTACGTTGTCTAGTCTTTGTTTTTGCTCCTCCGTTAAATCATGAACCCCTAACTTATTTTCCTTTTCAAAATCTACAAAATCCTCGATAATCTTACTGACCTCAACTTCCCCTACACTAATAACTTCCGGAGCTAAATTAAACATTCGCCAAAAATCAATGCCTAAATATAATGACTGCTCCAAGTCTGGACAAAGGTACAAAAGGATATCATTCTTCTGCCCTTTGTACTGTATGGATGCATTCACTTTACCCAATATTCTATGGTGTTGGCCACTGGCGGTCCTCACACCATAAAATAAAGGTGTAATTTCCAAATCTAATTCCTCTACTAATTCTCTGCAATGTTTCCCCAGGATACTGACCGACGCTCCACTATCCAAAAGACCTGTAACTTCCCTATTTTCAATAATTACATCTAAATAAATCCTATTGTCCTCATCTACACTTCCTGCTCGATTTAACGATTCTATTATTAAATTTTTTCTCTCTCGCTTCATTTTATAAAGTTCCCTAATTCTTTTGATGCGTTTTGTTAATGGTTTCCTAACGTCGGTTGTCCCAAAAATTTTCGATCTTATTTTAGCATAGTATTGTTCTCTAATCCCTAGTGGTATCATGTGTCTCAATTCCGGTATAAAACTTTCCATCTTGTCACTTTCCAATGGGGTACTATTATTTGTTGTTTTTAGAATTTGCATTATTGGTTTTCCGCAGGGGTTTTCTGTGGACGTGGGTCCCCGCTCACTCCCAAGTCCCTTATTCGGTTTCCCTGTTGGCAATCTGGACACTTAGGTGCAATTACATTGGGCTTCCCACAACGATAACAAAATAATGTTCTCTCCGCAGAATTGCAGTCGCGGAACCCGTGTCCTGCCATTTTGCAGTTCCAGCATTTCAATACTTGTCCTTGTCCTGCTATTTTTATAGCTGCGATTTCTTCTAAACCTAACGCATTATCCGTAAAATTTTCAAAAGTAACCTCATTCACACTTCTTATTGCCCTTGGTGTTTGAATATTATTCCTTAGTTCTCTTTTTGGAAAATTTCTTTCAGCCTCCAAACATTCTAGACGTAATTGTTCGACAGAGGATACCGAAATTGGATATACAATCTTTGCCACACTTTCTTTGACATTTCTCTTCAATATTTTAATCATATCAAATTCGGGAATAGGCTGTACAAGGCGGGATCTTAATTTGCACATTACGTGGAAAAACACATCCAGAGATTCATTTGGCTGTTGCTTTCGCTCTACCAAATCTCTTATTATTTCTAAGTTCGACGTATTTGTACGGTACTGGTTGTATAATTCACAACGCAAAGTTGGCCATGTCATCACCCCGTGCGTACGGATAAGTAGCCAATACCAATCCTTTGCAGGACCAGCGACTAGTAAGTGAAAATCTCTTAAGATTTCGTCCCAACTAATACTATAATGCGCCTGAAGATGTTCGATTCGAAATATAAAATCTTCAATACTCAATTGTGAATTATTACCATTAAATACTATTCCCCATTTATCAACGCGTATATTAATTCTTTCTGCATTACCATTATTAATATTTTCAGATGCCATATGACCGCCTGGAGTAGCCCTATTACCCACCATTGGATCAGCGTTTATTGCACCACTACTATTGTGACTATTCCCTACTGGCAACATATTTTCATTGTTCCCACTCGGCCGAGGATAACTTATATTATTTAAGAACCCTATTGGACCACCCTGAAAGTTAAAACGGGGTTCTACTGGAAAAACATTTCTATATGGATTTCCCGGGCCGTTTACATTATTACTAGTCGATGGTTGAGAATCCACAGAGTTATTAGTCCGAGTTGACAATTCCCTTACGACTTTCGTAAGCTCTCCCATAGATTTCCTAATATCACTCATTTCAACCTGCACCATCTTCTTGACCTGTTCTTGTAATGCCCTTTGGACCACTAAGGTTTCATCCACAACTAATTCCCTAACTTCCGGATCTATGGTAACACTTGGAACGCTTGTAGAAGGACCCTGTGCATTATCTGTCAAGGATATATTAATAGGCTGCGTAGATCTAACATTAATAGTTTCTGATAGATCTCTAAAATTTCCGTTTTCAGCCATTTGTGATCTGTTATTATCAAATCTTTTCTGTTTAGGTTGTACTATTGTGGTATTATTTAGATTTGTGTATGGCCTGGACCTTTTTCTATTTCTTGTCTGAATCCTATATTCCCTACTCATATCCCAAACAGATTCGATTATTCTAATCGCTCTGATCTCTTTAAATTGTTTAAAAGCTAAATACAAATAAAAATAAACGAAATAATAATAATTAAAGACAAAAATATATGTATAACTTAAATAAACAAATACCTAAAAATACAAAACACAAATCAAATACCTAATACTATATAAAAAAAATTACTTAAATCACCAATACTTAACAAAATAATTTAAAACATAAATAAATAAAAAAAAATATATAATTACAAAAACAATTACACCATATACTATTTAAATCGACCAACAAAAACCAAAAAAAAACTATCAACAAAACATATTTGAAAAAAAATTATAAGTTTAACTAAAAATATCTATACAAATCAACTTCGACTTTACTATAAGATTAAAATAACACATACTAGGGATTATTGAATGGCGACGGTTTGACGGTTAATTTTAATTGATTCTCTATATTGGAGCTATGTATAGGAATGTTTCACCTAATCAAAAGTTATTTAATAAAAAAAATACAAATAGAGGTGTCATCAACAACCTCACTACACAGTCTAATTTGTGCTCCAGCATTACCCTAACGTCTGTAATTACCAGAGGCCAGTAAACAATTTCCACCGACACAACAGACCACCGGTTCTCATAACCTTTTTTTGCGGCTGTCGATGTGATCATTGCAACTGCTCCACAAAAAAAACATCAAACTGATTTATTAAAAAAAAACACAAAAATACGACGTATGGTAAACGTTTAGAATGACTTCTATTTCATTTTCTAAGAATATACCATATCATCGTCTGAACAAGTCGTGCAATTTACACAGTACACTAATAAATTTGAAATTCTATCGCACAACTGACTTTTTGAATATTACGGCAAAAACGGCTGCGACCATTCACTCCATCAGCATATCTATTAAAATTGTACGTAGGGCTATTTTTTTCATAATTCTAGTAGTTTATTGCCTAGTGTTTCGATCATCTACACTAATTATTTATTTTTTTTTTACTTTTTTTAATTTGGGCGCCATATTCTGTTACGGACCTGCTGTTGGCCTCCGGATTCCACCAATCCCACTAGCTCTCGCGGCATGATCTCGGGGAGCGGTTCTCAACCCTTTTGATGGCTGAGGTCCGGTACAAAATAAAATATTAATTCATACAACAAAAACAAATGCTTACTCGATAAACTACGGGTGAAACATATACACATAGGGAGAAAGATGACACTCTCCAATCGCCCTCCCTACCATGGCCGCACGGTCTCCACTACTCGTATCTTACGGGCCCCATAATCCGTCCATCCCGTCCTATCACTCAATAATCCCAATTATTCATCTACTCAAAATTATTCATTTTTTTCTTTATACAATTTATTAAATTTCATATAAACTATACATAATTTTTCTAATATATAAATAAAATAAATAAATAAAATAAAAAAAACACAAAACTTACTTACTAACAAAACCTACAAATAACAAAAAAAAACTTAAGCAAAATCTATTTTTTTTTTTTTTTTTATTTCCGCTAACTTTTACAAGTGGCATTTAAAGAGTTTGCATAATTATTTTCATATCCTCTTTACAGTATACTATTGGTTTTTTTTTTTCTTTTCTCAAATTAAAAGTACAATAATTTTATTACGAGTTGCCCTCGAAATAGTTTGCCACCTTGCCCTTAGTTCTCAGCTATATAAAAAAAACTTAATATCCATAAACCTTATAACTAACAAAAATTACACTGAGACATGCACAAAAAAAAACTAAACATATATAAATATACTTAACGGATCAACCTAGTAAAGGATCGAAAAGATCATATACACACAAAAAAAACAGGCCTCTCAAATTTGTCTGCCTGACCGAACAATGTTGTGAACTATAATTTTTCCCTAAAAGAGCTCTCTGAGGTACTTCTAAATCCACAATAGTTAGAGCCACTTACTCTTTTATTTTACTCTTGTACTTTTACTTTTTCCTCTAACGATCCCTTTTACACAATTATTATATAACAACAAGCTTTAACACACAAAAACACAATATTATTAAGATATTCTTAAAATTACTTCCTAACTTAACCACTACTGAGAACAATTTACGTTTTTAAATTTCCCACTGGGTCTTTCCTTCTATTTTCTTTACCGAACTTTTTGTGTCGGTTTAAAACTTAACTACCCTTTTACCCTAGACTTGCAAAACTCTCCAGACAAATTTATCTTTCTACAGAGAGCTTTTCTTTTGCAGCCTCGGTCACTCTTGCCAACACAAATTTCACTTTCCTTTCCTGAAGCCACTATTTTTTCTTTCCTTTACACAGGCACTGTTAATTATAAAAAATACATTGTTTTACCTTTTAAAAATTACTTTTGTTAGCTCTCCCTTACATTCTTCCTTTAGGGACTCACGTTCCAAGCTTCCAAAACTTGTAAGCTGTAGTGAACTTCTCCCCTCAGTCTCAAAGTTTCACGCAACTCCAATAGCAATCGACCTTAATCTCCGTCTGGGCAAAAGGGATAATCTATAAACGTCCTACTTTATTTAAACTTGATTCACTTTCAAAAAAAAAAATGCACAAACACTTACTTTATACAAATTCTCACACCAATAATTTAACTCCTTAAAACTTTTAATTATAATTTTGAAGCACTCACTTTACTATTTTACTTTACTGTCTGACGTTCTCTATAATAATGATTTTATTATTTTCCAAAATTTTCTTAAAAACCGCAAATATAAAAAAAACGTTAATGCGTTACAAAACAACAAAACTAGTACATAAAAACAAACTACCGAAACCTAACACTAACATACATACAGTCCTACAAAAAAAATACGTCGGGGTCAACAACTTTATTTCCTTTGGCCTTGAACTCAAAAGAAATTTTACAGAGAAAATATTTCTTAATTTTCTCTTATTCGGACAAACTTATCAATATCAGTCCTCTACTGTATCGCCTCGGTTCATACTATTTATTCAACTCTGTTCATACAAAAAGCTCGTTTTCCAGAATGGACTTCCAGTCTACATTCCATTTAATAAACAGCTGTCATTAAGGAAAACATGACAATCAAACATTTAAACCTTTCAACACAAATCAAAATTACTATAGAAAAAAACTAACTCAAAAACAAATGAAAATTACTATAAAAAAACTAACTCAAAACAAATTAAAATAAAACAAGCTAACTAATTCTCCCAAGCCGGACTACCAAAATACAGCACCAACAAACCACCAGCAAGCCTCGGACAACTACCACCCAATACGTAAGTACTCCTAAGAGAATAACATACCCAAGAATAAACTTTGTTCATTCTTTTCCCTCCATAGAACCTTCTCTGGCCTTCACCCGCAAATCCAGAAACAACCAAACCACAACAAAATACACCCGCAACATATCATCTGTGTTAATGTCATAAATAAAGGAATCGGTATCCATATAATTGAGTTTAATGTTTTCACGATATTTAAGCTTTATGTAATCATAATGAAAACTATACATTTTCCATTTGGATATTTCTAAAACTGTAAATCCAATATAAATAGGTTTATTGTATTCAGTTTTAATTCTATTCATTTGGATAGCATGCATATTGTCATGAATTTGGAGTGAACTATGGAAATTTGGCTTAGCTATATGAGCTCGAGCTCCTAAGCGTTTACCTCTATTCTCCCATTGACATACTATTTTAATATCTTTCCTCTTATCAACATTTTCCATAGTTTTCCCGTATACTGTATTATTCAACAATTTGAAAAAATTTTGTTCAAATGATTTTTTAGCTATGATGGTTATTTAAATCGTTATATTTTTGTAACCAATTTGATTGATCAAATTGAAGAATTCTATGTATTTTCTTTAAAATTAAACCATGTTGAATACATTGCTGAAGATTTCGGTAATGTATTATGTAATTAGTTTTATTATTTAAATCAGTTATTAGTCTCTTTTGTATCATGGTTTCAATTTTCTTAATCTCAGCACAAAATGGTAAATCATTATGAAAGTCATGTAATGTAGATGGATATTCTAGATCTACTTCTAATATATATCCTAATGGAGAATCTTCTACTATATTAATAACGTTGAAATGTTTACAATTTTCAACCCATTTAAAATTTTTATAAGGGAGGTATTGTGACATTGTATAACCATACAAAATATTAACATCTATATATATTAAGTAATTTGGTTCTTTGTTAGAATCGTAATCACTAATATATTTATTATTAGCAATTGAATGTCGATTAGAACATTGAACAATACCTCCCCTGATACCTCGAAGAACAAAATTATATATATTAATATCAGTCAACAACTCCAATTATATTTCAGTTGTTTTCAACATTGCATCCCAGGATAAACCTGTAGCTCGTTTCTGTATTTCTCGCATTGCAAAATTTCTCACATTAAGTGTGAAACAAAAAATTCCATCGTTTCTCGATTTGTGAGAAAAAAAGTGTTTCTGTATTTGATTGTGAGAGCAGACAACACAGATTCTATTTTAACTGGAATACTTCCAGTAATTAAGTGTCAAATGCAAGCGAAACGTCAATGAAAGAAATAGATATAATAAAAATAGGGCTGCCAGATTTGCCGATCTATCGTCATTTTGACGATTTTTTGTTCCAAAATTGGCAAAGTGCCGATTTGCTGATTTTTTCTGGTGAAGATATTATTCAGTCTTCGAAATAAGATAATTTTAATTAGTTTAGTATGATTATATATTCAGCACCACAGAAAAACGATATCTTTAAAAATATGGCAGCTTAAAAATTTTTGCGCAAAATCAAAATTTCGAAGGAAAACTGTTAATTTTTTATTTCCTTAGATTATTTAATACATTTGTTTATGTGATCAATACATTAAACTATTACACCATTTTTAATCAATGCACTATAGGAAATTTTGGCCTTTTTTTTTTGGCAAGTTCAATATGATATTTTGTTACGCCTTTAAGCGATATTTTCAGAAAAAAAAACAGTCTGAAATTTTAAATTGTTATCGGATTAAAGAGAAAAATAAAATAAATAATTTTATTTAAATAGACCTCAAGTTTAAGTATGTATGTATATATGTATAAAATATGTATTTTACCCATGAACTTTACCAATTGTTTTGATATTGTTTATCTGGCGGCCCTGCATAAAACGAAAGCAATGAAGGGCTTAAAAAAATTAAAATAACAAAATTTAACAATTGTGTTTTATTTATTTTCATCATTAAAATTCTTTTCCTTCAAATAAAAAAAAAAAAAATACACATACTTGCGTACATAGATACATAATTTGTGCTTCATTTTTTTAAATTTTATTTTTCTCGCATCAATTTTAAATGTAACTTATTTTGACAGTTCTTGTGAGAAACTTTTAGCAAAATATTAATACAGAAACACTTTTTCTCACATCCTTCCAATAAATGCTGGAAAATTATTTAAATGACAGATAATTCTCCCAAAGTAAATATACAGAAACACTTATGTGAGAAAAACCATTTTTTGTTTCATATTGCACTGTTTTTGTTTTAATTCACTTGTTTCATGCGGGAAATTTTACGATGCGAGAAATACAGAAACGGGCTACTGGGGTAGTATAATAATGACATGGATCTAAATTATAAATGCTTGCACAAACTTTTCGGCAATTTTCAAATATATCACAAAGTAAAAGAATATCTACTTTTAAATATAAAAGTAAATAATACTTTAATGTTGTACATTTAAATGTTTTCCATATTTTTTGTGCATGTTCATAATCCTCTACAATACACGACTCATTGAAAAATACTGAACGAGGTGGTAATTGAATTTCTTCAAGACGATTCATTGAATCTAAATAGTCATACGGAAAGACACCTTTTCGTTTCATCAAATTGAATTCTTCATCATTTGGATAGCTTGATTTTACTACCGTTAAATCACTGACGGACAAATAACCTGCTAATATTGCTATACTCGATGGCATAAACCCAAATGAATCGAGAAAACTTAACTCAATTGTATCTTTTTCATTTACAGAAACTCTTTTTGATATAGACACATAAAGCTCCTTATTTAAAGGTATAATATTTAAATCGCCGTCAATTGTTGAAAGCTCTCTTACAAACAGATGACAATCATATGCCGAAAGATTATGAAAAAATATAGGGATGAAATTTGCAATTTGATATTCTAAATTACATTGATTATGAGCAGCACCCCTATATTGACCAGTTAGATGACAATGGTCAGCTACTTTATCTTCATTAGATAAAGATTTGGTACAAATATGACAAGTCTTGCTTTCATAATGATGTATCTGTTGAAGGGGTGTTAAGGAATTCATTGGTTTAATTACACTTAGATGACAAGTGTAAATAGTTAAAATGTCGTCAACTAAACTTTTAAAAAAAAATTTGTGGCGCATCAATACCATTGTATATTCTAAAAATATCTAAATCTGAGTTATAGGAACAGTTAATATAAAAACTATAAGCAAATGGAATATGCTTTTGTACTGATTGAACATTTACTGAATTTTGAATAGTAACTGATTCGAGTATACACTCAAAGTCAGCATTAACTACAAAAGGCACATACAATTGCTATTTAAAATTTTTAAACTAAGCTTACTTTTATCTATACTAGGCATTTTGGTAACTATTTTATTACATTCCTTCTTATGTTGTTCCAACGATGTCTCCTTGTGAAAATGTATTAAACATATATTGCATACATATATTTTATGTCATTCAGTCGGTCGTGCTCGATGAGAAAAAACGTGTTTCTTTTAACTCCGCATACGGTTCTTTTTTTTAACATAAATAATATTAGTTTAACAAGCGAATTTGGACGCTCAATATAAAAGTGAACAATAGAATAACTATAAAAAAAAAAAAAAAAAAATTAAGAATAAAAAAAAAAAATATACCCACATATGTATGTATGTACGCACATACATACTTGCAAATAATCTGTGCAAAAAAATATTTATTCTTTTTTCTTTTATTATCTCGGTGTAACAACATTATACATATTAAAAAGAGCACAGTCAACAAAAATAAAAAAACGGTGAAAAAAACAAAAACAACTCTATATGAGTAATAACAATGAAGCAACAACAAAAATAAATGATACTCATGCTAGTGAAAGCAATGTGGAAATAAATACAACAACACAAAACAATACAAGCGTTACCATTGACAACATAAACTCGAACATAGACGCAATGGAAAACAAACAAGAAAAAAATTGTCAAAAACCACAAGTGCAAGTTGGTATGGATAGGTATATAACAGTGCTTAAACGTGGTCGCAGCCCTGCCTCTTCAGCTGTTGCCTCTGCCTCGAAAGTTCCATCTTTTGATAGAATAAACTCGCAAAATCGTTTTGCAATTCTGGAGGATGAATCTTCTGAAACACCCAACGTCATAAAATCGTAGAAGCCACCACCGATATATCTTAGAGAGCAAAACTCAAGTGAGCTAATAAAAAGTTTAATATCGGTGATAGGTGAAAATTCGTTTTACGTAGCTGCAATCAAGCGTGGTAATATAAACGAAACAAAAATACAGGTTAATCACGAGAATGATTTTGGTAAAATAATTAATAAGTTTGAAGCACTTAAAAAAAGCTTCTATACATACCAACTGAAAAGCAGCAAAGGTCTTCAGGTTGTGATAAAGGGCATTGACTCATGCGTGGATCCAGACGAAATAAAAACATTTTTAGAAGAAAAGGGCTTCAAAATAAAAAATGTTATAAATATTAAAAATAGGGGAAAAAAATCCCCAACCACTATTTCGGGTGGAGTTAGAGCCCGGCGATGTTAAGCTAAAAAAAAAAATGAAACGCATCCAATTTACAGTTTAAAATACATTCTGTACAGAAAAATCACGATAGAGGTGCCGCACAAAAGAAATGGGCCCGTTCAGTGTTTAAACTGCCAAGAATTTAGTCATACTAGGGCATACTGCCATTTACCCCCTGTTTGCGTCGTATGTGGAGAATGTAAAAACCCTAATGTAAAAAAATGTAGCAACTGTGGTGGTAACCACACTGCCAACTATAGAGGATGCCCGGCATATTCGATTGTCAAGCGTTCTGTTGGACAGAAACTTAATCCCCCTCAAACGCAGGCAACTAATCAAGGAAACACGTACGGCGTCCAGATCCCTCAGCCAAATAATAACAGAACCTCGTACGTATTAATGTATTAAAATCTAATCCTATGCAACTGCAAGGTGATGTACCAAATAACGACGAAATTCCCATTTCTAATTTAACTGGGCTAGAAAAAACTATGGAAACATTAGTGCAAACAGTTAACAATTTTACTTACACAATGGGTAACATGATGCAAGAAATGTTAAGAATGCAATCGATATTATTGCAAGATGTACTAAACAAGCCATGAACTGTTTAAAAATTTGTTTTTGGAACGCAAATGGCATCCGCCAACATTAAAATGAACTAGAATATTTCCTTAAAAATAAATAAATTTATGTTATGATGGTTTCTGAAACTCATCTGACCTCAAGAAATACGTTTAAAATCAATGGTTATATATTATATGATACCAAGGACCCTCGAGGCAGAGCTTGTGGCGGTTCTGCCATTTTGATAAAGAACCGAGTAAAACACTACTTAATGAGTGATCATCGTGAAGACTATCTCCAAGCAACGAACATTTGCGTTGAGGAATTAAATCGAAACATAATAATTTCATCATTATACTCCCCACCTAGATTTTCTATATCAGAAAGCCAATATAATAAATATTTCAAATCATTAGGACCTTGCTTCCTGGCTGCTGGCGATTATAACGCTAAACACACTTTCTGGGGTTCACGACTTATTACACCTAAGGGTCGTGTTTTGTTTAACACAATTTGTAAAATGGATCTAAATGTGGTCGCGAGCGGACAACCAACATATTGGCCTACTGATCAGCAAAAAGTTCTAGATGTTATCGATTTTGGAGAGGTTAAAAACATCCCCGCAGACACGATTTATGTTGAAGCTTAGAACTATCTTCTGATCACACACCTACAATTCTTACAATAACAAATCCTAATAGAATTGTATCTCCGTCTGATAACTTAGTGACGTCAGCCACTCAAATAAATTGCTTAAAATATAAAAAATATCTCAGTACCCACTGCACTGAAAATATTCCGCTTAGTACACCGGAGAATGTGGATATTTCTATTGTAATTTTTGACAGTTATCTGAAACTAGCTGTTCAACATTCTAGTATAACCCTCAAAAAAAACCAAAAATAGTAAAATATATTCTGCAGATGTTGAGCGTCTCTTGACTGAAAAAAGGAGAGCTCGAAGAGTATGGCAATTGCATAGATCCCCTCAACTTAAGAATTTACTAAAAGGTTAAGAAAGTTACTGCAGCTTCCCTGGAAAAATATCTTAAGGAACTTGATGCAACTTCTCAATCAGACTACTCATTATGGCGTGCAGCTAGAAATCTTAATAGACCAGTTATCACTAAACCACCATTAAGAAACTTAAATGGAAGTTGGGCACGAAATGATGAAGAAAAAGGAAATCGATTTGTTAATCATTTGAAAAACATATTTACCCCGCATACATCTCCCGATATTGTAGTCGAGTTGCCACCAGTTGCTGTTAGAGCTGCTGTTCCACTTAGATTTGAGATAAAAGAAATCGAAAAGGCTATTCATAATTTAAACCCCAAGAAAGTCCCTGGTTTTGATAAGATCAGCAACAAAATGCTTATAGAGCTACCCAGCATAGCAAAGAAAATTATTCTTTTAATTTTTAATGATATTTTACGCCTTGAATACTACCCACAAGAATGGAAAGTATCCTTAGTTACAATGATACCTAAGCCAGGAAAGGATCCGACAAAAGTTGAGTCATATAGACCTATAAGCTTATTGTCTAATATATCAAAGCTGTTTGAGAAGCTGTTAGTGTCAAAATTAGCCCCAATTTTAAATGTAAATAGATGTATTCCTAACCATCAATTCGGCTTTAGAAGAGAACATAGCACAATTGAACAAACCCATCGTATAGTAAACGCCATAAGAAAAGCCTTTGAAAAAAAAAATTTTGTTCCGCCCTCTTCATAGATGTTTCTCAAGCTTTTGATAAAGTCTGGCATGAAGGGTTATTACATAAATTGAAGTTAAACTTACCAGTAAACGCACACAAGCTGTTAGAAAGCTATTTAGTCGGTCGAAGATTTATTATTAAAGAATGTGATTTTATAAGTTCTCCTCAACCAATTGACGCTGGAGTCTCTCAGGGAAGCATCATGGGTCCACTCTTATTCCTTATATATACCTCAGACATGCCAACAAACAACCACACCCTTACTTCAACATTTGCTGATGATACAGCTTTTCTAAGCGTACACGAAAACTGTCATGAAGCATCCCGTTACTTGCAGGATCATATATTTGAACTGGAAAAGTGGTTAAAACAATGGAGGATAAAGGTCAATGAGTAAAAATGCGTACATATAACATTCACCTTGCGTCGGGAGTCATGTCCCCCATTAAAATCAATAATCAATTAGTGCCCCAGCAATCGCATGTAAAATATCTCGGTATTCATCTATATCGGCGTTTGACATGGAATATGGCATTTCCAGAAGCAAAACTAACACAAATGAAACTAAAAGCAATTCAAATATATTCGCTTATTGGAAGAAATTCTGTTCTTAGCCTCGACTGCAAACTTCTACTTTATAACTCTATATTGAAGCCAATCTGGTGCTACGGTATTCAGCTATGGGGCACTGCCTCGGCCTCAAATATCGAAAAAATTCAAAGCCGCCAAAATAAACTTCTTCGAATAATCACAGCCGCTCCCTGGTATGTTAAAAACTCTAATATTCACAAGGATCTCAATGTGCCATTAGTAAAAACTACTATTACGAAGTACGCAGCAAAATATTTAAAATGGCTTGAGTCGCACCCAAATCCACTTGCTCGAAATATTTTAAATGAAAGTGGACACTCTATATTAAGGAGAAGAGATACCGCAGGACTCATCCGAAGGGAAGACCGCTAAACATCTACATATGTGAACAGAAACCGTGAGGAGAAACATTTTCGTCTAGCATTGGCAGGACAAAAATAAAGTATTAGTATAAGATTTGATTAATTATTGTTAGTTCATATTTAATATATGAAGATTCAATAAATAAATAATGAAAAAAAAAAAAAATATATTTTATGTCCATCTTTTGTTTATTGATTACTTATTAATTTCGATATATTTTTTATCCATACATAATGGGACCTTTCTCCATTCTCTAGCAGCATTAAGTTAATGTGTTTGGACTTTTCTTCTTTGGTGAAGTAATATGGTCCCACTACGATATCACCTTCTAGTCCAAACACATTCACACTAATTTCAGGATTCATTTGTTCAAAATCTCTTATTTTGTTAACTGCTAGAGGGAAATTTAAATTGATGAAATTTTTTATATTTTTAATGTTATACGATGAGCATCTGTTGCTATTTAGATCAACTGGATATAGTGCTGATATTATAGCCCATTTATAACAATACTCGTCATTGTTTTAAACATTGATACATGCAAACTTTCTCTGTATGTTGCGTGGTAATGGAATGTATTTAGAACCTTTGATGCACTTATATTGATTAATATTCATCTCAAAACGTGTTATTTCAATTAACGTCCAACCACTATTACGCTCCTGAAATTCGCTCATCTTTTTAATTATAACATTACATTGCTCGTTGTAAATATTAAGAATATATGAATTAAGAAGTTATAATTATGTAAATAGTCCATTTATATATTTAAATAATATCATACATATATATTATTGTGAAAATGTTTATTCATAATCGTTTAACATTTGTCGATGTCAAACACTTTATGAACAACATTTGTTAGCATTTAAGCTTTTTAATCTTTATAAACGTATTTTTATACCCTTCACTGAAGGTAAAAGGGTATATATAACTTTGTCATTCCGTTTGTAATTTCTACAATATTGATCTAAGACCATATAAAGTATATATATTCTGGCTTCTTATGAGAAGGGAAGTTTAAATCCGGTTGTCCGTATGTCCGTCCGTTGAAATGGGTTTTCCGAAGACCCCAGATATGATGGAGGCTAGCTTTTTATACATTTATGTCACATATGTCACATATTGTTTGCTATTGAAATTCAGGAAGATCGGTCCATAAATGGCTGAGATATGAGCAAAAAACCACGACTACCTCTAATTTTTTCCATAAATCCCATGTTGTTGTTGTTTTTTAAATTCTTTTTTTCTGCATATCTCGAGAGCGGCAAGAGCTACAGCTTTCAAATTAAGTACAAACATGTTGCTTTCCAATACACAGACTCTCTAAAATGGGCGGGATTGGAGAAGTGGGTGTGGCACTTCCCATACAAAGACGTTATACATTTCTGTATATCTGGAAAACGAAACGAGCTAAAGTTCCCAAATTAGGTACAAACATATCGGTTATCAATACACAGTATCCCACAAATTATGGGCGCGATTGGAAAAGTGGGCGTGGTACCTCCCGTACAAAGACATTATTGAAAATACTTAAAATTTTAAATTTTAGGGATCTAGTATGACATAACTTGACGGAATCATCCCGGTGCATCTACAGCGGGGTAGACAACGGATAATACCATGGCTGGTAAAAATCTTTAAGGGATGTCTGAGGATAAACTATGTGCCGAAATCTTGGAGGATATCTAAGATTGTATTTTTACCGAAATCGGGTAAGAGCAATCACATGTACCCGAAAGATTTCAGACCTATTAGTCTCACATCATTCCTGTTGAAAACGCTGGAGAGAATTTTGGACTATCATGTCAAGGGTAACATGGGGCCGACTATTCTCTCTGTAAATCAGCACGCTTACACGAGGGGAAAATCAACTGAGACGGCGCTCCATTCAGTTGTCTCACTGATTGAGAAGACCCTGGGATACAAGGATTTCGCTATGGGCGTGTTCCTGGATATCGCGGGAGCTTTCAATAATGTGTCCACAGAGGCAATTTTGGCTAGCTTGTCGCGTACGGGGGCACATCCACACGCTAAAAACTGGATCGGTAACCTGCTAAGGTGCAGAACTATATCTGCGGCGTGGGGTAACGCCAGGATAACGAGGAGAGCACACCGGGGAACTCCCCAGGGAGGGGTGCTCTCACCAATGCTTTGGACGCTTGTCGTCAACGAACTTCTCAATGGACTTCAGGACGGGGCAGCAAAGTTAACTGCATACGCAGATGACGTGGCGGTAATAGTTGCTGGCAAGGATCTGAATACTATTAGTTCTGTAATGGAGGCTACATTGGCGTTGGTAAGCCAGTGGGCGGCCGGAGTAGGACTGGGAGTAAATCCCGAGAAGACGGACCTAATCCTATTTACGAATAGGTACAAAATTGGCCCTTGGAGGAAGCCTAAACTAGGGGGTACTACCCTGGAACTTAAGCACCACACAAAGTACCTGGGAGTAATACTGGATAGCAAGCTATCGTAGAGATTGAATGTGGAAGAAAGGGTGAAAAAGGCAACGAATGCGCTCTACGCATGTAAGAAAATGCTGGGCAAAACGTGGGGTCTAACCCCTGCTCTTACACATTGGGTCTACTCTACGGGATACTTGTGTGGTGGACGGCCTTGAGGAAGATATCGTACCGGAAGATGCTAATGGGCGTGCAGAGACTCGCCGAACTCAGCATCACCGGTGCTTTGCGTAGTACGCCGACTGCGGCACTGGATGTGATCCTGGACTTGCAGCCGATTAATCTAGTGGCAGAAGGAACTGCGAGGAAGTCTGCGATCCGCTTAAAAGCGACGGGACAATTTGTATACACCTCTTATGGTCACGGCAGTATTATAAGGGGAATAGATTGTAGCAGTGACTACACCATTCCGAGGCTGTCACTTGGAAAGAAACCGCGAGCTACCCTGGAGGAGGACGGCTGGTTAGCAGGGCTCCGATCTGGCCACAGGACCTTCAGTTTCTACACTGATGGATCCAAAATGGAAGGCGGAGTTGGAGCTGCAGTCTACTGCCGGGAACTTGGTATTCGGGAGTCGTATAAGCTCCCCGATTACTGCAGCATTTTCCAGGCGGAGATATTTGCGGCCAAAATGGCTGCTGATTTGGCACGTAGCTCCAGTACTAGGAACGCACACATAAACTTTTTCATCGATAGTCAGGCGGCGATCAGGGCGATATCCGCCAATTTTTCATACTCTTCTATCGTCCAGGAGTGTAGGGACTCGATAGATAGACTCTGTACCAATAGGAGGGTGCACATCTACTGGGTTCGCGGGCACCAGGGCATAGAGGGCAACGAGGCGGCGGACGAATTGGCAAAACGGGGGGTCCAGTTACCATTCGATAGGGTGATGGCCATCCCGGCTGCAATTCGGAATATTAGGAGAGATACGGACTCTGCTATACGGAGGAGATCAGAGGCAATTTGGGAAAACACCGAAACGTGCAGGGTTTCCAAAGTAATGTGGGGATCCTATGATCTGGAGTCGACGAAAATACTTCTGTCACTATCGAGAAGTGATTGTAGACTTCTGCTAGGTTTTATAACGGGTCACTGTTGGACTGCGGTATACGCCAAGAGGGCGGGGCGGCTGAATAGTGACAATTGTAGATTCTGTGGGGTACCAGGGGAAAAGGAGACAGTGGAGCATATACTCTGCTACTGTCCGGCACTCGTGCGCTCCAGGGCGGACTGTCTGGGAGATCATTACTTCCAAAATCTCGGGGAAATCTCTGGAATTGGGTTAATGAGACTCCTGGCGTTCGTCAAGAGAGTGTGGGGTACTCTGAGTACCATCATATCAGAATGACCTTTCTTTCTTATTTCTGCGGGTTATCGTGCAACGTGGTAACGCTAGGGACCTATTTGGTCTATGTGAGGTCTTTGCGACCGGCCACTCTAACCTAACCTAACCTAGTATGACATAAGAACACGTTTTATATATCAAAATGTCAGAAATTCTTAGCAGCATATATTTCCCGAAAACCCTGAAACCTTTCTCCCAAAAATGGAAGAGCAATGCCCAAAATAAAATTTTAAACATACCCATTTTCGGGAACAATAGATCTTCCCGAATCCAAGTTTTATAATCTAAGTAAATGGTTTTTTCTTCCTTAAAACGTGGTTATATAAATCTGCCAAATCGGTTAAGAAATGGTTAAGTTATTAGCAAAATACTCCAAAAATGGGCTAAAAAGCATCAAAATTTTTATAAAAACTAAATTTTTAGAGCTGTTACATGACCTATGGATACGTCTTATATATCAAAAGATCGGTAGAACATATTTGCTGATAAACTCGGAAAAATCGGTTCAGATACAAAAAAGTTATTACCAAAATATAATTTTTTTAATAAAAATACCTATAATAGTTTTATCTGAAATGTTATAGGTATTTAATCTATTATTATGTTAAATATTTGTTTTCTTTTCTTTTTCATATGTACAAAAATTTTTCTTATTAAATTGTTTTTATTTTACATACTACATATAATTTACTTCTTACTTAACTGTTATACTTTTTTAATGAATTCTTATGAACTGACTTAACGTTATTCTTAATTTTAACTAAAACATTCAGATCGTCTATATCTACTATGGTATATGGACCCTGATAAGGCGAATCCCTTTTTGTCCTATTACCTGTCTTCACTAAAACCAAATCTCCTACCTCTAATTCTATGCTATTACTTTTGTCTAATGAGTCTACCATTCTCTTCTCTTTTACTACTTCTAAAAGTTTTTTTGCGTTACCTAATGAGTGTTTCAATCTTGCCTTTAATTCATTTGCATAGTTATCAAAATTATACACTTTCGGATGGTTCATCACCTCATCACCCGGCAAACTAGGCAATTTTCCAAATACCAACTCGAAGGTTGAATACTCTGTATCTACATGAGGAGTAATGTTATACGCAAACGTATAATATGGAATCCATTCGTCCCAATTACCATCTTCCACAAAAGATAAAAATTATTCGTTGAGAACCCTATGGTTCCTATCTACCGTGCCTAAAGTTTCATGATGATACGGCGCTGAGAATCTCTGTTCAATCTTCAATAACTTGCAAATCTTATTCATAAGCTCATTCGTAAACTCCGTTCCCCTGTCTGACTTGAGGATTCTAAATATTCCATACTTCTGTATCACATTCTCTGTTAATGCCTTAGCTATTGACTTCGCTTCCTTCGTTTCCATAGGACAAGCAACTACATACTTTGTCAATTCGCATTGCATCGTCAGTATGTACCTGAAATTCTTAGTCGGCCTAAGAGGACCTACTGTGTCTATTACAACTGTATCAAAGCTATATGTAGGGGTATCCGTTATCTTAAACGGTTCCTTCGTGTGCTTCACCTGCTTGTTTCTTTGGCATAAGTCACACTTCGATATAAATTCTTTCACCATCCTTGACATATTTTTCCAAACGTACTTCTGTCTAATCCTTTTCCTTACACCAAAATGCCCTCCCAGCGGGGTGTTATGCTGTAGTTCTATTAATTTCATCTTTTTACCTGTATCCGTTATGGTCTGAGGTTTATTATATAGCAATATCACGACTCTTTCTTTATTTGACTTATTATATTCATTTTTTAACTCATCTGTAGAAATTTCCTCAAATATTGCATCGTCCTTAGCGAGTGCAAATTCTATATACCTTGTTCTTCCTAAATAAGATGATAGCTTCTCCAACATAATACCTAAGTATCGCGGATTATCACTACATCTGACACGCGTCTCATTCTCATCATTCTCTACAATACTTTTATAATCTTTTTCATTCGGCCTTGTCTCTATTAAAAATGTCAATTTTCTTGCGCGCTTAATGTCATTTATTGACGTACAATCCCTCACATAGGGTGTGCTTCCTTTCATTTTAATTTCTTTATTATTATCCTTTTGTCTTTATTTTTATTGCTTATACCTTGTTATTGTTGTAGTTGCCACCGTTGTTGTTGTAACTTACATTGTTATTGTAGCTTCCATTTCTGTTGTAGTTATTTCTGAAATTCCCGTCATACCTATAGCGCATATAGTTATTAGCACTTATGTTACTATTATAGTGTGCCTTTTGGAACATTATCTGGTTGTGACTCATGTCAGATGACGTTTCCTCTGCTATAGCTACGGCTTCTGCAAAAGTTTTTACCCTACTGGCTTCTATAGTCTTTATTATTTCCCTGTCCTTTAAACCATTTTTAAATGAGTTAAAAGCAATTACACTATTGCTTTTCGTTACTATCTCTCTGCTCTCTTCCCCTAAATTTGCAATCTGTACTTCATTTAATTCTGACACTAGAGTCTCTATTTTACTTGCAAATTTTTTTATCGTGTCCTGTAGTTGGACTGTATTTGTTAACTCATTTAGAAGTATATTTGGACTTTTCTTTGGTTTATAGGCCTGTCTTAAATTAATCAAAAGTTCATTAATATTCGTCGGTACCGATATCTGCTTAACCCTATTCTGAACCCTATCATCTAATTTTGTATTAAACACAAAGTTAAATAAGGATTTCTGTTTTGTAGTTGCAACACCAGCATTGACAATTTCTAAGCTCGCCAGAAACGAATTTACCTCTTCTTTTTGCCACTAAAGCTAGGAATTAACTTTGATACTGAAGACAGTTCATTTATATCCAACGGAGTATCCATCTCGACTAATTGTAGACTCACTATTTGTCCAGTATTGACCTGTATTTCTTTATCTTTTTTTTCTTCGTGTTGTTTCAGAACGTCTAAATACTCTTTTCTTGATTTATTAAATGCTGTTCTATAACTTTCACCCTCAGTGTTACTTTCTAACTTGCTCCCAAATAAATGTTCAGCCTCTAATTCGATTCTACGAAGCTCCTGTCTCTTATTATTAATAGTTTCTGAAGTGTATGGATTTTTTAATGATTTCTTTCCGTTTGCTATGTACCTATTTAAACATGCATTTATGTTTTCCATTTATCAGTGTTCTTATTTTGTTACTTGAATTATTTTTTACAAAAATGAAAATAGGTGCTTAATTGCTGTAATACGCTCCTGTACTAACACATAGCTTCTGATGCACAGTGTGATGATTAAGGAAATGTTAACAATACAATTAATTTTAGAACATTTATTACTAACTCCTTAATCATTTTTTTTTTTTTTGAAAACTGCATTAAAATGTAATATATTTTTTATATGGATGCTGTATAATATTTCTTTTGCTTTTCCTATTATTTTTTCTTTTGCTGCTTCTTCTAGCTTAGCTATAATTGTGATTACTAAAATCATAAAAGCTGGTATGAGTATACATTTCATATTATTTTATTTTTATTTTTTTCTTTTGTTTTATATTCTTGTTTTTTTCTTTAAATATAATTTAATGGTGTTCTCCAGCTCTTCTATCCTCTTCCAATATTCGCTTGCGTGTTGCCACGGTGGTGGTGGGTCAGAGTTTACCAGCCTCCTAGTATTGGCCAACTCCCTTCGCAACTTCACTAAGTAGCCGCCTCTTCTCTTTGGTGGCTTTGCCTCTGGAATACTTAGAGACCTCTCAACTGGTGTTGGTTTGTTTCTTCTTTTGTATTCTTCTATGGTCAACTTCTTTGGACCTGTTGTTGTAGTTCTCGCATCGGACATCAGGGAGGAAAAGGAAAATCTATCTAACCTTGAATCATGGACGAACTCGCCTCCGATTCGCAGGTGCTTAAAATTGTAGCACTCTGTCCCTAATTAAAAGTTCTGTATCTGTGGTGTTGTCCCTTTGACTTGTTCCTTGGTCGAACAGTCCTTTCAATCCTAGTTCCTCTTCTTTTATTATTATAATATTATAATTTTTTTTTCTCTAGTGCTCTACCAAGGAGCACTTTTTCTTTTTGTCCTTTTAATTTGGCAGGATCGCCATGTAATAAAAAAGATATGTTTTTATTTATTCTTGAATTTAAAAGGAGCTTTATTTAGAACACAGGAGTTCTTACTTTGCTTAGCTCTACTCTTAGATTAATTCACAATACTTAAACTATCTTCTTAAACACTATTTTTGTTTTTCTTAATACTTATCTAGAACACTATCAGTAAACTTGACCCAATACACAATAACAAAAACCTTTACCTATCACAATGTAGCTATGCACATATGACATGCATATGTGATCAAATTATGTATTGCAATACTACCTAACACAACACTCAACACATGTGCAAACGTGTGTGTTCCCCAGTTTGTTTATTATTGTCATAAAAAAATTTGTAAGCAATTACAAAACAAACTGAGCAAATTGCAATGTGATCTTCTTTTCGGTCTACTATTCATGTTATTCCGTACTTGGGTTGGTTACTCAAATGGTGAGTAATAATCATAAATCATTATTCGTTGTCAATACAAATAATAATAACTAAGGTCACACTACAGTATGTCTATCTATCTATTTTCCCCCTTTTTTCTGTCCATCCAATAATTTTTTTTCATCACCTAATTCAAAACAAAAAAAAAAGGAAGTCTTATCAACAATATTTTCCAATTGCTTCTACAAGATCTGTATGTCTATCTATCTATCACTATGTCTGTCCATCTGTCTGTCCCATAATTTTTTTTCCTATACAGAAACTTGACCCGCATTTAGAATTTGTTAACCTGTATGTCTGTCTATCGATCACAGCAAAAGAAAGGCTTCAACAATGCACCCAACACTTGTGAATTGCTCCCCCAACATTTTTCTACATCTCAGCTTTATTGCTATCCTATAAAATTTAACGACTTTTTTATTACTTTGTTTTGAATTTTTTTTTAAAAATTTGACCTACTTTAACACGTGCTCATGAATTTCCCAATAAAAAACACACAAAGAAAAAGCGCTTATCAGCTTTGTGTGTTTCCCCAACAAACATTTTTTATTCGATTTAAATTTTAATGGCTTTTGCATACATTTTTCATATTTTAATGGCTTTTGCATACATTTTAATGGCTTTTGCGTCATTAAATGGCTTTTGCATACATTTTAATGGCTTTTGAGTATTTTATTGGCTTTTGCATACATTTTAATGGCTTTTACACCAAAGTGAACTTAAACTCTCATTACCCATATACTTTCCAGCTTCCGACAAGCTGGTAGATTCATTTTTAATAGAGTTGCCAGAAAAAAATCAAATTGACGCCCCCTTTTCTCTCCTTCGCATCGTAATCACACTTGACTTGCTTGTTAAGCGGTTGACGTTTTCACGTATGTACATATTTTATCAACAAAATGGGGCGATATAAAAATTTGTAAAAATCATAATAATATCAATCAAATATGTGCTGAAAAGAATGTAATTTTACTTAGAAATTTTCAAAATTTATATCTTAATAAAGAAAACCTTATTAATCAATAAAACATTTGAAGTTCATAATTTTATTTTTAGGTGATCCTTAGTCTTTATACAAAGTACATCACTTCTACTATTTGAACTATTTTCAATTGAATTAGGTGATGAAAAGTTATTGTATGGATAGATATACAAACAGGCATAAGTACAGACTGTTTTAGAGCAATTGGTGTTTTACATGTATTTGTTTATGATTAAGAATTCATATCAGATTCATGATTATTATTGTAAACTAATGCCATCACGAACTTTAGATTTTGGAATATCTCGTTGTATACTTTTAACGAAACAGATTCCTAAAACAGCTAAGCAGCTTTTTAACCCTCCGACGCGCGGTAAGGTCCCTCTGGACTTTTTACATTTTTAAACAAGTGCCATTTAAAAACGGTTGTGGAGAATGGCCACATATTTCATGACTTCTATTATTGGAGTGTTATTAGTGTTTTAATACTAATTCCAGGAGATTTCTTATTTGCAGAGTATTTTATTTTTTATTTTAAAGACTTTTAGTACGCCGTTGAACAGTAAGGTCCGTAGGGACCTTGTATGAATTTTCATATGAATGACTAAAAAATTTAATAAATTTCTTAAAACAAATGTTAAAAATGCATATTCAAAATAATAACAAAGTAAGCATTCAGATAAATTTGATTTTTTTTTTTGCAACTTTATTTCAAATATTTGAAATGCAAAAAAAAGAAATACAAACAAATTAGTAAGCGACGATATAAATTTGAATTTGTTCCGTTACCAATTTCTTATTTCAAATTTTTGAAATGCTTTTAAATAAAAAAAAACCAAGAATGCGGCCAAAAAATCTGGAATACGTTGCAAATTTAAGTAGGAAGAAAATCAGTTTCATCGTGAGTTTGAATATAAACGATCATGTTTTTAAAGAAAAAAAAAAATGAATTGGGAGCGTGTGAAAACTACACTAAACTGTGCATCAGCTTTCCAACAGCTTAGTGTCAGCGATCAGGAAACTGCTAATAACAATCTAGCTATGTTCCTCGAAAATGAGGAAGACGAAGAGCCATTTGTTAATGACGATACTGATGACGATTATGTACCAAATGATGAAGCATCTGATGCTGACTCCGACATCGATATTTAGAAGCTGATGAATATTGTTCAGATGACGATAATAATAGTGATGATTTTAACATATTTACATCAAAATGAATTAAAATATATATAAATTTTAGCAAAATTCAATGAATTTTCATATAAGGTCCCTACGGACCTTACCGCTCAACGACCGACTAAAAAGTTACCGCTCGTCGGAGGGTTAATAAGCTGATTTGCTATTTTTAAAAGCTGGTTAGCTGTTTTGAAAAGCTGTTTAGCTATTTTAAAAAGCTGTTTAGGTGTTTTTAAAGGCTGTTTAGCTGTTTTAACCCTCCGACGAGCGGTAACTTTTTAGTCGGTTCCTTAAAAATTTTACCATTACACTCATCCTTCATCATCCCTAAAACTTTTTTATTAAGAAGTGGGATATTGTAGACATTATCTATCGGATATGCAGATGTATCAAAATGAGTATTTATATCATTTTTAATATCTATGTATAGATCATCTGTGTTAATGTCATTAATGTCAATCATAATGAAAACTAAACATTTTCCATTTGGATATTTCTAAAACTGAAAATCCAATATAAATAGGTGTATTGTATTCAGTTTGAATTCTATTCATTTGGATAGCATGTATATTGTCATGCATTTGAAGTGAACTATGGAAATTTGGCTTAGCTATAAGAGCTCGAGCTCCTAAGCGTTTACCTCTATTCTCCCATTGACTTACTATTTTAATGTCTTTCCTCTTATCAACATTTTCCATAGTTTTCCCGTATACTGCATTATTCAACAATTTGAAAAAATTTTGTTCAAATGAATTTTTAGCTAGTATTCTGTGATGGTTATTTAAATCGATATATTTTTGTAACCAATTTGATTGATCAAATTGAAGAATTCTATGTATTTTCCTTAAAATTAAACCATGTATTATGTAATTAGTTTTACTATTTAAATCAGTTATTAGTTTCTTTTGTTTCATGGTTTCAATTTTCTTATTCTCAGCACAAAATGGTAAATCATTATGAAAGTCATGTAATGTAGATGGATATTCTAGATCTACTTCTAATATATATCCTAATGGAGAATCTTCTGCTATAATAATAACGTTGAAATGTTTACAATTTTCAACCCATTTTAAAATTTTTATAGGGGAGGTATTGTGACATTACATAACCATACAAGTTATTAACGTCTAAATATATTAAGTAATTTGATTCTTTGTTAGAATCGTAATCACATATATATTTATTATGTCGATTAGAACATTGAACAATACCTCCCCTGATACCTCGAAGAACAAAATTATATATATTAATATCAGTCAACAAATCCAATTCTATTTCAGTTGTTTTCAACATTGCATCCCAGGATAAACCTGGGTAGTATAATACTGACATGGATCTAATTTATAAATGCTTGCACAAACTTTTCGGAAATTTTCAAATATATCACAAGTAAAAGAATATCTAATTTTAAATATAAAAGTAAATAGTCCTTTAATGTTGTACATTTAAATGTTTTCCATACTTTTTGTGCATGTTCATAAACCTCTACACTAACCGACTCATTATTTAGTTTATTGAATAAAACTGAACGAGGTGGTAATTAAATTTCTTCAAGACGATTCATTGAATCTAAATAGTCATACGGAAAGACACCTTTACGTTTCATCAAATTAAATTCTTCATCATTTGGATAGCTTGATTTTACTACCGTTAAATCACTGACGGACAAATAACCTGCTAATTTTGCTATACTCGATGGTATAAACCTAAATGAATCGAGAAAACGTAACTCAATTGTATCTTTTTCATATACAGAAACTCTTTTTGATATAGACATATACAGCTCCTTATTTAAAGGTATAATATTTATATCGCCGTCAATTGTTGAAAGTTCTCTTACAAACAGATGACAATCATATGCCGAAACATTATGAAAAAATATAGGGAAGAAATTTGCAATTTGATATTCTTAATTACACTGATTATGAGCAGCACCCCTATATTTACAGTTAGATGACAATGGTCAGCTACTATATCTTCATTAGATAAAGATTTGGTACAAATGTGACAAGTGTTGCTTTCATAATGATGTATCTGTTGAAGGGGTGTTAAGGAATTCATTGGTTTAATTACACTTAGATGACAAGTGTAAATAGTTAAAATGTCGTCAACTAAACTCTTAAAAAAAAATTTTGTGGCGCATCAATACCATTGTAAATTCTAAAAATATCTAAATCTGAATTATAGGAACATTTAATATAATAACTATAAGCAAATGGAATATGCTTTTGCACTGATTGAACATAAACTGAATTTTGAACAGTAACTGATTCGAGTATACACTCAAAATCAGCATTAACTACAAAAGGCACATGCATTTGCTTTTTAAAATTTTTAAACTAAGCGTATTTTTATCTAGACTAGGCATTTTGGTAACTATTTTATTACATTCCTTCTTATGTTGTTCCAACGATGTCTCCTTGTGAAAATGTATTAAACAGATATTGCATACATATATTTTATGTCCATCTTTTGTTAATTGATTACTTATTAATTTCGATATATTTTTTATCCATACATAATGGGACCTTTCTCCATTCTCTAGCAGCATTAAGTTGATGTGTTTGGACTTTTCTTCTTTGGTGAAGTAATATGGTCCCACTACGATATCACCTTCTGGTCCAAACACATTCACACTAATTTCAGGATTCATTTGTTCAAAATCTCTTATTTTGTTAACTGCTAGAGGGAAATTTAAATTGATGAAATTTAATTTAATTCCATTATCCATCACTATTACATCGTCTTTTATATTTTTAATGTTATACGATGAGCATCTGTTGCTATTTAGATCAACTGGATATAGTGCTGATATTATAGCCCATTTAAAACAATACTCGTCATTGTTTTGAAAATTGATACTTGCAAACTTTCTCTGTATTTTGCGTGGTAATGGAATGTATTGAGAATCTTTGATGCACTTATATTGATTAATATTCATCTCCAAACGTGTTATTTCAATTAATGTCCAACCACTATTACGCTCCTGAAATTCGCTCATCTTTTTAATTATAACATTACATTGCTCGTTGTAAATATTAAGAATATATGAATTAAGAAGTTATAATTATATAAATAGTCCATTTATATTGTAGTTCTGTGTGTTAGGCCCACACACAAACTTTAAACAATCCTCACCTTTGATTACGGATCTACAGGGCACCTTTAAGATGTGGGATAATCGTTGATGGGGATTGTAATTTTAATCGCTCATTTGAGTGATTAAAATTGTAGGGATTTGGGTTAAATGGAAAGAAATAAAAAAAGTTGAACTTAATTATTTCTCTGCCAAGTAGTATCGAATTTTTAACAATTGGGGTTTCTTTACCTGTAAGGTTGTGTGGTAGTTTCCAACGTTGGTAAATAAAAGAGCACTAGGGTAAGTATTGATTGGTTCCAGGTTTTATTTAAGTAAATGTGGAAGAGGATACTTTTAAATTTAAGATTAACTTTGTATTTCAATATTTTAAGTTAGGTTAAGAATTTAATTTAAGTAAAGGGTTGTACAGGGCACGTTCAACTATTCGCTTCTGTTGCTACGGAAAGAATAATGAATACATTAATTTATTTTTAACTATTAACCTGCCTTCGATTCGCAGATAGCCGAAGAGGTTTTAAATAATTCCGTTAGTACTAAAGGTTTACAACTTCATTTCCATTCCATACCTACAGATAAGTATAAGATATATTTTAAGCCAATAGTTATAACTAGTAATTCAGGAATTACAACTCAAGCTTTTTATCGTTACAATTCAAACTCAATTCGCGTAAGTACTTCGATCTATCTACAGCCTAATATAATTTCTTTTTTTTTCCACTTTACATTTTCAGATTACATACGTATTTAATTTTAAAGATCTTTAAATTCTTTTTCTTTCATACTTAATTCATTAATTTTCAAGATTTAAGAATTTATTTGTTTCGTTCTTAATTTAATGTTCAAATGTGGTTTGAACATATATATTTAAATAATATCTTACATATATATTATTGTGAAAATGTTTATTCACAATCCTTTGATGTCAAAGACTTTATGAACAACATTTGTTAGCAAAAATTATTTTCGGGAATGAAATATTTTATTAATAATTCATTTAATTAATGATGTGCTAATAATCCCAATTTTTGAATGAAAACACTGAAATTTATTGTTGTAGGAAAGCTAGTTTCTATGCGCATTTCGCTGGTTGCTTAGGCCAGCTCATCAGGAAACTTTTTCCAAATACTTTAGAAAAGCTAAAAATATTATACAAGTAAGACCATAAAGTGAATAAGAATTTTAAAACACTCAGGTCTTAAATGTTACAATATCAAAGCTTCAACAAAGACACAACAATAAACCGTAAATTTTTTCTTTCTTACATTCCCCTACAATTGGCTAGTTTTTTCCCAACACGAATTGTAGTTGTAAGAGGATAGAAAGAAAAAAACAAAATTAAAAAAAACAAGTTGCTTAAATAAAGCAGCTTGCCATTTCAGTTTTTTTATTTGCCGGGCACATGCAAATTTATTATCAAAAATTATTTTCGGGAATCAAAAATTATATTCACTTTATGGTCTTACTTGTATAATATTTTTAGCTTTTCTAAAGTATTTGAAAAAAGTTTCCTGACGAGCTGGCCTAAGCAACCAGCGAAATGCGCATAGAAATTAGCTTTCCCACAACAATAAATTTCAGTGTTTTCATTCAAAAATTGGGCTTATTAGCACATCATTAATTAAATGAATTATTAATAAAATATTTCATTCCCGAAAATAATTTTTGATAATAAATTTGCATGTGCCCGGCAAATAAAAAAACTGAAATGGCAAGCTGCTTTATTTAAGCAACTTGTTTTTTTTTAATTTTGTTTTTTTCTTTCTATCCTCTTACAACTACAATTCGTGCCAATTGTAGGGGAATGTAAGAAAGAAAAAATTTACGGTTTATTGTTGTGTCTTTGTTGAAGCTTTGATATTGTAACATTTAAGACCTGAGTGTTTTAAAATTCTTATTCACTTTATGGTCTTACTTGTATAATATTTTTAGCTTTTCTAAAGTATTTGGAAAAAGTTTCCTGACGAGCTGGCCTAAGCAACCAGCGAAATGCGCATAGAAACTAGCTTTCCCACAACAATAAATTTCAGTGTCTTCATTTAAAAATTGGGATTATTAGCACATCATTAATTAAATGAATTATTACATTTGTTAGCATTTAAGCTTTTTAATCTTTATAAACGTATTTTTAATTTTAAATCTGTAAAAAACTGAAAAAAAAGAAATATCTAATAATATTTTCAAAAATAAAAAACAATTTTTTTTTTATCTTTTTTTTTTATAAATCATCATCATTATCACTTCCCATTTCACTATTGGAAGTGAGACTAATTTGTATAGAATATTATCTCCAAATTTAGGTTTCATATACTCATAATGGAAATCATACATTTTCCATTTTGATAGATCAAGTATACAAAAGCTTAAATAAATTTTGTCCATATATTTTGTGCTAACAAATAATCTTCTTCTGAACATTTTTTATCATTTAACCTACTATAAAATGCTTCAATTGGTGGGAGCTTCTTTTCATTTAATTTTCAAATGAATTTATATATTCATAAGGAAAAACACCCTTTCGCTTCATAAGAGAAAACTTCTCAGCATCTGGAAAATATTTTTGAGGTTACTAGCTAATGATTCCAACCCAGATGCCATAAATCTTAAAGAGCCTAAAAATCTAAGCTCAATTTTTTTCAGTTTTATAATCTCGCACCTTTTTAAGTTGTTTTGAAATAATATGCTGAGGAACATTTTGCTTCACGTTTCTTATATACAACTCATTTTTATAATCATCAATTTCTTCATCATCATCGTCCAGAAAATCCTCAACTTCCCACAAAAAATCATAGTATGTCAGCTGGTTGTTGGGGATTTCAATTCCTGGGTTTTTTAGCATATTCGCTATAGCTACGTCGATAAACGCATTTATACGCGTCTGTGTATTTTCTTCTTCTGCTGCTTCCACGGAATTTTCTTCCACAAATTCAATTTCCAACTGGCTCGAATTCATTGTTCAAATCTTCAGTGTTCAAATGTAAATAAACCTAGTTTTCAGAAGTATACTCCACTGAGCCTTTTTTTACGTTTTATACTTTTTATATAGGAAAATCCATGCAAACTAGTATAACTACTATCTGTCTGTCGGATTGTTCACCTAATAAATTTTTTCTTTACAAAATTCAAAATAAAAGATAGAATTATCAAGAATGGTTTCATATTTCCCTATCCACTACAAATAAAATTGAAACACCAATTGCATCTATAAAAATTTTTAATAACTAAATAAATTCATAATTTAAAGATAGAAAAATGTTGACCTACATTTACTACCGTTTTAACACATGTCAAACGCTCAATTTATTTGTTCAACACCTAATTCAGAACAATAAACAAGAGAAAGGCTTATCAAAAATATTTTCATTTTCCAACCGATCGCTACTATAGATACATATTTTTTTTCTTCTCTTTTCTTTTATCAATCAAAACAAATACTTTGAATTTATTCTTCCACCCAAATAAAATTGAAAAACCAATTGCTTTTACAAAGCCGGCCTGTCTGCCTGTCTGTCTGACTAACTTTCTATAACATACACTTTCTTATCTGAAAATATTTAGTTATATGTATGTCATAAATTATTTATTATTAAGTAACCGAATTTTAAACAGCAATTACATCTACATACAAAATTTTTAATAACTTAATAAATTCACAATTTAATTAGTTATTTTCCCCCCCTTTTTTTCTGTCCATCCAATAATTTTGTTTTTTCATCACCTAATTCGAAAAAAAAGCCTTATCAACAATATTTTCCAATTGCTTCTACCAGGTCTGTATGTCTATCTATCTATCTACCCACAACAACTACTTTTTTCCGTACGCACTCGGTCATTACAACAAGCAAAACAACAATAACATCCCTCCACCTGGCTCTACATCTGAAGTGGGCACAACGAAAACTGTGCTTGTGTTGATGCTTATTAGTATTAGTGAGAAAAATATAAAATAATATGTAATCATCCGCTTCATGTGCATTCGACGATGTCTCATCGAAAACTAAATTAAAGAGGCTAAGAATACGTGTGAAGTCTCTCAGCACAATTGTGCTATGGAGCGCCCACTATTGCTCTACATAATCACACATAAACAAAATATAAAAAACGCGCTTATCAGCTATGTGTGTTTCCCCAACAAACATTTTTTATTCGATTTCAATTTTAATGGCTTTTGTTCCAATTTTAATGGCTTTTGCTCCAATTTTAATGGGTTTTGCTCCATTTGAATGGCTTTTTCTCCAAAGTGAACTAGAACTCTCATTACCCATATACTCAGGATGTCAATTACTTTAGTTTTAAGTGGAAATTCATCAATCTTAACGGCAAATTATTTGACACCATTAGATCTAAAAGATGACTATGAATGTTCTCTAGTTGATTTTTATTCCTATAACTCTATTCCTAATGAATAGAGTTATATGAATATATATAATAATTTATTTCATATAGGAGATAAAATAATTGAAATTCCTATTGGAACATACGAGTTACAAGATATTGTTGATTATATAGTTGTGCAGTATAAAGCAGAAAATTTCAATAAATCTATTTTCATTTAAGCTAATAATAATACTTTACAAATTGAAATAACTTCCTCCCACGATGCAATTTTATTTAATCAAAAACGATCCATTGGTAAACTGTTAGGTTTTAGTGAGTGAAGAAATTTTAAAGGCTGGTATGAAACATATATCAAATCAACCTGTAAATATATTAAAATTGAATGCTATACAAATTCAGTGTAACATAAAAACAGGAGCATATATGAAAAACTCTCCCGCACATATACTACACGAGTTCGCATTAGACGTACCACCAGGGTATAAATTAGATGTTATTGCTAATAACCTAATTTATTTACATATCTCTAAATTTGGATTTTTGACCAAGAAAATCGTGCAGTAAATTTCAGAGGCGAAGAAATAACACTTAGATTACATCTAAGACCCAGGGAAAAATGGTCATTTACAATAAAACTTAGCACATTAAAGTTAATAGAGACATTCCTACTAATTATATTAAAGCTACAAGAGCATCGTTAACGAAAGAAAATACAGCCTTTTTAAAATTGCTTAAGTTAAAAATAAAGAAAAATGTCTGATATACTCAATGTCATTGAAAACCATATTCTGATGAAAATATAATAAAAAAGATTATCACAGCTATGCGCCCTATATTCAATCATTTAAAAACAATGATGAAATTCGAATTACACTACAAAATCAAGACTTATATGTTCTTCCGTCTGAAAGCTACTTATATATAGAAGGAAACATAAAAAACACTAAATGTGAAGAAGCATCACAAAATACTAGATTGAGGAATAATTGTGTTGCATACTTATTTGATGAAATACGGTATGAGATTAATGGTGTTGAAATTGATCGTACTCGATACTTGGGAATATCCAGTACAATTAAGAATTATGTCTCATTAAATGAATTTGAAAGCAATATGATGAGAAATGCAGGGTGGAATATTTCTGGAGACCTGTCAATGCGAAAATTTAATTTTTATATTGCCCCTAAACTACTATTGGGATTTGCTGAGGATTTTAATAAAATAATTTTAAATAGTAAACATGAACTTACTCTTTTACGAAGTACAAATGATGATAAGGCGTATTACTCTACAGATGCTAATGATAAATCGAGTTTATCGATTAAAAATTTGCAATCTGTACTTCATTTAATTCTGACACTAGAGTCTCTATTTTACTTGCAAATTTTTTTATCGTGTCCTGTAGTTGGACTATATTTGTTAACTCATTTAGAAGTATATTTGGACTTTTCTTTGGTTTATAGGCCTGTCTTAAATTAATCAAAAGTTCATTAATATTCGTCGGTACCGATATCTGCTTAACCCTATTCTGAACCCTATCATCTAATTTTGTATTAAACACAAAGTTAAATAAGGCTTTCTGTTTTGTAGTTGCAACACCAGCATTGACAATTTCTAAGCTCGCCAGAAACGAATTTACCTCTTCTTTTTGCCACTAAAGCTAGGAATTAACTTTGATATTGATGACAGTTCATTTATATCCAACGGAGTATCCATCTCGACTAATTGTAGACTCACTATTTGTCCAGTATTGACCTGTATTTCTTTATCTTTTTTTTCTTCGTGTTGTTTCAGAACGTCTAAATACTCTTTTCTTAATTTATTAAATGCTGTTCTATAACTTTCACCCTCAGTGTTACTTTCTAACTTGCTCCCAAATAAATGTTCAGCCTCTAATTCGATTCTACGAAGCTCCTGTCTCTTATTATTAATAGTTTCTGAAGTGTATGGATTGTTTAATGATTTCTTTCCGTTTGTTATGTACCTATTTAAACATGCATTTATGTTTTCCATCTATCAGTGTTCTTATTTTGTTGCTTGAATTATTTTTTACAAAAATGAAAATAGGTGCTTAATTGCTGTAATACGCTCCTGAACTAACACATAGCTTCTGATGCACAATGTGATGATTAAGGAAATGTTAACAATACAATTAATTTTAGAACATTTATTACTAACTCGTTAATAATTTTTTTTTTTTTTTGAAAACTGCATTAAAATGTAATATATTTTTTATATGGATGCTGTATAATATCTCTTTTGCTTTTCCTATTATTTTTTCTTTTGCTGCTTCTTCTAGCTTAGCTATAATTGTGATTACTAAAATCATAAAAGCTGGTATGAGTATACATTTCATATTATTTTATTTTTATTTTTTTCTTTTTTTTTATATTCTTGTTTTTTTCTTTAAATATAATTTAATGGTGTTCTCCAGCTCTTCTATCCTCTTCCAATATTCGCTTGCGTGTTGCCACGGTGGTGGTGGGTCAGAGTTTACCAGCCTCCTAGTATTGGCCAACTCCCTTCGCAACTTCACTAAGTAGCCGCCTCTTCTCTTTGGTGGCTTTGCCTCTGGAATACTTATAGACCTCTCAACTGGTGTTGGTTTGTTTCTTCTTTTGTATTCTTCTATGGTCAACTTCTATGGACCTGTTGTTGTAGTTCTCGCATCGGACATCAGGGAGGAAAAGGAAAATCTATCTAACCTTGAATCATGGACGAACTCGCCTCCGATTCGCAGGTGCTTAAAATTGTAGCACTCTGTCCCTAATTAAAAGTTCTGTATCTGTGGTGTTGTCCCTTTGACTTGTTCCTTGGTCGAACAGTCCTTTTAATCCCAGTTCCTCTTCTTTTATTATTATAATATTATAATTTTTTTTTCTCTAGTGCTCTACCAAGGAGCACTTTTTCTTTTTGTCCTTTTAATTTGGCAGGATCGCCATGTAATAAAAAAGATATGTTTTTATTTATTCTTGAATTTAAAAGGAGCTTTATTTAGAACACAGGAGTTCTTACTTTGCTTAGCTCTACTCTTAGATTAATTCACAATACTTAAACTATCTTCTTAAACACTATTTTTGTTTTTCTTAATACTTATCTAGAACACTATCAGTAAACTTGACCCAATACACAATAACAAAAACCTTTACCTATCACAATGTAGCTATGCACATATGACATGCATATGTGATCAAATTATGTATTGCAATACTACCTAACACAACACTCAACACATGTGCAAACGTGTGTGTTCCCCAGTTTGTTTATTATTGTCATAAAAAAATTTGTAAGCAATTACAAAACAAACTGAGCAAATTGCAATGTGATCTTCTTTTCGGTCTACTATTCATGTTATTCCGTACTTGGGTTGGTTACTCAAATGGTGAGTAATAATCATAAATCATTATTCGTTGTCAATACAAATAATAATAACTAAGGTCACACTACAGTATGTCTATCTATCTATTTTTCCCCCTTTTTTCTGTCCATCCAATAATTTTGTTTCATCACCTAATTCAAAACAAAAAAAAAGGAAGTCTTATCAACAATATTTTCCAATTGCTTCTACAAGATCTGTATGTCTATCTATCTATCACTATGTCTGTCCATCTGTCAGTCCAATAATTTTTTTTCCTATACAGAAACTTGACCCGCATTTAGAATTTGTTAACCTGTATGTCTGTCTATCGATCACAGCAAAAGAAAGGCTTCAACAATGCACCCAACACTTGTGAATTGCTCCCCCAACATTTTTCTACATCTTAGCTTTATTGCTATCCTATAAAATTTAACGACTTTTTTATTACTTTGTTTTGAATTTTTTTTTAAAAATTTGACCTACTTTAACACGTGCTCATGAATTTCCCAATAAAAAACACACAAAGAAAAAGCGCTTATCAGCTTTGTGTGTTTCCCCAACAAACATTTTTTATTCGATTTCAATTTTAATGGCTTTTGCATACATTTTTCATATTTTAATGGCTTTTGCATACATTTTAATGGCTTTTACGTCATTAAATGGCTTTTGCATACATTTTAATGGCTTTTGAGTCATTTTATTGGCTTTTGCATACATTTTAATGGCTTTTACACCAAAGTGAACTTAAACTCTCATTACCCATATACTTTCCAGCTTCCGACAAGCTGGTAGATTCATTTTTAATAGAGTTGCCAGAAAAAAATCAAATTGACGCCCCCTTTTCTCTCCTTCGCATCGTAATCACACTTGACTTGCTTGTTAAGCGGTTGACGTTTTCACGTATGTACATATTTTATCAACAAAATGGGGCGATATAAATATTTGTAAAAATCATAATAATATCAATCAAATATGTGCTGAAAAGAATGTAATTTTACTTAGAAATTTTCAAAATTTATATCTAAATAAAGAAAACCTTATTAATCAATAAAACATTTGAAGTTCATAATTTTATTTTTAGGTGATCCTTAGTCTTTATACAAAGTACATCACTTCTACTATTTGAACTATTTTCAATTGAATTAGGTGATGAAAAGTTATTGTATGGATAGATATACAGACAGGCATAAGTACAGACTGTTTTAGAGCAATTGGTGTTTTACATGTATTTGTTTATGATTAAGAATTCATATCAGATTCATGATTATTATTGTAAACTAATGCCATCACCAACTTTAGATCTTGGAATATCTCGTTGTATACTTTTAACGAAACAGATTCCTAAAACAGCTAAGCAGCTTTTTAACCCTCCGACGCGCGGTAAGGTCCCTCTGGACTTTTTACATTTTTAAACAAGTGCCATTTAAAAACGGTTGTGGAGAATGGCCACATATTTCATGACTTCTATTATTGGAGTGTTATTAGTGTTTTAATACTAATTCCAGGAGATTTCTTATTTGCAGAGTATTTTATTTTTTATTTTAAATACTTTTAGTACGCCGTTGAACAGTAAGGTCCGTAGGGACCTTGTATGAATTTTCATATGAATGACTAAAAAATTTAATAAATTTCTTAAAACAAATGTTAAAAATGCATATTCAAAATAATAACAAAGTAAGCATTCAGATAAATTTGATTTTTTTTTTTGCAACTTTATTTCAAATATTTGAAATGCAAAAAAAAGAAATACAAACAAATTAGTAAGCGACGATATAAATTTGAATTTGTTCCGTTACCAATTTCTTATTTCAAATTTTTGAAATGCTTTTAAATAAAAAAAAACCAAGAATGCGGCCAAAAAATCTGGAATACGTTGCAAATTTAAGTAGGAAGAAAATCAGTTTCATCGTGAGTTTGAATATAAACGATCATGTTTTTAAAGAAAAAAAAAATGAATTGGGAGCGTGTGAAAACTACACTAAACTGTGCATCAGCTTTCCAACAGCTTAGTGTCAGCGATCAGGAAACTGCTAATAACAATTAAGCTATGTTCCTCGAAAATGAGGAAGACAAAGAGCCATTTGTTAGTGATGATTTTAACATATTTACATCAAAATGAATTAAAATATATATAAATTTTAGCAAAATTCAATGAATTTTCGTATAAGGTCCCTACGGACCTTACCGCTCAACGACCGACTAAAAAGTTACCGCTCGTCGGAGGGTTAAAAAGCTGATTTGCTTTTTTCAAAAGCTGGTTAGCTGTTTTAAAAAGCTGTTTAGCTATTTTAAAAAGCTGTTTAGGTGTTTTTAAAGGCTGTTTAGCTGTTTTAACCCTCCGACGAGCGGTAACTTTTTAGTCGGTTCCTTAAAAATTTTACCATTACACTCATCCTTCATCATCCCTAAAACTTTTTTATTAAGAAGTGGGATATTGTAGACATTATCTATCGGATATGCAGATGTATCAAAATGAGTATTTATATCATTTTTAATATCTATGTATAGATCATCTGTGTTAATGTCATTAATGTCAATCATAATGAAAACTAAACATTTTCCATTTGGATATTTCTAAAACTGAAAATCCAATATAAATAGGTGTATTGTATTCAGTTTGAATTCTATTCATTTGGATAGCATGTATATTGTCATGCATTTGAAGTGAACTATGGAAATTTGGCTTAGCTATAAGAGCTCGAGCTCCTAAGCGTTTACCTCTATTCTCCCATTGACTTACTATTTTAATGTCTTTCCTCTTATCAACATTTTCCATAGTTTTCCCGTATACTGCATTATTCAACAATTTGAAAAAATTTTGTTCAAATGAATTTTTAGCTAGTATTCTGTGATGGTTATTTAAATCGATATATTTTTGTAACCAATTTGATTGATCAAATTGAAGAATTCTATGTATTTTCCTTAAAATTAAACCATGTTGTATTATGTAATTAGTTTTACTATTTAAATCAGTTATTAGTTTCTTTTGTTTCATGGTTTCAATTTTCTTATTCTCAGCACAAAATGGTAAATCATTATGAAAGTCATGTAATGTAGATGGATATTCTAGATCTACTTCTAATATATATCCTAATGGAGAATCTTCTGCTATAATAATAACGTTGAAATGTTTACAATTTTCAACCCATTTTAAAATTTTTATAGGGGAGGTATTGTGACATTACATAACCATACAAGTTATTAACGTCTAAATATATTAAGTAATTTGATTCTTTGTTAGAATCGTAATCACATATATATTTATTATGTCGATTAGAACATTGAACAATACCTCCCCTGATACCTCGAAGAACAAAATTATATATATTAATATCAGTCAACAAATCCAATTCTATTTCAGTTGTTTTCAACATTGCATCCCAGGATAAACCTGGGTAGTATAATACTGACATGGATCTAATTTATAAATGCTTGCACAAACTTTTCGGAAATTTTCAAATATATCACAAGTAAAAGAATATCTAATTTTAAATATAAAAGTAAATAGTCCTTTAATGTTGTACATTTAAATGTTTTCCATACTTTTTGTGCATGTTCATAAACCTCTACACTAACCGACTCATTATTTAGTTTATTGAATAAAACTGAACGAGGTGGTAATTAAATTTCTTCAAGACGATTCATTGAATCTAAATAGTCATACGGAAAGACACCTTTACGTTTCATCAAATTAAATTCTTCATCATTTGGATAGCTTGATTTTACTACCGTTAAATCACTGACGGACAAATAACCTGCTAATTTTGCTATACTCGATGGTATAAACCTAAATGAATCGAGAAAACGTAACTCAATTGTATCTTTTTCATATACAGAAACTCTTTTTGATATAGACATATACAGCTCCTTATTTAAAGGTATAATATTTATATCGCCGTCAATTGTTGAAAGTTCTCTTACAAACAGATGACAATCATATGCCGAAACATTATGAAAAAATATAGGGAAGAAATTTGCAATTTGATATTCTTAATTACACTGATTATGAGCAGCACCCCTATATTTACAGTTAGATGACAATGGTCAGCTACTATATCTTCATTAGATAAAGATTTGGTACAAATGTGACAAGTGTTGCTTTCATAATGATGTATCTGTTGAAGGGGTGTTAAGGAATTCATTGGTTTAATTACACTTAGATGACAAGTGTAAATAGTTAAAATGTCGTCAACTAAACTTTTAAAAAAAAATTTTGTGGCTCATCAATACCATTGTAAATTCTAAAAATATCTAAATCTGAATTATAGGAACATTTAATATAATAACTATAAGCAAATGGAATATGCTTTTGCACTGATTGAACATAAACTGAATTTTGAACAGTAACTGATTCGAGTATACACTCAAAATCAGCATTAACTACAAAAGGCACATCCATTTGCTTTTTAAAATTTTTAAACTAAGCTTATTTTTATCTAGACTAGGCATTTTGGTAACTATTTTATTACATTCCTTCTTATGTTGTTCCAACGATGTCTCCTTGTGAAAATGTATTAAACAGATATTGCATACATATATTTTATGTCCATCTTTTGTTAATTGATTACTTATTAATTTCGATATATTTTTTATCCATACATAATGGGACCTTTCTCCATTCTCTAGCAGCATTAAGTTGATGTGTTTGGACTTTTCTTCTTTGGTGAAGTAATATGGTCCCACTACGATATCACCTTCTAGTCCAAACATATTCACACTAATTTCAGGATTCATTTGTTCAAAATCTCTTATTTTGTTAACTGCTAGAGGGAAATTTAAATTGATGAAATTTAATTTAATTCCATTATCCATCACTATTACATCGTCTTTTATATTTTTAATGTTATACGATGAGCATCTGTTGCTATTTAGATCAACTGGATATAGTGCTGATATTATAGCCCATTTAAAACAATACTCGTCATTGTTTTGAAAATTGATACTTGCAAACTTTCTCTGTATTTTGCGTGGTAATGGAATGTATTGAGAATCTTTGATGCACTTATATTGATTAATATTCATCTCCAAACGTGTTATTTCAATTAATGTCCAACCACTATTACGCTCCTGAAATTCGCTCATCTTTTTAATTATAACATTACATTGCTCGTTGTAAATATTAAGAATATATGAATTAAGAAGTTATAATTATATAAATAGTCCATTTATATTGTAGTTCTGTGTGTTAGGCCCACACACAAACTTTAAACAATCCTCACCTTTGATTACGGATCTACAGGGCACCTTTAAGATGTGGGATAATCGTTGATGGGGATTGTAATTTTAATCGCTCATTTGAGTGATTAAAATTGTAGGGATTTGGGTTAAATGGAAAGAAATAAAAAAAGTTGAACTTAATTATTTCTCTGCCAAGTAGTATCGAATTTTTAACAATTGGGGTTTCTTTACCTGTAAGGTTGTGTGGTAGTTTCCAACGTTGGTAAATAAAAGAGCACTAGGGTAAGTATTGATTGGTTCCAGGTTTTATTTAAGTAAATGTGGAAGAGGATACTTTTAAATTTAAGATTAACTTTGTATTTCAATATTTTAAGTTAGGTTAAGAATTTAATTTAAGTAAAGGGTTGTACACGGCACGTTCAACTATTCGCTTCTGTTGCTACGGAAAGAATAATGAATACATTAATTTATTTTTAACTATTAACCTGCCTTCGATTCGCAGATAGCCGAAGAGGTTTTAAATAATTCCGTTAGTACTAAAGGTTTACAACTTCATTTCCATTCCATACCTACAGATAAGTATAAGATATATTTTAAGCCAATAGTTATAACTAGTAATTCAGGAATTACAACTCAAGCTTTTTATCGTTACAATTCAAACTCAATTCGCGTAAGTACTTCGATCTATCTACAGCCTAATATAATTTCTTTTTTTTTCCACTTTACATTTTCAGATTACATACGTATTTAATTTTAAAGATCTTTAAATTCATTTTCTTTCATACTTAATTCATTAATTTTCGAGATTTAAGAATTTATTTGTTTCGTTCTTAATTTAATGTTCAAATGTGGTTTGAACATATATATTTAAATAATATCTTACATATATATTATTGTGAAAATGTTTATTCACAATCCTTTGATGTCAAAGACTTTATGAACAACATTTGTTAGCAAAAATTATTTTCGGGAATGAAATATTTTATTAATAATTCATTTGATTAATGATGTGATAATAATATCAATTTTTGAATGAAAACACTGAAATTAATTGTTGTAGGAAAGCTAGTTTCTATGCGCATTTCGCTGGTTGCTTAGGCCAGCTCATCAGGAAACTTTTTCCAAATACTTTAGAAAAGCTAAAAATATTATACAAGTTAGACCATAAAGTGAATAAGAATTTTAAAACACTCAGGTCTTAAATGTTACAATATCAAAGCTTCAACAAAGACACAACAATAAACCGTAAATTTTTTCTTTCTTACATTCCCCTACAATTGGCTAGTTTTTTTTCCAACACGAATTGTAGTTGTAAGAGGATAGAAAGAAAAAAACAAAATTAAAAAAAACAAGTTGCTTAAATAAAGCAGCTTGCCATTTCAGTTTTTTTATTTGCCGGGCACATGCAAATTTATTATCAAAAATTATTTCCACAAATTCAATTTCCAACTGGCTCGAATTCATTGTTCAAATCTTCAGTGTTCAAATGTAAATAAACCTAGTTTTCAGAAGTATACTCCACTGAGCCTTTTTTTACGTTTTATACTTTTTATATAGGAAAATCCATGCAAACTAGCATAACTACTATCTGTCTGTCTGATTGTTCACCTAATAAATTTTTTGTTTACAAAATTCAAAATAAAAGATAGAATTATCAAGAATGGTTTCATATTTCCCTATCCACTACAAATAAAATTGAAACACCAATTGCATCTATAAAAATTTTTAATAACTAAATAAATTCATAATTTATAGATAGAAAAATGTTGACCTACATTTACTACCGTTTTAACACATGTCAAACGCTCAATTTATTTGTTCAACACCTAATTCAGAACAATAAACAAGAGAAAGGCTTATCAAAAATATTTTCATTTTCCAACCGATCGCTACTATAGATACATATTTTTTTTCTTCTCTTTTCTTTTATCAATCAAAACAAATACTTTGAATATATTCTTCCACCCAAATAAAATTGAAAAACCAATTGCTTTTACAAAGCCGGCCTGTCTGCCTGTCTGTCTGACTACTTTCTATAACATACACTTTCTTATCCGAAAATATTTAGGTATATGTATGTCATAAATTATTTATTATTAAGTAACCGAATTTTAAACATCAATTACATCTACATACAAAATTTTTAATAACTTAATAAATTCACAATTTAATTAGTTATTTTCCCCCCCTTTTTTTCTGTCCATCCAATAATTTTGTTTTTTCATCACCTAATTCGAAAAAAAGCCTTATCAACAATATTTTCCAATTGCTTCTACCAGGTCTGTATGTCTATCTATCTATCTACCCACAACAACTACTTTTTTCCGTACGCACTCGGTCATTACAACAAGCAAAACAACAATAACATCCATCCACCTGGCTCTACATCTGAAGTGGGCACAACGAAAACTGTGCTTGTGTTGATGCTTATTAGTATTAGTGAGAAAAATATAAAAAAATATGTAATCATCCGCTTCATGTGCATTCGACGATGTCTCATCGAAAACTAAATTAAAGAGGCTAAGAATACGTGTGAAGTCTCTCAGCACAATTGTGCTATGGAGCGCCCACTATTGCTCTACATAATCACACATAAACAAAATATAAAAAACGCGCTTATCAGCTATGTGTGTTTCCCCAACAAAAATTTTTTATTCGATTTCAATTTTAATGGCTTTTGTTCCAATTTTAATGGCTTTTGCTCCAATTTTAATGGGTTTTGCTCCATTTGAATGGCTTTTTCTCCAAAGTGAACTAGAACTCTCATTACCCATATACTCAGGATGTCAATTACTTTAGTTTTAAGTGGAAATTCATCAATCTTAACGGCAAATTATTTGACACCAATAGATCTAAAAGATGACTATGAATGTTCTCTAGTTGATTTTTATTCCTATAACTCTATTCCTAATGAATAGAGTTATATGAATATATATAATAATTTATTTCATATAGGAGATAAAATAATTGAAATTCCTATTGGAACATACGAGTTACAAGATATTGTTGATTATATAGTTGTGCAGTATAAAGCAGAAAATTTCAATAAATCTATTTTCATTTAAGCTAATAATAATACTTTACAAATTGAAATAACTTCCTCCCACGATGCAATTTTATTTAATCAAAAACGATCCATTGGTAAACTGTTAGGTTTTAGTGAGTGAAGAAATTTTAAAGGCTGGTATGAAACATATATCAAATCAACATGTAAATATATTAAAATTGAATGCTATACAAATTCAGTGTAACATAAAAACAGGAGCATATATGAAAAACTCTCCCGCACATATACTACACGAGTTCGCATTAGACGTACCACCAGGGTATAAATTAGATGTTATTGCTAATGACCTAATTTATTTACATATCTCTAAATTTGGATTTTTGACCAAGAAAATCGTGCAGTAAATTTCAGAGGCGAAGAAATAACACTTAGATTACATCTAAGACCCAGGGAAAAATGATCATTTACAATAAAACTAAGCACATTAAAGTTAATAGAGACATTCCTACTAATTATATTAAAGCTACAAGAGCATCGTTAACGAAAGAAAATACAGCCTTTTTAAAATTGCTTAAGTTAAAGAAAAATGTCTGATATACTCAATGTCATTGAAAACCATATTCTGATGAATATATAATAAAAAAAGATTATCACATTCCTTTAATAACAATGATAAAATTCGAATTACACTACAAAATCAAGACTTATATGTTCTTCCGTTTGAAAGCTACCTATATATAGAAAGAAACATAAAAACACTAAAGGTGAAGAAGCATCATAAAATACTAGATTGAGGAATAATTGTGAGATTTATGGTGTTGAAATTGATCGAACTCGATACTTGGGAATATCCAGTACAATTAAGAATTATGTCTCATTAAATGAATTTGAAAGCAATATGATGAGAAATGCAGGGTGGAATATTTCTGGAGACCTGTCAATGCGAAAATTTAATTTTTATATTGCCCCTAAACTACTATTGGGATTTGCTGAGGATTTTAATAAAATAATTTTAAATAGTAAACATGAACTTACTCTTTTACGAAGTTCAAATGATGATAAGGCGTATTACTCTACAGATGCTAATGATAAATCGAGTTTATCGATTAAAAACATAACATGGAGAATACCACATATTCACCTCTCAGATACGCGAAAAATACAAATAATGAAGATTATAAATGAGGGTGTTTCATTACCCATAGCATTTCGCAGTTGGGACTGTTATTTTAATCCAACATTTTCCGGAGGCAGAAATCACAACTGGAATTTTAAACTAGCAGTGAATAAGGAGAAAGGCCTAGATTTCTTTTATTCGTATTAGAAAACGATAATAAATATAAACATTCAGATTTGAAAAATGTTAAAGTGCATTTCAATTCAGAATCTTATCCATATGATGACTTAAATTTGAAATTTGAGGAGAATCGATACGCTATTTTGTATGATATGTATGCTAAGTTTCAACAAAAATACTATATGAGAGAAGCACAACCTTTTCTTTCATGTGAGAAATTTAAAAATATTCTAATTGCAGTAGTTGATGTTAGTTATCAAATTGAAATGGTTAAAAATGGACCTATCGATGTGAAAATTTAAACAAGTAGTCCAATACCAGGAAATACAAATGCTTATTGTTTAATCCTACATGATCGTGTGATGGAGTACACACCTTTAACTGGAATTGTTCGAAAAGTTATATTATCTTTTTTTTTTAATACATCCTAATACTTACTTTTCTTCTTCTTATTTAATTTATGTAAAATAAAGAATAAAAACTGTTGTTTTTTTTTTTTTTTGTTAAATAAACTTTTTTTTTTTTTTTAGTATTTGTTTATTGAATCTTCATATATTAAATATGAACTAACAATAATTAATCAAATCTTATCCTAATATTTGCTTTATGTCCTGCCAGTTCCAGACAAAGAAGATTTCGTCATCACGGTTTCTGTTCACATATGTAGGTGCTTATCTCCTTCTCCTTAAGCGAGTGTGGCCGCCATAATTTAAAATATTTCGAGCTAATGGATTTGGGCGCAGTTCCAGACTTTTAAAATATTTTACTTCTTATTTCGTTATCATAGGTTTTGCTAATGGCACATTGACATCCTTGTGGATATTAGAGTTTTTGACGTACCAGGGAGCGGCTGTGATTATTCGAAGAAGTTTATTTTGGCGCCTTTGAAATTTTTCGATGTAAGAGGCCGAATCAATGCCGTAGAAGTTTGCTATCGAGACTAAGAACAGAATTTTTTCGAATAAGCCAATTAATTTGAATTGCTTTTAGTTTCATTTGAGTTAATTTAATTCTATATGCCATTTCCACGTTAAACGCCAATCAAGATGTATACCCAGATATTTTACATGCAAGTGTTGGGGTATTATTTGATTATTGATTTCAATAGTGGGGGCATGTTTCCCGACGCAATGTGAATGTTATATGTGCGCATTTTTGCCCCCTGATCTTTATCCTCCATTGTGTTAACCACCTTTCCAGTTCAAATTTATGATCCTGTAAGTAACGAGATGCTTCTTGACAGTTTGCGTGTACGCTTAGAAAAGCTGTATCGTCCGCAAATGTTGAGGTATGGGTGTAGCTGCTTGTAGGCAAGTCCGAAGTATAAATTAAGTATAATAGAGGGCCCAGGATGCTGCCTTGTGGGGCTCCGGCGTTAATTGGCTGAGGAGAACTTAAAAAATCGCCTTCTTTAATAATAAATTGACGACCGACTAAGTAGCTTTCTAACAGCTTGTGTATGTTTGCTGGTAAGTTTTGCTGCAATTTCAGTAATAATCCTTCATGCCAGACTTTATCAAAAGCTTGAGACACATCGATGAAGAGTAGTGGGCAATATTTTTTTTCAAAGGCTTTTCTTATGATATTTACTATTCGATGAGTTTGTTCAATTGTGCTGTGCTTTCTTCTAAAACCGAATTGATGGTTTGGAATACATCTATTTTCATTTAAAATCGGTGTTAATTTTGACACTAGTACTTTCTCAAATATATATTAGAGATATTAGATAATAAGCTAATAGGACTGTATGACTCAACTTTTGTGTGATCCATTCCTGGCTTTTGTATCATGGATACTAAGGAAACCTTGCATTCTTGAGGGTAGTATTGAAGGCGTAAAATAGCATTAAAAATAATAAGAATAATTTTCTTTGCTATACATGGTAGCTCCGAAAGCATTTTTTTTACTGATATTATCAATACCGGGTGCCTTCTTGGTGTTTAAATCACAAAAAGCCTTTTCGATTTAAAATAATAAGAATAATTTTCTTTGCTATACATGGTAGCTCCGAAAGCATTTTTTTTACTGATATTATCAATACCGGGTGCCTTCTTGGTGTTTAAATCACAAAAAGCCTTTTCGATTTCTCTAAACTCGAATCTTAGGGGAATAGCTGGTCTAACATTTACAGGCGGTAACTCGACTGCTATATCGTGAGATATATTAAGGGTAAATACATATTTCAGATGATTAACAAACAGATTTCCTTTTTCAATATCATTTCTTGCCCAACCTCCATTCAAGTTTCTTAATGGTGGCTTAGTTATCACTGGTCTATTGAGACTTAGTATGATTGTGGAGTTGCATCAAGTTCCTTAAGATATTTTTCCAGGGAAGCCGTTTTATGAGACTTCAGTAACTTTCTTAGCCTTTTTGTGCACTCTTTTAATAAAGTCTTAAGTTGGGGGGATCTGTGCAATTTCCATTCCCTTTGAACTCTCCTTTTTTCAGTCAAGAGACGCTCGACATCTGTAGACTATATTTTACTATTTTTGGTTATTTTGAGGGTTATACTAGAATGTTGAACAGCTAGTTTTAGATAACTGTTAAAATTAACAATAGCGAGATCCACGTTCTCCGGTGTACTAAGCGGAATATTTTCTGTGCAATGGGTACTAAGATATTTTTTATATTTTACCCAAGTTATTAATGTGGCTGACGTCGCTAAGTAACCAGACGTAGATACAATTATATTTGACTTCATTAAAGTAACAATTGTAGGTGTGTGATCGGAAGATAGTTCTAAGGAAGCTTCAACATATGAATCGTTTCTGCGGGGATGTTTTCAACCACGCCAAAATCGATGACATCTGGAATTTTTTGCTGATCAGTAGGCCAATAAATTGGTTGTCCGCTCGCGACCACAGTTAAATCCATTCTAGAGATTGTACTATACAAAACACGACCCTTTCGTTTTATGTGCCGTGACCCCCAGAAGGTATGTTTATGTTTACCGTTGTAATCGCCAGCGCTTAGGAAACAGGGTCCTAATGACTTATATAATTGGCTTTCTGATACTGAAAATTTAGGTGGATTAAGCTCTTCAACACAAATGTTCGTTGCTTGCAAACAATCTTCACGATTATCACACATTAAGTAGTGTGTGATTCGGGCTTTTATCAAAATAGCAGAACCTCCACAAGCTCTATCTCAAGTGTCCATGGTATCATATAATATATAACCATTGATTTTAGACGTATTTCTTGAAGTCAAATGAGTTTCAGAAACCACCATTACATCAATTTGTTTACTTTTAAGAAAGTATTCTAGTTCATTTTTATGTTGGTGAATGCTGTTTGCGTTCCAAAAGCAAACTTTTAAACAACTCATGGCTTGTTAAGTACAGCTTGTATCAAAATATATGTATGTATGTACATTAGAGCGACTCAAAAAAAAAAGTGATGTTGTTACCCCTCTGAAAATAAAGCTTGATATGTTTTATGATGATTCCCAAAATATTTTGGTTCTAGCGTTGACCATCCGTGAGCTGGACCATTTTTTTTTTAGTTTTTCGAATTTGTTTGTACTTTGCTCCAAGACGACATAAATAAAATTTGGTATCATCGAAAAGAGTTTTTGAAGCAGCATCCAATGGTATATACTTGAGCGCTTGCGACCTACTAATTGAGATATTAAGCTCAATACATATTTTCGTTTCGGGTTTTCATACAAATTCTACGTATGTGGATGTTTTGTTCTGCTTTTCAAATTGAATCTGTTTTAAAACAATGTTAATTTAGTTTTTGATTTGTAATAATTCACATAAAACGTAAAAACCGCGATATATTTTATCTATTTTATATTTTCCATATATAGGCAATATGGGTATCAAATTGTTTGATTTTACAATTATAATAACCTGGTGATAAGCAAAATTTCCGTTTTCCAACCCTGCATGCTGTGAGCTAAATTTAAGTTCTTATATATAAATTTTTTAATTAAAAACATACTAATCTATTAATAACAGACACATTTATTATTTATTTGTTTTAAAACAGATTCAATTTGAAAAGCAAAACATTACATCCACATACGTAGAATTGGTATGAAAATCCGAAACGAAAATATGTAGTTAGCTTAATATCTCAATTAGTAGGTTGCAAGTGGTCAAGTTTTATATACCATTGGATGCTGCTTCAAAAACTCTTTTCGATGATACCAAATTTTATTTATGTCGTCTTAGAGCAAAGTACAAAAAAATTCGAAAAACTGAAAAAAGACTGTTTTTAAAAATGGTCCAGCTCAAGCAAGGATGGTCAACACTAGAACCAAAATATTTTGGAAATCATCATAAAACATATCAAGCTTTATTTTCAGAGGAGTTACTAAAACACTTTATTCGGCTCCATACAACTTGAGTCGGTGTAATGTACATACATATATTTTTTTCTTTTTCTTATATTTTTTTTTTTATCTATATATATTGTTACGTTTTTACTTAATAAAACGCGTTAAGTTTTATTCAATTTCTAATAAACCTTTGAGTTCTTTTAATTGCAAATAATAATAAATACACACGCGAATTCAACTTAACAAACTTTATTGAAATTAATTATAATGTTTACAAATTTTAAACACTATTGTAAGAATCGATTTGAACCGTTTAATGTCTCCAATCAAACTAAACTTTTATGAGTTAGCCTGTATTTATAGTTCAAAACTATTCCTAGTTGGTTCAAGAACCGTCTAGATGTTTCTCGAAAATTATGTTCGAATTATTTTAAATCTAAAGTCTACAATTACAATTGCTAGAAAATTTAGTTACAGTATAATATACACTATAATTAACAAAATAACTTATAACTAAAACCATAAATAATTCTTAGACAAATCTAATTTCGTAACACTGCCCTCCACTTAAGACTGTTCGTCCCGAATAGGCTCAGATTCTCCGTTTCCATAATGGGCTAGTCGTTCTAAATGTACCACCTTCATTTTTGATCTTGGACTCTTATATTTCTGTATTCGATACACCACGTCATTCAGTTTCTTTATCACCTTATATGGTCCATCCCAATGAGTCTGCAGCTTGGGAGATAATCCTTTCTTGCGTTGTGGATTAAAAAGTAAAACCAACTGGCCTTCTGTAAAGCCGTCCGAATTTGCCGCTCCATTGTATCTGGCTTTCATCTTGTCATTTGATGAATTGACACGGCTCCGTTTAACTCGTTTTTCTGCTCTTGGGAAGAGCCCTTACTATCCGCTGGTACGGATTGTTCACCAAAGTTGTACTGCTGTGGCGATGTTATACTTTCTCTAGTTGGACCCCTGACCGCAACACACTGTGGGCATTTTATTATGCAATCAATTACGGCTTGCTTGCAACCGACCCAATAGTAGCATTCTTTTAACTTCTTTATGGTTTTTGTTACGCTAAGATGTCCACCCTTAGTACCATTGTGGAATCTCTTCACGACTTCGCATACTTTTGAAGACGGTCCTACAATAAGGTTTTTAGCCGATTTGCCATCAGTACTTTCCCATGTGCGGTATAGGCAATCATTTGCCACCCTCAGATTATTCCACTGCGCCCAATACGCTTCCATCAGTGGACCCTCCAATGTGATTTCTTTATGAGTCGGTATTTTACCTTCTTTCTTAGCCTTTATAATTCGGACCAATATGGGATCATTTTTCTGCGCTGTTGGCCAGTCTTCGCTGGGCTCCACATGTAATAGGCTAGTCGCATTGGGGCAGTTTTTGTTTTCAGCCTCCATGCATTGCTTTCTCATATATTTACTTGACCGTCTTGAGTATGTACTCGACTCACCACGCTTTTTATCGTCTTTCTGGGATGACAATTTCTTACGATTACAAGTGACTAGTTGTCTAACAAGGGCATCACTTCCGTTCCCAACGTTAAGGGGTACTTCTAGACCATACCAATTCATTATTTGTCGTCCCATAACTAGACTTATGTTTTGACGAATCATAAAATCTGCTCCAATTATGACCTCGTCCAGAATTTCAGCAACAATAAATTCATCAAAAACGATCATATCGCCCATTCTAATTTCCACTCTTGCTTTGCCATATACAATGACAGGCTCTCCCGTAGCTATTCTCAAGCTTACCCCGCTTAGTGGTTCGACACATCCCTTTATCAAATTAGCCCTTATAATGGAATGCCCTGCACCAGTGTAGATAGTCAAAATGCGGATTTCACCATTGATATACCCACAGGTCGTAATATTTTTGTTGCTCGTTTTCACTACTAAATTAATCGTGGAACCTTCAGATGCTTTCTCCGCTATGCTAGCTCTTTGGTTATCTCTTTGCGGCGAAGCAGATCGGGATCGTTTTCTTGGTGACTTGCAGTTTCTTTGAATATGACCAGTCTTACCACAGTTATAGCATTTTACTTTTTACTTTGCTTTTGGTTTTATTTTGTTTGTCGCCCAAAGCTTGCAAAACTGCCTCCGTCATGTTTCTCACTTCCTTTATAATATCTCCTTCGTCCTCAGCAGAGAAATCAAGCTTCCGTACCTTATACGCTTGTGGCCTTGAAATTATCCTGGCGGTTTCCTGGGCTAAGGCAAATGATACCGTTTCTGCAAACGATGATTTCTGTGATGCACATACCGCGAGTTTTACATCAGCATCTCGTATACCATTTACAAATGCTTCGGTCTTAAAGTGATCTAACAATGGATGACTTTCACCTGGATAAGTAAGCTGCACCAAACGCTCGCTCTTTAGTACAAAATCCTGTAGTGTCTCGTTTGCCTTTTGTACTCTGCCCCGTAATTCCATTCTGAATATTTCTTTTCTGTGTTCACCACCATACTTACGTTGCAGTGCCACCATAATGTCGTCATAATTGTTTCTGCAACTTACTGGTACACTTTCTAGAATTTCAGCTGCAGTTCCTTTTAAAGCCAGAATCAACTCTATGGCTTTTTCTTCATTGTTCCATGCATTTTTGTTGGCAACTGTGTCAAACTGGAACTTGAACACATTCAATGGTGAGCTGCCGTCAAAACTTGGAGCTCTTATTCTATTCGATACTTCTGGAAAAACTCGCAACGCTCCCTCTTGGTATTGAAGACTATTTACTTTTTCTTCCAAATGATGTAGTTTCCCATCAAAAACTGTGACTTGTGTTTTTACATCCGTGACTTGAGTTTTTACATCAAGCATCTTCTGGTTGAATTCTATCTCCATATCGTCTACTCTTTCATTTATAGCAGTAGAAATTTCTTGAAGCTTCTCAAGTTTTTCATTAGTAGCCTGGAGTTTCTCATTCGTCACCCTTGAATTTTCTTGAATTTCGGCAAGAATGGTGCTCGAATTTTCTTTAGCCATTTTCTCCATGCTTTCCTCCATTTTTCTAGAATTTTCTTCCATTTTCTTAGAATTTTCTGCAGACATTTTTTCCATCTTCTCCATCACAGCAGCAAACATTGTGCTAAGATCCATGTTAGTTGTTACTGCATGTGTGTGCGGTGCGTATGTGAAGTGAGTGTGTTTTTGCCGCAGGCATTTTTTGTACCGCATACAAAACAAGTGTGTTTCTTTTCTTATTTTGTTTTGCCGTGCGAAGCAGGCAACGGGCCCGCTAGTTTATTATAAATAACAAACCGTATCCCGAGCTTAGAGAACACGTGTATCTTCAACGAGCGCGTCCGACGTAATGAATTTACAAATGCTTACTATCCGCTGGTACGGATTGTTCACCAAAGTTGTACTGCTGTGGCGATGTTATACTCTCTCTAGTTGGACCCCTGACCGCAACACACTGTGGGCATTTTATTATGCAATCAATTACGGCTTGCTTGCAACCGACCCAATAGTAGCATTCTTTTAACTTCTTAATGGTTTTTGTTACGCTAAGATGTCCACCCTTAGTACCATTGTGGAATCTCTTCACGACTTCGCATACTTTTGAAGACGGTACTACAATAAGGTTTTTAGCCGATTTGCCATCAGTACTTTCCCATGTGCGGTATAGGCAATCATTTGCCACCCTCAGATTATTCCACTGCGCCCAATACGCTTCCATCAGTGGACCCTCCAATGTGATTTCTTTATGAGTCGGTATTTTACCTTCTTTCTTAGCCTTTAGATTTCGGACCAATATGGGATCATTTTTCTGCGCTGTTGGCCAGTCTTCGCTGGGCTCCACATGTAATAGGCTAGTCGCATTGGTGCAGTTTTTGTTTTCAGCCTCCATGCATTGCTTTCTCATATATTTACTTGACCGTCTTGAGTATGTGCTCGACTCACCACGCTTTTTATCGTCTTTCTGGGATGACAGTTTCTTACGATTACAAGTGACTAGTTGTCTAACAAGGGCATCACTTCCGTTCCCAACGTTAAGGGGTACTTCTAGACCATACCAATTCATTATTTGTCGTCCCATAACTAGACTTATGTTTTGACGAATCATAAAATCTGCTCCAATTATGACCTCGTCCAGAATTTCAGCAACAATAAATTCATCAAAAACGATCATATCGCCCATTCTAATTTCCACTCTTGCTTTGCCATATACAATGACAGGCTCTCCCGTAGCTGTTCTCAAGCTTACCCCGCTTAGTGGTTCGACACATCCCTTTATCAAATTAGCCCTTATAATGGAATGCCCTGCACCAGTGTCGATAGTCAAAATGCGGATTTCACCATTGATATACCCACAGGTCGTAATATTCTAGTTGCTCGTTTTCACTACTAAATTAATCGTGGAACCTTCAGATGCTTTCTCCGCTATGCTAGCTCTTTGGTTATCTCTTTGCGGCGAAGCAGATCGGGATCGTTTTCTTGGTGACTTGCAGTTTCTTTGAATATGACCAGTCTTACCACAGTTATAGCATTTTACTTTTTACTTTGCTTTTGGTTTTATTTTGTTTGTCGCCCAAAGCTTGCAAAACTGCCTCCGTCATGTTTCTCACTTCCTTTATAATATCTCCTTCGTCCTCAGCAGAGAAATCAAGCTTCCGTACCTTATACGCTTGTGGCCTTGAAATTATCCTGGCGGTTTCCTGGGCTAAGGCAAATGATACCGTTTCTGCAAACGATGATTTCTGTGATGCACATACCGCGAGTTTTACATCAGCATCTCGTATACCATTTACAAATGCTTCGGTCTTAAAGTGATCTAACAATGGATGACTTTCACCTGGATAAGTAAGCTGCACCAAACGCTCGCTCTCTAGTGCAAAATCCTGTAGTGTCTCGTTTGCCTTTTGTACTCTGCCCCGTAATTCCATTCTGAATATTTCTTTTCTGTGTTCACCACCATACTTACGTTGCAGTGCCACCATAATGTCGTCATAATTGTTTCTGCAACTTACTGGTACACTTTCTAGAATTTCAGCTGCAGTTCCTTTTAAAGCCAGAATCAACTCTATGGCTTTTTCTTCATTGTTCCATGCATTTTTGTTGGCAACTGTGTCAAACTGGAACTTGAACACATTCAATGGTGAGCTGCCGTCAAAACTTGGAACTCTTATTCTATTCGATACTTCTGGAAAAACTCGCAACGCTCCCTCTTGGTATTGAAGACTATTTACTTTTTCTTCCAAATGATGTAGTTTTCCATTAAAAACTGTGACTTGTGTTTTTACATCCGTGACTTGAGTTTTTACATCAAGCATCTTCTGGTTGAATTCTATCTCCATATCGTCTACTCTTTCATTTATAGCAGTAGAAATTTCTTGAAGCTTCTCAAGTTTTTCATTAGTAGCCTGGAGTTTCTCGTTCGTCACCCTTGAATTTTCTTGAATTTCGGCAAGAATGGTGCTCGAATTTTCTTTAGCCATTTTCTCCATGCTTTCCTCCATTTTTCTAGAAGTTTCAGCCGAATTTTCTTTTACCATTCTCTCCATGTTTTCCTCTATTTTTCTAGAATTTTCTTCCATTTTCTTAGAATTTTCTGCAGACATTTTTTCCATCTTCTCCATCATAGCAGCAAACATTGTGCTAAGATCCATGTTAGTTGTTACTGCATGTGTGTGCGGTGCGTATGTGAAGTGAGTGTGTTTTTGCCGCAGGCATTTTTTGTACCGCATACAAAACAAGTGTGTTTCTTTTCTTATTTTGTTTTGCCGTGCGAAGCAGGCAACGGGCCCGCTAGTTTATTATAAAAAACAAACCGTATCCCGAGCTTAGAGAACACGTGTATCTTCAACGAGCGCGTCCGACGTAATGAAGGTTGACTGGGCTAAAAATTCTTTCAATATTTGCAGAAGAATATGGAAGAACCATAATGTGTTATACAAACTTTGACAACACTGAAAATACATCCGTAGAATCCCCACTTTTAAATCTTCTTAACCCTTATGTGAGTGACAGGGTAACTTTTTAAACTGTAATTGCTTTTTTTTTGGTTTCAAGTTTCTTGAGGGAGTGGAATCTCTTGAGAACTCTTATTAATGTGTTCAAGATATATTGGGATAAACATTAGCTTAGTTTCTTAGCTTGAAAAGGTGCTGTGGGTCAATTTCCATTTTTCACCCTTAACGGAGTGACAGGGCACCCGGGTACCTTAATGAAAATATTTAAAATAAATTTTTTTTATTAGTGTTATTTTGACTTATTTTAATGAAAATTAGTTTAAAATCATGTTGGTTTATTCAATCTGCAATATTTTCTTATTTTGACAGGAATAAAATTAAAAATAAAAAGACAGTGTTAGTTATTTTGTATATTTCTTTTTTTTTTATTTATTCAAGCAAAAGTCTTGAGTAAAGCACAAGAAAATAAGAAATAAGATACACTTCACTATATAAAAAATCAGAAAAACAAAAAAAATAGCTTACTGAGTTCCTTGGAAACAGGTTTCACATAGAGGACGGTTAATTGAATGTTCGTTACAAATCGGAATAAAAAATATTGCTAGCGGCCATCGACTTGGTCTTCTTTTTGTTGTGTATTGATCTAAAAGATTATCCATATTATCAACGCCTCCTTTAGTTTGGTTGTAATATGTGATAACTTTAGGTTTAGCAGCTAATGTAGTTTCCGTTTCAGGCTTCGTATGCATAGAAGAAAACAAAACAACTGCTTTGTTTTTTTTTTTTGAACATACAAACACAATGTCCTATCCTGGCTGAAAGCAAAGATTGTGGAATACAATTGCCTGAAAAAAAAAAATTGTAAAGAAAATAGGTACAAAAGCATTATGTATATACCCAATGGTTACCAGTCCTTATGAGGCTGCATAGTTGGTGGTAAAAATCGCTTGTTCTTTCTCACAGTTCCAACTAATGTGAGATTCCAAGAATTTAGTGTTTGCGCCAGTTGCAATGAAGTAAAAAAATTGTCTGTTGTTATATTTCTACCAGTATTTTTGTACGGACTGACTAGATCTAAGACTATACGTTCTCCAACATTTATTTGGCGATCGCCATCTATTGGTTTACCAGTATAAATTTGGGTTCTTAGTGGGTACGAATTTTCAGAGTCACAAGCCCAAAAAATTTTAATGTCATATTATTCGGGCTTAGATGGCATGTACTAAGTGAAACGAGTGCGACCCCTGTATCCATATAATTGCACATCAACAATTATGCTTTCGCCCGGCTTATAAAATTTAAATAAATTTTCGTTCAACATCGTCCAAATATCTCTCATTGCAGCAGCTTTGTCACTTTCAGCACGCTTAGCACGAGTAAGGTCGTTATCAAATCGAATAAAACGTAAAAATTATTTAAATCTATCATAAGACATTGCTGCGCGAAACAACGGTAAATGGTGTGGTTTCCATAATTCTGTTATGTGCTCTGAATTTGATTTATGTACGGCTCCAAAGATCAAAAGTGCCAAGAAAGTATCTAGCTCTTTTTCTGAAAATGGCTCAAATTTTTTTTCACTGGCCGATTGCAAGCGTCTGGATATTTTAATTCTAAATTTTTGTTATAGTCATAAGTCACTCTTTTTCCTTTTCTATTACTTTCACGCAAAATTATATCGCACATCTCCTTGGATAATAAAGTTTTGAATATATCCTTAGGTGTTCCTATTAAGTACAGCTTGTATCAAAATATATGTATGTATGTACATTAGAGCGAATTAAAAAAAAAAGGGATGTTGTTACCCCTCTGAAAATAAAGTAATTAAAACACTTTTTTCGGCTCCATACAACTTGAGTCGGTCTAATGTACATATATATATTTTTTTCTTTTTCTTATATTTTCTATTTTTTTTAATTTATTATAAAAAATAAACCGTATCCCGAGTTTAGAGAACACGTGTATCTTCAATGAGCGCGACCGACGCACAGTGGCGCCATTTTAGTTTTTTCGTTGCAAAAATCATATCTTTTGAACCGAATAAGATAGTTAAACAGTTTAAACAGCATATGATAGATAACTGTTCAGCCTATGAAATGAGCGTCTGGAAAGAGTGCTACGCTTTGTAGGGGCCAACTTATGGGTTATTAAAGTTAAAATTAGTAGAAAAATCAATTTTATGGTAACTAAAAAAAATTATTTTTACATTTTTAGATAGTTTTTATTTTTTTTCTTTAGGGTTTTATGTTTTAAATTAATACCCAACAAATTAAAAATAAATAATTTTTTTTTTAAATTTATTTTTTAAATTTTCTGTAAAATATTCATCACAATTCGTAAGAGAAGGTATATCTAAAAGACTAACCATTTCTAAACTATAATTATTTTGTAACTCTATCCGTGACTTCACATGCCGCAGGGAATATATAGGCTTATGCTACCATGCCTAAAAATTTACCTGTTCCCTGCATACATATGGATTTTGATATTATGCACGTGTCCAAATAAGATTTGTGCCTACCTGTAGAGACCATAAGTCAATATTGTTCTTGACCATTTGTACGCCAAAGTATTGTTTAAGTGAGGTACGTACCTGCTAATTTCAATGAGTAGTTTTTTTTTCAAACAATTAGATCAAACTACTGTCAGTCAAAACATATAAGGGATGGACGCCATACAATTTCTGCAACCATGTCTTTTTAACCTTTTTTACATCTAGAAGCCAAACGGGCATGTAAGGGCAGGTAAAATCTTTTGAATTATGTAAAGAAATAATCAAAGAACAGGTTTTGCAAATATGGCAAATATAGAAAAATATAGATTTTTTTTATTTTCCGTCAAAGTTGAAAAATAGTGAAAAAACGGATAGTTTTTAAATAGTGATTTACCAGGAGAAACACAAAGCAAACAGTTAATTTTTTTTATCATTATACATTTAATAAATACATCAAACAATACAAATAAAAAATAAGGCGATTCGTTACCTATTTTTCGTGATATTGCACCTGAAATCGCAACAAATTGACTAAAAATTGTGTGTTTTTTGAAAACCGAAAGTCGGTCAACTTTGAACGGTTATATCTTCTAAACTAAAAATGTGATATTATTAAGAGTGGCATATTTGAAATCGTTGAAAAGTTTCCTATAACATGGGTTTATTCAAAACTTCGTCGGCGCTCATGAAAATTTTGATTTTTGCAACCTCGTTTGCTCTACGGGCGCCACTGTGCGACGTAATGAAGGTTGACTGGGCTAAAAATTCTTTCAATATTTGCAGAAGAATATGGAAGAACCATAATGTGTTATACAAACTTTGACAACACTGAAAATACATCCGTAGAATCCCCACTTTTAAATCTTCTTAACCCTTATGTGAGTGACAGGGTACCCGGGTAACTTTTTAAACTGTAATTGCTTTTTTTTTTTTGTTTCAAGTTTCTTGAGGGAGTGGAACCTCTTGAGAACTCTTATTATTGTGTTCAAGATATATTTGGATAAACATTAGCTTAGTTTCTTAGCTTGAAAAGGTGCTGTGGGTCACTTTCCATTTTTCACCCTTAACGGAGTGACAGGGCACGCGGGTACCTTAATGAAAATATTTAAAATAAAATTATTTTGATTTATTTTAATGAAAATTAGTTTAAAATCATGTTGGTTTATTCAATCTGCAATATTTTCTTATTTTGACATGAATGAAAATTAAAAATAAAAAGACAGTGTTAGTTATTTTGTATATTTCTTTTTTTTTATTTATTCAAGCAAAAGAATTGAGTAAAGCACAAGAAAATTAGAAATAAGATACACTTCACTATATAAAAAATCAGAAAAACAAAAAAAATAGTTTACTGAGTTCCTTGGTAACAGGTTTCACATAGAGGACGGTTAATTGAATGTTCGTTACAAATCGGAATACAACAACTTGCGCACGCTTTCCGAGTTTTTCTATTTATTTTATTAGTTTTGCAAATAGAGCAACTGCCGACAACTCTGATACGGCCACTTTCATCTCTATTTTCGGAAATTGAATTATCTTTTTGTCCAGCAGGTATGGATAATGTTCCAAGAACTTGATGTATGGCAGACCGGGTGAAAGGTTTTGCAATTATTTTTGGGTTGGTCATACGTTGTTTTATATTTGCTTTACACAATTGAAAACTTAAATCCTTTAAAAATTGTCGTCTTCGATCTGTTGAGAAAAACAAAAAAAATAGTTTACTGAGTTCCTTGGTAACAGGTTTCACATAGAGGACGGTTAATTGAATGTTCGTTACAAATCGGAATACAACAACTTGCGCACGCTTTCCGAGTTTTTCTATTTATTTTATTAGTTTTGCAAATAGAGCAACTGCCGACAACTCTGATACGGCCACTTTCATCTCTATTTTCGGAAATTGAATTATCTTTTTGTCCAGCAGGAATGGATAATGTTCCAAGAACTTGATGTATGGCAGACCGGGTGAAAGGTTTTGCAATTATTTTTGGGTTGGTCATACGTTGTTTTATATTTGCTTTACACAATTGAAAACTTAAATCCTTTAAAAATTGTCGTCTTCGATCTGTTGATTCGACTTGGTCTTCTTTTTGTTGTGTATTGATCTAAAAGCTTATCCATATTATCAACGCCTCCTTTAGTTTGGTTGTAATATGTGATAACTTTAGGTTTAGCAGCTAATGTAGTTTCCGTTTCAGGCGTCGTATGCATAGAAGAAAACAAAACTGCTTTCTTTATTTTTTTTTTTTTTGAACATACGAACACAATGTCCCATTCTGGCTGAAAGCAAAGTTTGTGGAATACAATTGCCTGAAAAAAAAAATTGTAAAGAAAATAGGTACAAAAGCATATATGTATATACCCAATGGTTACCAGGCCTTATGAGGCTGCATAGTTGGTGGTAAAAATCGCTTGTTCTTTCTCACAGTTTCAACTAATGTGAGATTCCAAGAATTTAGTGTTTGCGCCAGTTGCAATGAAGTAAAAAAATTGTCTGTTGCTATATTTCTACCAGTATTTTTGTACGGACTGACTAGATCTAAGACTATACGTTCTCCAACATTTATTTGGCGATCGCCATCTATTGGGTTATCTCTCATATATCTCTCATTGCAGCAGCTTTGTCACTTTCAGCACGCTTAGCACGAGTAAGGTCGTTATCAAATCGAATAAAACGTAAAAATTATTTAAATCTATCATAAGACATTGCTGCGCGAAACAAAATAAATGGTGTGGTTTCCATAATTCTGTTAGGTGCTCTAAATTTGATTTATGTACGGCTCCAAAGATCAAAAGTGCCAAGAAAGTATCTAGCTCTTTTTCTGGTTTTTTTTCTCTGGCCGATTGCAAGCGTCTGGATATTTTAATTCTAAATTTTTGTTATAGTCATCAGTCACTCTTTTTCCTTTTCTATTACTTTCACGCAAAATTATATCGCACATCTCCTTGGATAGTAAAGTTTTGAATATATCCTTAGGTGTTCCTATATTAAGGCCTGAAGCAGGACCTCTACGTTGCCGTAACACATTTATGTTAATGGATTGGTATTCCGGATAGGGATCAAGACGCCAACGCGTAACATCCTTTCCACAGAGTTCAGTTATTTCTTCAAATTCTTCACTCTCGTCAGAATCATATGAATCCTCGTTAGCCTCTATGTATCCCATATTTTCTGCATCGGATGCTTCTGATATTATGTCGCAAATATTCAGCATATGTTCATCTGATATCAATTCTCCATCATCACTCGCACATTCGTATAATATTTAATTTATAGCGCTTGAATTTAAACGTGCTTTTTTAGAACAAGAAGCCATTGTATAACATTTTACCTTCTTGCGCTTACCGAACTTATTCATGTATGAACTTAGTAATGTATGAATGCAGTAGCAAGTTAATTAATTTTTCGATCAAGCACAAAGCCAGAGGGGAATCCCCTGATTAGTGTTGATGTTAGACATTGAAAAACGTATATTTTACATTTCGTAGCATTAATCATTTGTATATATTGTTATATAATATAAAACTTTCGTATATATTGTATGTGGTATCCGGGTACCTTGTCATTCTGTTAAAGGGTTTTTTTGTCACTCACATAAGGGTTAAACAGTTTAACTCTATAAATTTAGAGTCTAAAATTTGTTTTTCTTTTTCAGAAATAAAGCTGGGAAACTTTCAGATTTTCTATAAAAGAAATAGTTTCCTTTTTCATAATATTGTTAGGGTCAATCACATTTAAAGATTAATAAGATTTTTTGTTCAAAATCAAAACGTTTTAATATTTGATTTGGAACTCCTATATAAAAATTAATGCAGCTATTAACAATTTGAAAAGAAAAATTACTGTGGTTTAAGTGTTTATCCAAAAATTGGCATTTTTGGTGCAAAAATCCGCATTTTGCTAATATAAAAAAAAAATCGAAAAATGCCGATAAATCGGCAAATATGGTAGGCATGGGACGAAGAGTGCTAAGATGTAATGGTAAGTTGTAAGATGGATAATACTAGTGTTTGTGTTGGTTCGCGACCACTTTTTCATACAAAGTTGGGATCAAATTGTCATATAGGGGTCCTTAATATAGGATGGGGTTCTTCGGCACCTTGTCATATGGGGATTTTAGATCACTCATATGGCGGATCTGGATACGTTTTTTTATACATAGTTGGGATCACTTGTAAACCCGTATCTAGAACCGCCATATGGGGGTTCTACGATACTTTTATCATATGGCGGTTCTAGACCACTCATACGATTAGTTTCTTAATACAAAGTTGGGATCACATTTTTTGTTCACATTTTCATTTGGCGGTTCTAGATATAGGACTCCTGTATAAAGTTGTTATCATGCATACACAGCGGGAAATATAAATAATGGTAATATTTAAAAAAAAAAACTTATATTTTTGTACTATTTGAAAAATATTTGACACTATTTATAATATCACTACTATATCAAATACGAATATAAGGGCAAAAGGGAAAAACCGTGGAACGAAATTTGCTTATTTTGTGAAAGGTGTGCAAATTTCGCGAAGTGTAAATATTTTGCTTGAACGTGTTCGTTTTGAATATTTATTTAGGATTTTGGTTATTATATGTATGTACAATCGAAAAATGGTTAAGGGATAAAACTGTTCGTTTCCAACCACTTTTTTAAAAACATCAACCGGATGCACATTAGCGTTGTTTACATAATTTACCAGCTAAATATCTCAGAGTTATATTAAAAAAAATTAACGTAAAGTAAAATTGATTCGTTCGGTCGTGCTCGATGAGAAAAGACGTGTTTCTTTCAACTTCGCATACGATCCTTTTTTTTTAACATAAATTTGTTAATAATATCAGTTTAACAAGCAAATTTGGACGCTCAATATAAAAGTGAACAATAGAATAACTAAAAAAAATTAAGAAAAAAATACAAGTAAAAAAAATATATGTTTGTATGTACGCACATATGTACATACTTGCAAATAATCTGTGCAAACAAATATTTATTCTTTTTTCTTTTATTATCTCGGTGTAACAACATCATTATACATAATAAAAAAGAGCACAGTCAACAAAATAAAAAAACGGTGAAAAAAACAAAAAAACTCTATATGAGTAATAACAATGAAACAACAACAAAAATAAATGATATTCATGCTAGTGAAAGCAATGTGGAAATAAACATAACAACAGAAAACAATAGTACCTACCTAACGGCAAAACCTATGCCAGCAAGCGTTACCACTGACATCATAAACTCGAACATAGACGCAATGGAAAACAAACAAGAAAGAATTTGTCAAAAACCACAAGTGCAAGTTGGTATGGACGGGTATATAACAGTGCTTAAACGTGATCGCAGCCCTGCCTCTTCAGCTGTAGCCTCGTCCTCGAAAGTTCCATCTTTTGATAGAATAAATTCACAAAATCGTTTTGCAATTCTGGAGGATGAATCTTCTGAAGCACCTAACGTCATAAAAATGTCAAAGCCACCCCCGATATATCTTAGAGAGCAAAGCACAAGTTAGCTAATAAAAAGTTTAATCTCCGTAATAGGTGAAAATTCGTTTAACGTACCTGCAATCAAGCGTGGTAATATAAACGAAACATATATACAGGTTAATAGTTTTATACTTGAACTAAATTTACGCAAAAAAAATAAAAACACTTTTCACTTAATTTTTTTTAAAATAACTAATCATCTGTCTTTATTATTTTTTGCTCTTATATACTAATTTACAAGAATAATATTGCTTATTAATTAAGTTTATAAAAAAATGTTTTCTTGGTCGATTTTGCCTATTAAGCATAAGTGTGTTTTGTTTCCGTTATTGGTTTTGGGAACAAAACAAACTTATGTTAAAACAATAATTATTTGGAAAAATAAAATAAGTTGCATTGCATTTTTTATGAGAACGGAAATTGAGTTAAAAACATTTCTCAAAATAAATGTCTGGAATAAAATTTGGCAATAACCAAAAATTAAATAATTGCAATAAGTCGCAATTTCATTAATATGTATATGTGTAAATGCAGTTGATTTAAAAACAATTTTCAGGAAAAATATATTTTGGCAATAAACAAAAATTAAATAAGTTGCAATTAATATGTATGCAAAGTTGTATACATATGACTGTTAAATTACAGTAGCTTGTGTCAGGGAAATAATGGGAGACATTATAACATGCCTCCGACGAAACATTGAAAATTTGTTTTCGTCTTAAAAAATATATAAAAATTAGAATTATGAGGCTTAATATAATTACAATATCAATGCTAAAGATTATACTTTTCTTTTTTTATCTTGGAACAGTATATTTTTTAGATTTTCTTCGTATTTTATTTGTTTTAGGTATAATGTTTCTAGTTTTAAATCATTAAGAGTAACATTTTTATTATTTTTAATTTTTAATTAGTATTGTGGTTATTTTGTTGAACTATTCATGGTTTTTAATCCAAATTTTTAAGACGGTAAATCCCTTTGAGAAGACCTAGTGGTTGAGGTCGAAACATGTCAGGGTAACCAGCCGCCTGGGTTCGAATCACACGCCAGCCAGCCTGGCTTCGAATCCCAGGTCAGTCAAGAATGAAAATTATCAATAACAATTTTAATTAATCTTCCATGTTGTAAAAATTCCTTTCTTCATAAAAATAATTTAATGAAAATTAAATTTAATGAACTTAAGCCTAATTAAATAGTAAAAATTTTTAATTTTTGTTATAATATTTGGTAGAATAATTTTATCTTTTATTCTTAAATTAGCATTACTGAAATTTTTTGTTTCAATTGAAATTTTACAATTTTCGAATTTAATAAAAAATGTTCCTTTAATTTTTAATTCATTGTCGTTACAGATATGATTAATATCTTGGTAATAATTTTTAAATATCAGTAAACGAGGAAGTATTTCTATTACTTCCTCTGTTTCAGAATTTTTCATTGGGCAATTAGCCTCCTTATATTTAATATATTTTGTATACAATCATTTTTTAACATTTTTAAATTCTTCTCTAAATTTTCTTGAAAAAGTGGCTTATAAATATTTTTGTTACGATCGACGAGAACTGTGTATGATTCTAATGCTAATGTTTTATTTTTTGTGTCCGGAATCGGTTCAAAAGTAATTTTGCTAAGAGTTTCTTTTGAGTATGAGGGTATTTTAAAGATTAACAATATGTTTTTATCGTGTAAGGCTACAGATGTCTTTAGGTGTGTATAACTGTCAAAGTCTGTTATTAGATCCATTTCATTGGGTGTTAAAATATCAGTCGGGATAATGCCAAGTTTACTGGAGAATATAAGTTATCCTATGTCGTCAATATGATCACGTAAAAGTGCGATGTCATTGTTGATTTGGTAAATGTGTCCCATATACGTTACTTCGTCCTCTAACGTTGCTATTTTGTTCCGAAAAATATTTTTGAATTGATTTAAATACTTTTCTACACGTTCTTGTTAAGTAGTAGTGAATGTGCTTTTCATCTTCGCTGTCCAGTAGTGTTTTCTTAGAATGCTAAAATTTTTAAGATCTACGAGATCACATGCTTTTTGGCAATCGGGACATTCTGCTGATTGTGAAATGTGTTTTTCAATACACTCTTTATGAAATACATGACTACAGTTCATGATTATTAGACATTCATTTTGTTCTGACATAGGCTCGTTACAAACGATACATTGCGTACTAATAAAACCAGATAACGTACTCAGAGCTGGGAGCGGAGTATGTTCCAAAGACATTTTGTTGTTAATTAATTAAAAATTAATTAACAATTCAATCAATACCAAAAACTTATGACAGTAAAGTTTTTATAGAACTAAAATTTTATATTTATAAGGTACACAGGTATTTTGTTTTTTAGAAAGGGAAAAAAAGAATCCAAATTGAAAACCGGATCAATATAAAGTTTCTGTTCGGGCAAAATGTGGACGATAAGTTCCCAGCAATGTATACAAATAAAATTTGCCGGAAATACCAACCAATTTCGTTTTAAATTAATTAGACACAAATTTCTTACATATTGGATGCGAAGTGAGTAGGATGAGTAAAAAATATGTTTATTTTTTAAATAGAAAAATTGATGTTAATAAAAAAAAAATCTATTATGATCCTAAGTAACCCTTGAAGTTTTTTAAAAATTTGGCAAAACTGCGTTAATACATATGTCCTTTTTCTTTCAAAACTAACTAGGTGGATATAAATATTTCCTTGTCTAATTAGCACACAGCAGAAACAAAAATATTTTTTTTTTTTTTTAATAAACTACAAACTTTACTTAAAACTTTAAACAAAGAAAAAAAATTACTTATCAAAAGATTTTGTTTGTTGTGCTTAATTCCCTTTTTAAATAATTGATAAAAAATACTGAAATTTATTGTTGGAGGATAAGCTGTTCCTATGCGCATTTCACTGGTTGCTTAGGCCAGATCATCAGGAAACGTTCTCCTAAATAATTTTAGAAAAGCCAAAGCTATCAGCAAACAAAACTACAGAGGGAATGAGAATAACCTACAAACACTCAAAAAGTCTTGTTTGCAACGATATCAAAGCTTAAACAAAATACCAAACAATAAATCAGTGATGAGTTTTATCTTTTCTTACATTTCCCGCTACAATTATTTGGAATTCTCCCAACATTAATTGCAGTTGTAAGTGGGTAAAGAAAAAACATATTAAAAACAAAAACAAAGTGCTTTTATTGTTTTCGCAAGAAATCAAAATAAAAACAATTTGCCAGTTCAGTTTTTTATGCACGTGCACTTGCTAAAATTTATTATCAAAGTTGTTTGTGGGAATACTATTATTTATTAAAAGATTTTGTTTGTTGTGCTTAATTCCCTTTTTAAATAATTGATAAAAAATACTGAAATTTATTGTTGGAGGATAAGCTGTTCCTATGCGCATTTCACTGGTTGCTTAGGCCAGATCATCAGGAAACGTTCTCCTAAATAATTTTAGAAAAGCCAAAGCTATCAGCAAACAAAACTACAGAGGGAATGAGAATAACCTACAAACACTCAAAAAGTCTTGTTTGCAACGATATCAAAGCTTAAACAAAATAGCAAACAATAAATCAGTGATGAGTTTTATCTTTTCTTACATTTCCCGCTACAATTATTTGGAATTCTCCCAACATTAATTGCAGTTGTAAGTGGGTAAAGAAAAAACATATTAAAAACAAAAACAAAGTGCTTTTATTGTTTTCGCAAGAAATCAAAATAAAAACAATTTGCCAGTTCAGTTTTTTATGCACGTGCACTTGCTAAAATTTATTATCAAAGTTGTTTGTGGGAATACTATTATTTATTAAAAGATTTTGTTTGTTGTGCTTAATTCCCTTTTTAAATAATTGATAAAAAATACTGAAATTTATTGTTGGAGGATAAGCTGTTCCTATGCGCATTTCACTGGTTGCTTAGGCCAGATCATCAGGAAACGTTCTCCTAAATAATTTTAGAAAAGCCAAAGCTATCAGCAAACAAAACTACAGAGGGAATGAGAACAACTTTGATAATAAATTTTAGCAAGTGCACGTGCATAAAAAACTGAACTGGCAAATTGTTTTTTATTTTGATTTCTTGCGAAAACAATAAAAGCACTTTGTTTTTGTTTTTAATATGTTTTTTCTTTACCCACTTACAACTACAATTAATGTTGGGAGAATTCCAAATAATTGTAGCGGGATATGTAAGAAAAGATAAAACTCATCACTGATTTATTGTTTGATATTTTGTTTAAGCTTTGATATCGTTGCAAATAAGACTTTTTGAGTGTTTGTAGGTAATTCTCATTCCCTCTGTAGTTTTGTTTGCTGATAGCTTTGGCTTTTCTAAAATTATTTAGGAGAACGTTTCCTGATGATCTGGCCTAAGCAACCAGTGAAATGCGCATAGGAACAGCTTATCCTCCAACAATAATTTTTTTTTTTTTTTATCAATTATTTAAAAAGGGAATTAAGCACAACAAACAAAATCTTTTAATAAATAATAGTATTCCCACAAACAACTTTGATAATAAATTTTAGCAAGTGCACGTGCATTAAAAACTGAACCGGTAAATTGTTTTTATTTTGATTTCTTACTAAAACAATAAAAGCACTTTGTTGTTGTTTTAATATGTTTTTTCTTTACCCACTTACAACTACAATTAATGTTGGGAGAATTCCAAATAATTGTAGCGGGAAATGTAAGAAAAGATAAAACTCATCACTGATTTATTGTTTGGTATTTTGTTTAAGCTTTGATATCGTTGCAAACAAGACTTTTTGAGTATTTGTAGGTAATTCTCATTCCTCCTGTAGTTTATTTTGCTGATAGCTTTGGCTTTTCTAAAATTATTTAGGAGAACGTTTCCTGATGATCTGGCCTAAGCAAACAGTGAAATGCGCATAGGAACACCTTATCCTCCAACAATAAATTTCAGTATTTTTTATTAATTATTTAAAAAGGGAATTAAGCACAACAAACAAAATCTTTTAATAAATAATAGTATTCCCACAAACAACTTTGATAAGAAAAAAAATTACGATATTAATTTGGTCTATCTACAAAAAGGAACTTCCAGTGAATTTTCGGTCGTTTTATTTGATCTTCTGTCCTCAAATAACGAAAATCCAGAAAATTTTAAAAGTTTATTTTATTAACAGCTTCAACTAATATCACCACTTTAAGCTTTGCTAAAAAAATCGATGAAAAGTAGCAAGGGTTGGGACCCATTTAATAAATAACCTGGGCCCACGTTGGGCGGCAATTATGTAATGTACAAGTGGAAAAACATTTGTATTGTCTTTTGCAATTGCTCATAAGCCATTTCCGATTAGTTAAAAATCCTGATTGACCTTGGTGCCAGGATATTTGCACATGTTTAGCGAAATATAACCACTTTTAAAATTATATAGCTATGGCGATTGGGAGCTATTAAACTGCTAGCTAACATCCTGGTCGGGTGGGTTCTTGCCTGCTTATATCTTTTATCGCACATAAACAACTTGTTATTTCAAACATAATAAATTAAAACTCCCTTGCCTCTGAAGACTGACGCATCTAAAAAAATATGCGAATGTTTCTACGGTAACATTAATTTTCCTTAGTGTAGGGCACCCAATATCTTGCTGGGGCCAATACCTCATAACCCTCCCTACCGTATGTTTCAGTGGCGAAAATTTTACAGAAACCCTTAATGTTTCCACCCTAACTCATTCTACATCCGTAAGAAATTATTAAAATTTTAAAGATGCATTTTTGATGCACAAAATTTATTCATTTTTCAAAGTTCATGTTACTTAGAAATAATAGATACAAAAACCAATTTAAACAAACTCGGATTTCTTTGAATAACGACTCAAATCCATTTTGCTTGGGTGACTTCCCATAATAATATTTTGAATGAAAAATTAGCAAAAAAAAAAAAAAAAGTAAATATGTAAAGCTTAAATTAAAATAACCATATGTGTGAAGCAAAAACAAAGTAAGAAATGTTGCTAAACATTTAAGCGAAAGTTAGTCTCGTTTGCATTCATTCATTACTACTGTTGTTGTTGCTTCTTTTATTAATTGTAAAGAAATATCCAAACTGATAGATATACTACAAATATATATAAGTTTGATCACTCACCAAAATGAATGATGATTTACCACAAGAAAAAAAATGTAGTGTATGATGTCTTGGAGGCCTCTTCGAACATTCGGCATACTCTACATGGGTAATAGTAAGTTTTTTTTTTAAAAAAGTGATGTTGCATATTTTCTAAACAAAAATTCATTGATTAACACTTAAACTCATAAATAAATTTGAATGTATACAGACCTTACTGATTATCTATATATAAATGTACGTAACTATATTATTGTTGTTGAAATATTAAAGAACTTGAGTGTTAGTATGAAGTTAATACGTTTTCAACTAAGGGAAAAAATATAAGTATTTATATAAACGACGATGTGGCGATTGGAACTTTAGTAGTAAATTTAATAAATCTTAGGATGTAATTGGGAGTTGTATGGTTTATTTTTTTAAAATTTTTGTATCGAATTTATGAAATGTATTTTAGGATTAGAATAGCGTTGGGATATTTAGATTTAAGTTAAAGGAGCAATGTTAATCATAATTAGTAAAATAGATAATTTTAAGGATTTTTGAAGAAAATTAGGCTTGACGATTACCTCTATTGAGGCCGATTATTGTTTAGCTGTAGGTAAGGTTAGGTAGCTTTTATGTTTAAAATTATTGTTATTTAGTTAGTAAGGTGATATGTAGGTTATAATTGCATGCTGTAAATCTTTGCTGAATGTCGGATTATTTGTTTTTTTTCACGTATTCTTTTGATCGCCTTCCTTATTTGTGGTTGTTCTTAAAATATATTTTACGTCTGCTGACTTGATTGCTGAAAAAATATTCCTATTCACATCGGTGACGTCACAAACCTGATTTAACGCTTTTCATTTTTTAATACGTAAAAATCACAACTTTTGTATTTCTTTATCAATTGTTGTGTTGAAATATAGGGAAAGATTTCCAAAATATTAGAAATTAATTGAGTTCCTTGGTTAACCGTGGCTTTTCTCTATTGAAATCTGAGGGGTTATGCAATACGAAGCATTTCTTCGTGGGAAATTTCTAATCTTAGAAGTACGCCCTCCAGTGTGGATTAGGAACTCACTTACTTAATAAAGGTATGAAAGACAATCACGTGTGCATATAGGACTATTCCCTATATTAAGTATTTGTTTTACGGATTTATAAATTTAATTATAAAAAAACGTTTACCTTTTTCTTTTGGTGTAATGTGGTATATGCTATTGTTTGTAACAATTTAGTTCACAAAATAAAATTTTATGGTATAAATTCTCAAAAAAAACCTTTATCTCACTTTATACAAACTGTTGGACTTTACTGAGCTTTAATTTTAATGAAACTTACTTCGCCGAAATCTAGCAGCAAAAAACGATTTGATGGTTGTGTAGAAAAAAATCGAAGCTTACGTTAGTGTAGGTAAATGCATCGTTAGCACTATCATTTTTAATTAATTATAGTTATCGGTGTTTGTTTTTAGCGTTACCACTGTATTTACAGTCATCAGTAGAAAGTTTTACTTCTGCAACTCGAATAATTTATATAAAGATAGTAATGTAAATAATGTAAAAATTTGTCTACCTTAATAGAATTTTAACGACATATATAAATAATGTAGAGATTTTAACTAACTAATTACATTAAATTTTATAACTTAAGTAATATACACAGAAACGCATTTAATTTCTAGAGTAAATTTTCTAAAATCTCTATGAATGGTAGAAACAAATTGTAACGAATCGAACATAGCAATATTTGAGTTATCCCTTTGGGCTGGAAGTCTAAGCAAAAAAATCTAGATGCAAACATTTAAGATGCATGTTTTGGATCTACCCAAAAATAGCAAACAATTTTTTTTTCGATTTTTTTCTTTTCTTTATTTTATGTCGAGAAAAGCCTAGGGTATACAGTGTACACTACAACATACATACACACATACATACATATGTACATTAGGGGTATAACCAAAAAAAATACCTATCACGACGGGGTGGGCACTGATGTATATATCAAGAAAACAGTTTTTTGAGATCAATTTGGATAAAAAACCTCCCCCCCAAACCGTTTTTTCCAAAAGCTTCCAAAAATTAATAATATTTGAATTTTTATTTTTTAAATACCATACATACAGTCATGTACTATATATTAACTTCAGAAACTAAAAATTATCTTTATGAAGGAAATAAACTTTAAGTTAAAGTGCGTGTTGTTCTGCAATATTGTATTTTTAATAAACAAAAAAAATCCAAATACTAAACTTCAAAGTGATTTGGGGGGGAACTTTTTTAACGCCCGCGAAAAAGTGACCCCACTTTTCATCATAGATTTTCATGGTCTATATGGCATGGATAGGTATTTTTTTATAATTTAAAAAATTGTTCAAAAGTTATACCCCTAATGTACATACACACATACATACATACATACCTACATACATACGTAGATACAAACATACATACATACATACATAAGTACATACTATATACATACATACATACATACATATATACATACATAAATACATACATACATACATACATACATACATGCATACATACACACATACATGCATACATGCATACATACATACATACATACATACATACATACATACATACATACATACATACATACATACATACATACATATATACATACATACATATATACATAAATACATACATACATACATACATACATACATACATACATACATACATACATACATATATACATACATACATATATACATACATACATACATACATACATGCATACGTACATGCATATATACATACGTGCATACATACATGCATACATACATACATACATACATACATTCATACATACATACATACATACATACATACATACACACATACATACATACATACATACATACATACATACATACATACATACATACATACATACATACATACATACACCCATTTATACATATATACATACAATACAGGGCGGGCAGCTACTTTTAGAGCAAGAGGCCTAGGGTTAATCGTGGACCTTACATTTGTAAGTGGCTCATTGGTCCGGAAAATAGACTGGAGGGTCAGTGAGCATTACACACATAGTGACCACCAGGCTATAACTTTTTCTATTAACGAACCAAAGAGAGGGCAAAACCGGGTGAAGGAGGCACACCCGACTTATAGGGGATGGGCAGCTGGCAAAATGGACGGGGAAACGTTTAAGGAGACATTTACTAATGTCCGATCTTTTGATGGCCCAGCCTCGGAAATGGTCTAATGTCGAAACTTAAAGAGGCGTGTGGCACCTCCATGCCGAGACGAAGGGATTCGGAAAGCCGGCGACCAATATACTGGCGGAATCCAGAAATAAATAGCCTACGCAAACAATGCCTCAGTGCTAGAAGGAAGAGCCAACGCCAAAGAAACCGACCCGATTTTATTGAACGACAAAACGAATATAAGCGACTAAGAAGAGAACACCAACGCGCTATAACAAGGGGTAAAATTAATTGCTTTAGACATATATGCCTGGATGCGGAAATAGATCCATGGGAAAAGGCATATAATTCCGTTACTTCCCGCCTCAAGGCAGAAAGAACACCACAACCCACATGTCCCCTATTAGTGAGACAGATAGTTTAAACTCTGTTTCCGAGACGCACCGAAGCTTTGCGCACTAACAAAGAACTAATCAAGATAGCGACGCAGCTATCAGACAAAAAAGCTCCAGGCCTAGATAGTATCCCTAACAAGGCATTAAAAAAGACAATGCAAATCAGTCCAAGCCTATTTGTTGAAGTATTCAACCGTTGCTTGGAGGAGGGAACATTTCCTGACTGCTGGAAGAAACAGATATCGGTTCTCATTCCAAAACCGAACAAAACCTTAGGAGACCCTTCAATTGGTCCCAATTGTGGGGCAAGGGGTGGACTCTCAGACAACCAGTACGGATTCAGGAAGTCTTGATCCACTGTGGATTCTATTAAGATAGTAGTCGACACAGCGAAAAGTGCTATAGAAGGTCAGGGTGCAGGAAAGAAATACTGCGCAGTGATAACCCGAGACGTAAAAAATGCACTTAATACTGCAAACGGGGAACGCATCATGGACGACCTAGGCAGTCTTGGAGTACCGGTGTACTTGACTAAAATTGTGGGGAGCTACTTTTCTGAGAGGGAGCTTCGTTACAACACGGACTTGGGCACGCGTACATACAACATAACCGCAGGCGTTCCACAGGGATCGGTTCTAGGACCGTTACTGTGGAATATTATGTACAATGGGGTATTGAACCTTAACATACCAGAGGGGACAAAAACAGTATGCTTCGCAGACGACATCGTGATCGTAGTCACTTCTAGGCATGTAGACGAAGTCGAACTATTGGCAAATGAAACGGTGTATGCTATCAGGTCATGGATGAAGTCTAGCGGCTTAGAACTAGTAGAACATAAAACAGAAGCACTACTAATAAGCAGTCGTCGAAAACGAGAGAAAATAAACATAAGAATAGGACAACACATCATAGAGTCACAGCAGCAACTTACGTATCTAGGGGTGGTAATAGATGACAAACTAAAGTTCAGACCACATATTGAAAAAATATGTACTAAGGCATCGAACATTGTGGTAGCTTTGTCTAGGATGATGCCAAACGTAGGGGGACTTAGGCATGGGAAGAGAAAACTAGTCTCTACAGTGGTAAAATCAACCATTTTATACGCGGCCCCAATATGGTCGGAAGCTCTTAAGGTCAAACTAAACTCCGTATACAGATTATGCGCCTTAAGAGTAAGCAGCGCATATAGAACGGCATCGGATGACGCAACTTACGTTATAGCGGGAATAATCCCAATTGACATGATGGCAGACGAAGCAAAACGCGTGTATGAACGCAAAAGATTAAGTCCACCGAATTCGAATGAGATTCCAAACTTGGAGAGACTGAAAACCATGCAGGCATGGCAGAAGAGATGGGAGGAAAGTGGAAAAGGGAGATGGACTTTTAGACTTATACCGAAAATAGAGTCTTAGCTAAAGAGAAAGCAGGGCGAGGTGAACCACCACCTAACGCAATTCCTCACGGGACATGGAGGGTACAGAAAATATCTGCACAAGTATGGACTCGACACGTCACCCAACTGTCCCTCTTGCGCAAACCAAGTAGAGGATGCAAAACACGCAATATATCGATGTCCAAGATTTGAAAACGAGCGTAGGCACGCAGAGGATCTAATGGGACAGAGTATAAATCCTGAAAAGTGATGATTAGAAAGAAAGAGCACTGGGATGCGACCTGCTCTCTAGTCAAGGAAGTTCACAGAAAGCTGAGGGAGGAAGATAAGCATAGAAAGATGCTGTTGCAGGTAGAAGGAGAGACTAATTGTGTCTATCCGACCCTGCGAAGGAATATCATGACAGACAGTTCCGCAGGGCTGAGGAAAGAGAAAGGAGGTGTTTTCAGTCGGTAGGAATCCGACATAACCCAGGGGGAAAACGATCTGGGTATCTGATGGAAGATATTCACCTACCTACACAAAAAAACACACATATGTACATACATACATATATACATACAGACATACATACATACATACATTCATGCATTCATGCATACATACATACACACATACATACATACATACTAAACATCTGCGTGAATTCATTCGTCCAACGAATGCACAACCGCATTCATGAATGATTCTTGCTAGTCAGTGTGCAAAAAGACCATTGCATGAATGTTGTGTTGTACTTCGTTGAAGTTGTATTGTAATTCGTTGTGCTTCGTCTGGCGTAGATTTTATGAATTCGTCCCATACACCGATCGAACTCGAATTCACAACATTCAATAATAGAGACAACAAAAAGACAAGTGCTAGTAGCAATGAGTATAATGAGTGATTAGTATACATTGTATTGTGCATTCTCTCTCTTCACGCCAACAACGTAGTAACCACGTGCTTTCGGCGAATACATTGTATTTTTATTTTGGTTGGTTTATTACATTGTTTCAGTTTGGAGTTAAGATTTAATTATATACATTTTTGTGGATTAGCGCCTAACACAGAAAAAAATAACACGATTTAGTATGTATGTAATTAATACATATTTTTTAAACTATTCTAAAATTTTCAACAATTTTCTGAATTAAATTAAATTAAAAAAATTTCTTTCAAAAATTTTCTATACTTTTTTCCTTGTACCCAAAAAATTTTAAAAAAATCACCAAATTAAAAAACAAAACCTTAAAAAGTAAATTTTTTTTTTGTTTTTAAAAATTAACTTGTTTTTGTTTTAATTTCGTAAAAAATGAATGCTGGGACTGTTATTGAAAACAAAGTATATCTTAGGGGTAAGTGAAGCTGTTATTTGAAACTTCTTACCGAAATTTTAACACGGTTTAATTTATTCTAAGTCCGTTTATGTTAAATATATGTATTTGTGATGAGATTTTTATTATATTTGAAAAAAAAAAATTAATTAGATCAGCATTTTTAATGTATCTCTTTCTGTAAAAATTGCCATACATTTTTTTAAATTAATAAGCAACAAAACATTTTGTTAAAATGACAAATTTTGTAATTAATTTTTTTATTTGATTGCTAACTAATATTTTATTTAATGTTACAAACTCATTATTAAAAATATTTGTTGACTTACATATTTATGAATTTAATATTTATTTGTGTTATATAAATACTTTTTTATTTTCATTACTAAGAAATAATTAAAAAAAATTTTTGAATAAGTAAATATTGTGTTTTTCTTTTATGATCTTTCTTCAATTAACTCGGGTAACGCGAATAATATGTATAATTCGAATGCACCTTACAAACTCATTGTGTATAACAAAGTCGTACACGTACTTTTCTCATTTGTACCAACATTCAACATATATTCATACCGAAGCAACCATATTCAATGCTTACCGAGTTGTGCCGAGTGTGAGTCGTGGGTTGTGTGAACGCTACAAGTTGATCGGGTTCGATACTTTCATACTTTAAACAACTCAAGTATCTTTTTCACTCACTCATTGCTTCTCATTGCAAATTAATTAAATGAATATGTGCCGTTATTTTTTGTGAGTGTCTCATAGCTGATTTTTTTGGCATTCATGCAGATGTTTAATACATACATACATACATACATACATACATTCATGCATACATACATACACACATACATACATACATACATACATACATACATACATTCATACATACATACATATATATATACATACATACATTCATACATACATTCATTCATACATACATACATTCATACATACATACATATATACATATATACATATATACATATATACATATATACATATATACATATATACATATATACATATATACATATATACATATATACATATATACATATATACATATATACATATATACATATTTACATACATACATACATACATTCATGCATACATACATGCATACATACATACAGACACATATACATACGTTCTTACATACATAAATACATACATACATACTAACATACTGTTGTGTATTCTTCACAAGTTCTTTATTGAATAAATATTTTTACAGATTAATACTTAAGTAGTAGACAGTCAAATATTTAAAGAATGTTAATACAGTTATGCATAAATAAAAAGTAATAAAAAGTAAACAGCATATATGCACGCACATACGTAAATATACTTTGTACAAACTGGTTTTCTCAGTATGTACTTTAAATGTTAACATTAACATTACTCATTTAAAAATGTTACGTACGTACATAATGTATGGGTGTTTACATGACATTTCTTCCCCTTTTTAGTTTTTTTTTTCATAACGTATTTACAATTTGTAATTTATATTTTCTTTTTTTCTTAATCTATTCTTTAAAGGTAATTCATCTTTTGAAACACATTCTTCTACTGGAGAGTTTTGAGCATCAAAAAACTCTTCCCCCTCACTACAATCGGAATCTAACTTAGAATTTTCTGAAAGTTCTATTATAACTTTTTTGAACGGTTTTATTTGATTTCTATGAGCTGAAAACCTTCTTTTGTTAACCTCAATTAAATATACCGATTTACTTAGTTTTTTTCTAATGAATCCTTCGATCCATTTGGCAATTTGGCAAAAATTTTTCACCTTCTTTCAAATCAAAGTGTTTACATTTTTCGTTGTTTATAAAGTCTTTCTTTTCTGCAATTTTTTTCAATTTATACTTGGTAACTTTTACCTCAACATCGTTTTTAATTTTACAATAAGATAATAAAGTAATTGGTTTATATGCTAAAACAACTTCACTTGGACATATTCCCGTAACAGTGCATGGCGTGTTTCGATACTTAAATAAAAAATTCAACACTATGTCTTGGATGGATAAACTTTGTTCTTTACATGACAGAACATATGCCTTTAAACTCCGCTTTACGGTTTGAACACCTCTCTCTGCTAGACCATTACTTGCTGGATGATATGGGGGACTAAATAATTGATTTATGCCATTTGCTTTCAAAAATAATGCAAATTCCTCACTTCGAAATTGCGGCCCGTTGTCGCTTACTAAAGAGTAACAAAGCCCGAAATTAGAAAACATGCCTTTAAGTTTCTCAATTACGACCATAGTTGATGTTTTTGACACTATTTGGACATCTATCCATTTTGAAAAATCATCGACATCTATTAATAAATCGACATTATTAAACTGCAGTAAATCGACATGAACTCGCTCAAAGGGGTAAGAAGTTTGCGGCCAAGTAAAGTTAGGACAATCTTTGGTTTTATTTTTGAGTTTTTGGCAAGGAAGACAATTTAAAACATATTTTTCTATTTCTTTATCTAACGAAGGCCACCAAATTGATGCACGGGCTAGTAACTTCATACGGACAACCTATATGAGTGTCATGTAACAGTGATAAAAATCTTTGCCTTAAGATCGTTGGTATTACTAGTCTGTCTGCATAAAACAAACACTTTCCTTTTACTTCTAACGACAATTTTATATTTTTAAATGGATTGAATACAGTAATTTCTTTTGAATCCCTTGGCCAGTTATTTGTTTTAACGAATTCCATTACCTGGTGGATAATTGTGTCTTTTTCGGAATAAAATTCAATGTCTTTTAAAGAAATCGGAGCTTCATGATCAAAATTAAAGAAATTTATGTTTAAATTACTAATGTTTGTATCAGTTTCCTGAGGAAGACGCGACAATGCATCGACATTTTTTTGTTTATTGCCAGGGCGATATTTTATCTGGCAGTTATAATTTGATAAAAATAAGATCCATCTGTGAAAACGCACCGAGACTACATTAGCTAACGCCTTTTGGTCTCCCAGTAGTTTTTCTAGTGGTTGATGATCGGTATAAACTGTAAAGTTATAACCATAAACAAACTTATGAAATCTGCGGATTGCAAAAATAACCGCCAGGGCTTCTCTGTGGATCTGTGAGTAATTTTTTTCCGCTTTACTTAACGTGGATGAAACCATATAACATGGTCTCTCTTCCTCATCAATAATTACGCTCAGAATAGCACCAACTCCATAAGGAGAAGCATCACAAGCTATTATTATTGGCCTGCTTGGATCAAAATGAACTAGTAAATTATTATCACATAATAATTTTTTTGAATCCTTGAAAGCT